>CM022945.1:90562615-90898568 GCA_012931725.1 Litsea cubeba | reverse complement strand
AAAATTTCCCAAGACACATGATTCTAAGGTGGTGTTTGGACGAAACTCTCTCCTCTCTCTCTCTCTCTCTCTCTCTCTCTCTCTCTCTCTCTCTCTCTCTCTCTCTCTCACGCAATGCTTGTAGCACACCACAAGTAAAGAAAGATAAAAAAAAAATTTCCCAAAGACCAAAGTAAAATGGAGACTCGCCACTTGCTATTGAGACCGATGTAAAATCTCTTTTGATTCTCAGGAGAAGTTGAGAAAAATTAGATGAGGGATTATCCACTGTTAAAACAAGGATTTGATTATCACTATTTTCTGGTAAAATCTCTTTTGATTCTCAGGAGAAGTTGAGAAAAATTAGATGAGGGATTATCCACTGTTAAAACAAGGATTTGATTATCACTATTTTCTGAAAGAAACTTTGGCCAAACAGACTTCGACTGTACTCCTCATCCATATAGGCCTGAGGTGTAACTAAATCAAAAGCATAGGTAGTTTTGTCATTATCGATGGATCTGAGACAATGCAATACAAACAAGCCCACTTCATTCAAGAGAGTTTGAATCTTATTTTGGACCGGCCCTTTTCAAGTTTCTTTCTTTTCTTTTTCTGTTTCATTTTTAAAGAAGACTTAAAATTACATTTGTCTGCCTCTTAACTATCAGCTATTCTCTCTCATTAAAAGAACAAAAGAGCCTTTGATCCATGCCCAAAAGTGGTTTGCATTGGTGGCAAATGAATGGTTAAATAATTGCGTCATGAGTAGGGCCAAATTGCTGTAAGAAGACTCTTACTTTTGTCCAAATTGCTCTAAGAAGACTCCTATTTAGGCTCCACAATCCATATCTCTCCTGTAGAAGTAGCCCAAAAGATAAACTGGCCCGAGCCTTCATGGCAACACCAATCAACAGGTCCATCTTTAGAAAAGTTTGATTATTCCTCTCTACCAAATAGACCAGAAGATGTGAACAAGAGAATAGTCCATGGGTAAACCATGATGATTAAGAAGTCACATCACCAACGCTATCCGAACAATCCCCCGATTATGGAAAGTAAAATGCACTCCGCATAAGGCAAATCAATTTTTAAAAAGGACAGTGACTGAAGAAACAATGTACATCCTGCACATCCTGTTGACAAAAGAAGAGGCTTCTACAATGCCTAACAAATCTGTAGATGATTAATAATCAAAATCTTATCCAAAACTGTGGCCTGGGAAAAGAAAAAAGCTTAAGACCCAGGGAGCCTTGATTGATAGGAAACCATTGAATCACTCCCTCGATTTAACAATGAAAAATAATCTTATGCTGCAGTCAATATGCTGCTGACTGCTGTTGACCACCTGATTTGTAGTTATTTACAGATTCATCAGGCAACTTTAGGCTAAATCTGGGGCATGCATTTTGCAACCAAAGAAATTCTTTCTTTACATTGGAAACTTTGAATTAATTCTATGATTGGTTGAGTAGCCACAGAACCAGTTCTAAAATGGCAAAGAGCCAAATGAACTTTAATTAACATAATTTGATTTACTTTATTTAGATGCATTTACATGAAACTCTTAAGGTTATGTGTCTTCTTCATTGACGATCTGAGTGAAGTTAGTATATAGATTTCAGGACTTCACAGAAACTTCAAAAACATTATCAATATGATGGTATAAAAGGTTAATCGCTGCTGAAAATTACTCCATAATCAAGATTAGATACCTCAATGCAAATGAACTCAATTCCTCCAAGTAGATCAACTCGTTCAGATATAAATAGAGGACCACTTGAAGCAGCATCCACAGAACCGTCAGGAATCTGATAAAACATGTTCGTCAACATGCAAATGAGTTTACAATGAACTACTTCTGCCCATGAATGCTCCCTGCTGATCTGTAAAGCACCTTAATAACCTGCAAAAAATGCACAAATAAGGTCAAAATATAGGATGGGCTGAATCCTCCGTATGCTGTCATTTCAAATGATAAGCCAACTCTGGATGCACAATACATCCTACTGTGAAATACTAATACACCACAGACAATCGGTTGGCAACTGGTCATATAAGACTCCATATATACATGAATACATATGCATTTGCATACTTTGTGAATACAGAAAATGCACATGTAAGGAATTCCATGGATTTCAGAGTGGTGCAAGCCTTGTTAGTTATGTACACAGATGCCACACAAACTACTTAAAAGGTGAAGAAAGGAATATGTAATATTAGGAGACAGACAAAGAAATCTCCACCAGGAAGATTCATGATTTTGATCTGATCTCCTCATATTTGTCCATAGTTTTCCTGCACTCTCAGTTTGAATAGACTGTTCTTTCATCCCTCCTTGACTTTATAGCAAGCATGGGAGGTTAGATTGGTGCAGACCATGCCATTTCAGGAGAACCTGAAAGAATAGTTATCAGATGAAAAACCTATACGAGTAGCCCACTACAGCGGATTAACATCATGATAAATATGATGGGCCATCTATGTTAAATCAGTCACAATGATTCACAGATAGAGGGACTACTACTCGTACAGACGCATGGAAGTAGTTAACCTATAAGATTGGTATTTTGAGTTCTTCAAACAAGACTTGTTTGTTATGTTCCATCAGGGAAGGTTGATGCAACAACAAAGAAGCAAAATTCCACAAGCATAGGCTAATGATGTATCCTATGTTGAACAACAGTGTCTGAATTTTTTAACAGAAACAAACTCCTATAGTTTTATCATTGAAAAAATAGATAATCTTTTTTCTATATATATATATTTTTTTATAACGGAGGGTGTCCCAGCCCTTTGGGCCGGACTAATCCCTACGGGCCCAGGGGGAGCCGGGTAAATCCATGTGGCCCCAGTGTGGTAGTGCAGTTGAAAAATAGATAATCTTTTGATCCCTGCCAATTAAATTTTAAGCTTTATAAATTGGGACCCCCTCCGCTGGGCGCCAGCACTCACCATAACTTGTGGGGCCCAACTCGGGCCACCTGGGATGGGACCAAAATATCTCCCCCAATGGCCCTGTGTATGGTGACAGAGGCTCGGATCATTACCAGCCCCACCTGATCCACGGGCAACAAGTTTTCACAATCCAAAACGATTGCACACTCGATATCCAACGGTCCACTTCATTGGATGGGTGCCAAACCCCAGGACCAATGACTAGTGCAGGGGGTTCGGGGTGGGGATCCTGTTTTATGGTCCACTTGGATGGATCAAAATGTGAGCCCTACGACGTGTTCCGGACTGTGGAGCACTGGCGCCTGGCAGTTCTATATCAGTACTTCATTTTACTTGTTTAACAGGAGTTCTATCAATCTAGGACTCCAAGTTAGATAGTAGAAAATTGTAGCTACACATACTTTTTAGAATATGGTTTCCTAGTAAGGATGGGGACAAAGTAAATACAAAAAAGTCCCCCACTCACTCTCTAACTGAATCACGAACCCTCTTGTGGATGGAAGACATGTAACAGTATCTCAATCTAAAGAGGAGCCATCACACCAAAGACCTGGATCATTAAACCAGGGCCCTGCATGTAAATTAGGGACACCTAAAACTATAGATATGCTAAAGGACAGCAGGACCTCTCATCTTCAGATTGTTGGGAACCAGAAGAAGACCACATATGAATCGTAAGGCACACTGGCTGATAAGCCAAACATATGAGGGCCTTATAGCGATCTCCTACATTGTCCTAGAAGTCGAGAAGACCAAGAACTTGGTCATACTTGGCCAACTTACTCGACATGAAAGGATTTTGAGAGTCTAAGTTTCGGGTTTCAAAAAACTGATGCCAATCATGTAAAGTCGAGGGTTTGATACAACATGAAATTTGTCCAGCATGGTCAATACATTGGGTTTTACCAGCATGCAGCAAAAGGTGTACATTGAATTTACACTGCTTACAGTACTCCTAGTTGCAAAAAGCCCAATGCATGAATTGGTGACATTTCCAAGATATCGTGCCCATTTAACCCAAGACAACAACAAAAATAAAATGCATGAGAGAAGTCACGGGATTATTTTTGCATGAAAAACCATAAATTGAGTGTGATAAGGAAAATAAGGTTTCTCACCCTTATGTCAAGACCTTCCAATCTGTTCTTCCAAATTTTGCCTCTGTCGCAAACAAAGTAAAGCAAACAGCTTAAAGCAGATGACCAGACAATTTCCTCCCTCTCTTCTCTCTGCAAAAGGTTGAAAATAATATATCAAAAAAGCAGGTAAAAGATGTATGAGAAATCTTAAGTAGTCCAGACGAGCCTTTTATAATACATTATAGTCGAAAGTGGGAACATGGTAACAAATCATAGCTAAACCATATACATTGCACAGAGACAGAGACCACTCTAACAATTAACAGGCTAGTTGGTGAAAGTAGAAAGCATCAGGATGAATGTGAAAAGCATTTGTCCATCAGGTGGCGCCCCGTTATGGATGCAATCCGATCTAACAATGAGATCAGCAGAATAATATTTAGTCCTACCTCTTTGTGCGTTAAATGTAGACCATTCAAAATCTTCTTTAACTGATTAAAAAATGTCCCCTGATACTCAGTGATAATGACTAACAATGGATTCCATTTTTGAACCCGGTCCTGATGATCAGTTGCAACCTTAGATACATGCTTATCTTTATAGTTCATAGTGTAGGAAAGCTTACTAGCTCAGAAACATGTCACTTACCTTTAGAAACATATTAACAACAACAATCACAAAAAAGAAGTCATTTACATATACCTGAACAAGAAGAAGAAGAATCTCATACAGGATGCTCAAAATCCATGACTCAAAATTATCAATAGCTGAGGACTTCATTTCTTGTTCGTCAGACTCTACACTTTTCTTTATAAGTTCCCCAGGCTGTTGTTTCTTCATTGCTAAGATACAGTTCTTCAGTAGTTTCCTCTTCTTCTTCAATTGTGGGGGGAACATCAGGCAACACAGGCTCCAGTAAGTGAGCATGAACCCCCAGGTTTAAAATCAAATCAAAAGTCCGGACCCTAGAAGCCAATCTTGGAGATTTCAGCATTTCCTGGAAGATAAAAATAAATTTAAGAAACTGGACCACATGGTTCAACAGGAGAAGTTGAGGGGCAACTGATGCAGCACCTCCAGCATAGAGAGAGTGAGAGGAGCAGCAGTGTGAGAATCCGAAACATACCTACAGAAGAAAATTCAAATGTCCATCAGTTCCTTCTATGCATAGTTGTCAATTTCGTCTTGGACCCATTTCAGTTTGGCCTCCAAACTGAAATGTTTTGGTCGATTCCGGATTTCAGAGGTTTTTGCTTTGGAGAATTTAATATATGATTAATATATGTATATACATATAGAAAAATAAAAATATTAAAAATGTAATATATTAGTTCTACATGATAAATGAATACTTTAAAGTGTTTTTTTTTTAAGTGGACCTATTTGAGGGTGTAAGTTTAAAAGAAAAAGGAAAAATGTTTGATACTCAAAGGCTCAGAGTGGTATCAATGCATAAGATTAATAATGTAGTTAATACATGTATTTAGGTGGACCTATTTAAAAACATGAATGATAATGTAGCTAATGCGTGTATTTAGGTAGACCTATTTAAACACATGAATGATAATGTAGTTAACGCATAAGATTAATAATGTATTAGCTTGTGCCAATCTCGCTATCAATCTTGTGTTCATTCTTATGGTGGGACCAAGTTCAATTGAATTAAAATTTGAAGATATGCTACTGGAGAGGATTGTATTAACGGTTTGGATCATTACAGGGTGGCCCCCACGATGAGCTCCACACATCCCACTTAAAGGAAGCATGTAGCAGACCAGTCAGGGGATCGGACCATATGTAAGAAAAAAGAAAAGGGGGAGCTGTTTTTGTTAATCCATTTTGTCAGCGACAACTTAGCAGCATTTGCCCATTTGTTAAGATGAGAATAATCAGGAGCAAAAAAAAAAGGAAAATAGAAGAAAGGAAAGAGGAAGAGGAAGAAACCAAGGAAGACGAAGGAGGAGGTGAAGAAGAATCAAGGCCACAGCCACTGTTTGCCAGGGTACATGCTTTCCTTTCTTTGTTTCTTTTTTTATGCAACAAGCGATTAGGGTTTAGGGTCTCCTCAATTGTTGCTCTAAGAAGATGATATCTGCTACATGCATGCCTCTCTCTCTCTCTCTATATATATATATATATATTCTTTAGGGTCATTGCTTTGGTGCAATGGTAAAAGTCTCGAGTGCCATGTGTGATAATGCAGTTTCAAGACCTGCGAGTAGGCACTTTGCTCAAAATTGCCAAAGATTAGGTCTATCCCCAGTCTGGACCCTGCTTCAACGGGACCGCAGTGGGTGATGACCTTTTATATATATCTTTATTTTTCCTTATAACTGCATGAAGCCCCATCCTCTCTGTTTTGTTTTGTTTTTAATAAAATAAATAATTTGGCTGAAATCCTTGGTCAAAATCAACCGAAATCCAAAACAGTAATTTTCTAGGGGTCGTTCAGTTGGGCCAAGTGTCCCAACCAAAATTGTTTGGCCATTTCAGCCAAACCAAACCGGATATGACAACTATGCTTCCATGCATTCATATGGAAGCATTAGACATTATGTTATAGGAAAAGACTTTATGCCAGCTAATAGCCTCGCTTGTCAGGGTCTATATTTATAGTTTATACTGCTAGTGACACTCAAAAAAATTAATGTAGAACATGCTGCTGAATGGAACCTCATGCTTTTTAACTCTTATTTTAAACTATCATGCAACCATAGAGACACAAGGAAGATTGGTTGTTTTAGACTATGACTTCTATAACATTACAATGATTCTTCTTCCCAGATCATACAAAAGAAACAAAAAAGTAATTTAAGTTTGGCACCTCGTCATCGAAGCCTTATCCCATCCATGTTGGGTCAGCTGTGAGTTTTATTTTCCACAAATTCAAAGTGATAATCTACAAGAAAGTTACAAAACGAACCAAGCTGTATTAGACAGAGAACAATCTTTGATGCTCCTTTCTGTATTTGTGATATACGCGCCGCTTTGGTTCGTGATGCTCATGCACGTGTAGAATTGAGTTGTAGATTGAGATCCTGGCATCCATCAGGTGAATGCCACTGCATACCCAGATGCAAAATTGGGCCAGTTTCACTTATCATGTTTAACATGTATATTAAATGCACAATTCAAAAGAGTTCACCCAATGCCAACTGTCCTCCGTAAACATAATTGAAGATGCATTCAATTAGAGAAGCTGCCAGACAGTTAGGCCAGGTCATCGGCATGATTCTGTCCACTGTTTTTGCTGCTACGGACATGGCCACAACAAGTGCCGCCTCCACACGTGCGACCAGCTGCACTCCCATGAATGGGCTTAGCATACAGCTAGCGTATTTGTTGTATCTTTAAAATGAGTGGAGGACCGAGAAGTTACTTCAAGTTGATGCAAGAGATACAGAAACCTGTGCAGACATGGACATGGTGAACATAAATATAATACTTTGTTTCCAAAGTCCAGGGCAAGGATATGGATAACAGCCGTCCCATTTCATAACATTACTCTTAGATTTAATTTCTACCATTTTTACATGAAACAGTTTAACTTGCTTAAGCTAAAATCTTTAAATAAAATCAAGTCATAACTTAATATTTACCATTAGAAACAGGAAAGGTGTTGACTGAATATCAATTCTCAAACAATTTCTAGCCTGGGTGAAATTCATAGCAAACTTATCTGGTCGTAGAAACGATAAGATCTTTGTAATGCATAGGCATGTTTCTTCGCCTCCTAGAGAGCGCACAATGCAGATGAGCAAACCAGGACGCACAATGTGAATCTTCATAAATGCAACCTAATTTTCATTTGGACACAATTTAACTTGCAATGAAGCTAGCTTTCAAGCCTTAACCGAAAAACTGCCCCCAGAATGATATATCAGATCCTTCTGCTGTCAAGGCAGCAAGGCCAAAAGGCAGAAAAAGGCCATACAATACTTCTAATAGCATTTTTTTTTTTCTTTTCATATGCAATTTAAGTTGCAAACAAAAGAATTCAGCGATTTCCCGCATGATTGATGTATAAAAACAAAATGGTATTGGCACACACTTGAACTGAGAAAAAATAACCATGATGACAGCATAAGAAAATACTTATATACCGAAGTACATCAGCAAAGAACGAGAATATATATAAAATTGTCAACTGCAGATTCATGGAGGGCTTAGATGATGATGATGCTGACACAACAGACAATTTAATGCAGCAAAAATGGGGAAAAAAACAATTCTAACAAACCCGTCTGATGAACGCACATGTCAATAACAAGCTTAATGAGAACACTGACTGCGACGTCCATGGAAGGCTTTCACTGTGGTTAGTTAATCTGGATGCTGTATTCATTTGATTCACACTCATTGATGAAGTCTCAGATCAAACAGCAGCGATAACCTCATGGACCTCAGCAGGATTCAACCGCAAGGGTTGCTGTTCACTGTCCACTCCACATTAAGAAACAAACTTAGAGAAATCGTTATGTAATGTAAAGGACAGAAATTCAAGAGAAAAGGTTTAAGAACCATCAAAATGTTTACTGTATCATGATTCATGAAAGCTAAAGCTAGTTTAGTATTGCTGTGCCCGCTCTGAAATAGAAATGCACGTACAATCAACATTACAGAAACCAATCTGGGAGGAAATAATTGAGGTTTTTTTTTCTCATGTTTTTCCAAAATGCAAAGTTGACAAAATTAGTCAAGAGCAAATGACAGCTAATATATGAATGCAAAAATTGTCTTCTCGTTGATGCTATTAATCTTCATCATTTTGGCAAAATATGAGAATGGATGATTAAGTACAAAACAATTAAGATAATTGTCAATCCAGCCCATCTGCGCAGGCCCATCTGGGCCCAATACTTGTATTTCTATTTTAATTAGCTATTGTATCTTAGTTAAACTACCATTAGTCTAATAATAACTCTTGTACAATTAGGCAGCTATAATTTAGGATTTGATTTGTAATAGGATTCTGATTAATAGGGCTTATATAATAAGTGATGGAAGCCAGCTTGGCACTTTACTCTTAAAATCAAGTGGAGTGAAGTGAAATAAAAAGTATGAATAAAATATATAGTGGGTAATGATGAGATTTTATTTTTAGTTGTTTGGGATGGAATATTGTTGACTTTTGGTATGGGAAATGGAGTTTTTTTTTCTTTTAGTAAGTAATTATAGTTGCTTTTTGACTTTTTGTTGGAAAAGATGGAGGGAATTATGGTAAAAAGTGCTTTTGATGTGATATTTACTTGACTTCACTCCACTTGACTTACAAGTGGTGAACCAAACTAGCCCCGGGTACACACGTTTACAGCAAGTTCTCTCTCTCTATATATATATACTCTATATGCGTGTCCTATTTGTGTCTTCTCAGAGTGACATGGTATCAGAGCAGGTTTTGATCACCTTTGATCATCCTCTAGTCATCTTCCAAAGTTCTGGAAGCCTTCTGAGATCAGTCTGATCATCTTTGATCATTCCTGATCATCGCAGATCGCACAGTGGCCCACCGGAGATCATCATATCAGAAACTGCAGGAATCTCCAACAAAGATCGCCTATTATTGCTCTTATTTTTATCACAATTTTTTCCAGCAATTTTGTCTCATCAGAGGTGGGCCATCTAGCATATTTTGTGATATTTCAGTTTTATCCAGAAGTTTTCATCACAGCCGTTCAAATTGTGGATTTTTGATCCATTTCGATTGGGACTTCTTCCAATAGTTGCGGAAACTCCTTACCCTTTCATTCCCCAACCTCTTATCATCTACTGGGCCCCACGTGGGACATATTTCCACTAACGTCCAAGGACGTGTTACTGTTTGCTGCTGCCTATTGCTGCCTGTTAATTGCTGTGCCGCTGCCTACTGCTGCGCCTGTGTTACTGCCTGTTCCCTTCTATCCTATGATCATCCTGCACTTTTAATTTTCTTTCCTTTCTTCCCTGCTGTGGATATATATCCTATTGCACTGCTACTGTGCTGCTATTTTTTTCTCACCACTACTGTGCTGCGGCTGGTGTTGTTTGGCATTCTTATTAGTTTGCTATTAATGGAGAAATCTGAAATTGCCCTAGTTTGTTTCGATGGGAAAAATTACAATTCGCGGGCCTTCCAATTTCAAATCTATTTAGAAGGAAAAGAACTCTGGGGCTACATGGATGGTTCTAAACCTAAATCGGAGGACGATGACAAGAAGATATCGGCCTGGAAAACTAAGGATGCAAAAATCAAAACTTGGTTACTAGGGTCTGTTGAACCCCATTTTATTCTCAATCTGAAACCTTGCAAATCTGCCCGTGAGATGTGGGATTATCTTAAAAAGATTTATCAACAAGGTAATGATGCTCGCCAATTTCACTTGGAGCTCGAAATCTCCCAATTTTCTCAAGGCACCCTGTCTATACAGGAATATTACAATGGGTTTCGACGAATGTGGTCTGAATATGATGAGATTAAGTTTGCAACTGTGTCCAAAGCTCTTTACCAGAATTACTTCCCTTACAGTACAATAGCTATCGGGACCAGTTTCTCATGGAACTTCGTCCAAAGTTTGAGACCGTTGGATCAAACTTAATGAGCCGGGCTCCTCTTCCCAGCTTTGATGACTGTCTTCAAGAACTTCTGCGGGAGGAACAACGTCTGGTTACTAAAACTTCTATGGAACAACTGAGACCTGCTGAGGCTCCGCTTGTCTATGCTACTACAACCAGACCACCTCCCAGGGACATCAATAAAGTTCAGTGCTATAACTGTAAAAAGTATGGTCATTATGCAAACCAATGCAAAGCAAAGATCTGTAGGTATTGTAAAGCCATTGGTCACGTTATTGAAGAATGTCGGAAAAAGGGTCGCAATTCTACTTTTCGCAACTATCCGCAGTCCACTCCTAGTGCTAACACAGCAACCTCTCAACAATTTGCACCCTCTAACTTCAGTTGTTCCCTCCAATATGATTCTTCTTCATAGCTTGGTTCCTTCTCACAATCTCCATCCTCGGCTCCTCTCACTCCTGATATGGTAAATCAAATGATTATCAATGCCTTAGCATCTATGAACATTTAAGGTACTGATTCGTCTCTGTCTCATACATGGTACTTAGATTCTAAAGCAAGTAACCATATGACCTATTCACCCACCAAATTGGGAAATGTTGTTCTTACACTAGTACTCTTACTGTTCAAACCACTAATGGAGACCATCTTCCCATCACCTCTGTTGGTGATATCTCTGGCCCCTTACCATTAACCAATGTTTTAGTGTCTCATCATCTTGCTACAAACTTGATTTCTGTGGGTCAACTTGTTGAGAATAACTACAATGTTTCATTTTCTTCTTCTGGTTGTGTTGTGTAGGACCAGGAGTTTGGGGAAGTGATCGCGAGGGAACCTAATCGTGGCAGACTGTTTTCCCTTCCAGTTTCTATATTTACTCGGAACAAATTTTTACACCAATTGTTTTGTTTTTTTCTTCAGAATAGTTCTCGGTTGCGGCATAATAGACTTGTTCATCCAAATGCATCTACGATGTCTACTTTATTTAAATCTGGATTATTAAATAAACCTTTTGATTCTGCTTCTTTTGAATGTGATGCTTGTAAATCAGGGAAAAGTAAAACTTTACCTTTTCCTCACTCCACAACATGGAGCACTGAATGTTTTGATTTAATTCACAGCAATGTTTGGGGCATTGCCCCTCACTTTCCCATGGTCATTTCAAGTACTTAATTACATTCATTAATGACTACAGCAGGTTTACTTGGGTTTATCTAATGCATTCTAAGTCTGAAGTTCTTAAGGCATTTCAATTTTTTCTTAGCTATGTTGAAACCCAATTTTCAAAATGCATTAAAACTTTGCGCTCAGATTCATGAGGGGAGTATGTTTCAAATAATTTTCAATCTTTTCTAAAGACTAAAGGAATCATTTCTCAACGTACCTGTCCGTATACTCCTTAACAAAATGGAGTTGCGGAATAGAAAAACAGGCATCTCCTTGATGTTACTAGAACACTGCTGATTGAATCATCAGTCCCTCAACGTTTTTGGGCTGAAGCTCTCACCACTGCAGTACATCTAATAAACCGTCTTCCATCACCTACCATTGATCAATTCACACCGCATTTTAAACTTTTTGGTCTTCATCCTGTGTTTGATCATACCTTTGGATGTGTTTGCTTCGTCCATCTACCCCTCACAGAACGAACAAAATTAACCGCACAATCTCGTAGGTGTGCATTTCTGGGTTATACCATTAATCAAAAAGGTTTTGTTTATGATCCCATTGGTCGTCGCATCAGGATTTCTCGCAATGTTATTTTCTTTGAAAATCAGTTTTTTTTTTCCAAACTCAATTGGATTGTCCTCCATCTTCTCTTGTTATCTTACCGGGTTTTTCAGATAAAACAATTGTTACTAGGTTTCATCCTGACTTTGTTTATCATCCTCGGGCAAAACCTACCACTGCAGATGCTCGTCCTCCTGATCCTCCGCCCGCAACTGGTTCCACAACTCCGACTATCCTACATCGCTCCTCCAGAACTTCTAGACCACCTGAGCGGTATGGATTCACACACACTTCATTGATGACAACACTTTCTTCTGTCTCTATCCCAAGTTCTTATTTACATGCAGTCCAACATGATAGTTGGAACCAAGCCATGAAGGAAGAATCGGATGCATTGGATCATAATCACACATGGGTCCCACAATTAAACCCATCGGTTGCAAATGGATCTACTCAATCAAACTTAAATTTGATGGCTCCTTGGATAGGCACAAAGCTAGACTTGTGGCACTCGGAAACAGACAAGAATATAGGATTGACTACGAGGAAACATTTGCCCCTGTGGCAAAAATGACTACAGTTCGGTTACTTCTCGCCATCGCTGCCTCTAAATCTTGGCCATTATACCAAATGGATGTCAAAAATGCCTTTCTCCATGTGGATATGAAAGAAGAGGTCTATATGCGGATACCACAGGGAGTCTCCACTCCATCTAAGAAATCTGCCTATCACCTACGAAAGTCTCTTTATTGTCTAAAGTAAGCTCCTCGGGCATGGTTCGAAACTTTTAGGGGTCGCCTATGCATAAGAGGCTTTACTTAAAGTCCTTACGATCCGTCCCTTTTTCTGCAAACAACATCTACTAGTGTTACTGTTCTTCTTGTGTATGTTGACGACATTATTATCACTGGCACTGATAATGGTATGATCAAGTCTATCCAAGCTTCTCTCGGGGATTCTTTCCATATGAAGGATTTGGGCCCCTTGCATTATTTTTTGGGGTTAGAAGTGCATCAATCTCCCAAAGGCATGTTTCTTAATCAACACAAATACACATCTGATATTATTGAGCTTGCCGATCTCCATAACTCCTCGCCCGTTGATACACCTGTAGAGGTCAATCTAAAATTGAGTAAAGATGATAGTAACCTTTTTCCTAATCCACATACCTACAGGCACTTGGTGGGTAGTCTTGTCTATCTCACCATCACTTGACCGGATATCTCTTATGCTGTCAATCTTGTGAGCCAATTCATGACAACTCCTAGACATCTTCATCTTACAGCTGTCAAGCGCATTATTCGGTATTTGTTGGGCACTGTCACTCGTGGTTTATATTATCCCAAGGATAATCCTCTTCAGTTGACGGCTTATGGAAACGCTGACTGGGCGGGCTGTCAGAATACACGTCGGTCTACTACTAGTTGGTGCATGTATCTTGGAAATTCTCTCATTTCTTGGAAATGCAAGAAACAAGAGTGTGTTTCTCGATCTTCCACGGAGGCTGAATATAGGGCAATGTCTTCCGCCTGTTCTGAAATCTTGTGGCTCCGAGGACTTCTTTCGGACCTCGGCTTTGCTCAATCCTCTCCTACTTCATTGCATGCAGATAATACTGGGGCTATCAAGATCACTGAAAATCCTGTCTTCCATGAACGCACAAAACATATTGAAGTACACTGCCACTTTATTTGGGATGAATTTAAGCGTGATGTCATTTTTTTACCTCAAGTCCCTACCGAGCTTCAGTTTGCTGATATTTTCACCAAAGGGCTTCCTAGGCCTCGGCATCAGTTTCTAGTTACCAAATTGCTGCTATATGACTCCCCCGCATCAATTTGGGGGGGGGGGGGGGGGGGGGGGGGGGGGTCAATCCAGCCCATTTGTGCAGGTCCATCTGGGCCCAATACTTGTATTTTTATTTTAATTAGCTATTGTATCTTAGTTAAACTACAATTAGTCTAATCATAACTCTTGTACAATTAGGTAGCTATAATTTAGGATTTGATTTGTAATAGGATTCTGATCAATAGGGCTTATATAATAAGAAGTGATGGAACCCTAAGGGTACACACGTTTACAGCAAGTTCTCTCTCTCTCTCTCTCTCTCTCTCTCTCTCTCTCTCTCTCTCTCTCTCTCTCTCTCTCTCTCTCTCTATCTATCTATGCGTGTCCTATATTGTGTCTTCTCAGAGTGACAAAAATGAACTAAACAAAAGACAGACTCCTTAGGTAGCAAATCAATGTTAGTAAAAGAAATTATTCTACTTCATAGATGAGAAAATACAACCCGAAACAAGGCAGCGGCAGCCCAAGAGTCCATCTGTAGCACCAACAGATGCAATAAGAAAACAACTCTTGAGTCAACAAGACTATCCAGGGAACCATTAAGTACAATGGCAATCCTTTATTAAATTATTTATTGGAAATGGACAAAGCATGCCTAAAAATGAACCATCAGAAGTACAAATAGGACACAAATTTCTGTTTAGGAAAAGAAATTTGAACTCTCTATTTGAAGCTAAGCATACGCGAAAATAAGGCCAAAATTTACAAATAAAACCCAGATTCCATTATGAAAAAAAAGAGTAAAGAATTAAAACCAAGTTGGCAGGAGATTTAATTTGCAACACCCGTAGGTATAACATCAACATGCCAACAATGCCAGGCACATTTGTTAGGTAGCAGCACCTCCCCAGAGAAGGTACAGGGTTCAAGCACTGGTTGTCTTCCATGATTAAATTTAGACTTGCGTCCTAGCCAGCCAATGTAGCTGGCCTAGAAACAATTATTACAGAACAGCAACTCAACAAGTCACATATATTTTATGCAGTTGCATACACTGGAAGAAACAACATAGTGGCCAATAACTGTACACTCAACATACAAGCATACAGAGTTAAACATTTCAAAACTAAGGGGAAAATATCCTACATTGTTCATAGTTCCCATGCAATAAATCATAGAAAAGTTAGATTTCTAATGGGAAACAACTAAAGTAAATATTCAATAGAGTTTATCTAAAGAGACGGAGTTCATCTGTCACCTGTAGTGCCGATACTGAAAAAGAGGATGAGCACGTGGACGGAAAGTTCCCACTGATACATCATCCCTGGATAAAAAAGAATAAAAAAATGAGTTTTTCCCCCACTCTGAGAGCTTGAGAAGAAGATACATAATATTTAAAGAAGCCCACTTCAACACCATTTCTTGGTCTAAGATTTAGGACTACTCATAGGCAAAAAAGGACTAACCAAGTAGGCCGAAGGGAGGATGTCAACGAGTTTGGACTTGACCAGTCCTGACTCAGGGTCAGCTTATGCCTTGACTGATAAGCCCAATCATTGGGATGGGCTTTGGACTATGCTAATTTTAGTTGGGTCCGTTTGAGTTTGGTATAAAAGTTCAGGCAAAATAATCTCCAGTCAGTTTATTGGTTTATTGATTGGTCATGATGGGCCAAGCCGCCAAGCCCAGAATACTGGTGCCACATTTCTGAGAAACAAATTTTCTTTCAAAAAAAAAAAAATTTTCCTCAGAAACTATTTTCCTAGGAAACCAGTGACTAAAATTTGCTTTTATAGAACATCAAGAGAACGCCAGATAAGGTTGGTAAAAAAACTTCACCCTTAAAATTTGTTATACTGTGAAGCTCATTAATTAGAATATCTAGTTTTCAATACTACATCAAGGATTCAGATCATTCTCATTATTCAGGAAAGTGATTTCATTTGTAAACAGCCAAGGAAAGATTGCAGAGACAGGATTTTCATAGTGGAGTGGATTCTATCTCCCACTTCATTGACAAACCAAGTCCCATTTGCTCCAATACTCATCATCATCATCAAAGCTTTGTCTCAACTATGTTGGGGTCCGCTACACGAATTCTATTTCTCCATTTCGATCTATCTTGAGCCAAAACCTCAGATAAATTACGCTTCTTCATATCTATTTTTACTACCTCCATCCACGACTTCTTTGACCTACCCCTTCCCCTTGGTGGGCCATCAACCTTCATAGCTAAACTTTTCCTTACCGGCGTTGTTGCCGACTTGCCGGCCTACGTTGAACATGTCCAAACCATCTCAAACGGGTTTCTCTAATTTGATCCCCTATTGTTGCTATCCCTAAATGCTCTCGGATTTGCTCCAATACCAACCTCACAATTTTCTTTTCCCATGTGGATAGAGTGTTCACCTCTTTCATACAGCGGAAAGAGGATTAGGAAAATCTATGGTTTTTTGGGTTTGAGAGGAAAGAATTCTTAGGGTTTTTCAATAATATGTAAGTAGAGAGCTAGGCAATTGCGAGATTAGACTTCAGAGTCCATAGGAATAGGTTTGTTCCAAGTCTGCTGAGGCAAATGAGAGACAAAGGTGTTGATCGTCGGAATTACGTTATTAGGGCTCCTATTGCAGCCCAACAGGAAGCGCAGTTTTCTTTTGGTATTATCTGCAAATTATAGGGTTCGACAGAAAACAAGAGGAAGTGGAAACACTGGGTCACCATGACCAAGACAATTCCTAATAAGATTAAGTATTGATGATGCATGTTTGCTCACATAATACCCCACTTTACCCACCTAATGATATGTTTTCTACATCTCTTTTTTCATCATTTATATGTTTTGTACATCTTAGAAATTATCTTTTGAAATCTATATGATAAACAATCTCTATTTTGCTTCTTACTTGCATAGATGTGTCAACTGTGTAGATCTTCTCAAAGCCTCCTTCTTTAGCAACTCAATTCCTTGTGCAACTAATGTAGGAGATGTCCATATATAATCAAAAGAAAATAAAAATAAATAAAAAATTTCTTCCCTGATTGTTCAGATCTGTTCTGAATAGAATTTTTTAACAAAGATAGGTTTCCCTCGGGCTAACAATGAAAATTGAGGAAATGAAGATAGGATTCATTGTGCTCGCGCACGTGTGTGTGTGTGTGTGTGTGTGAGAGAGAGAGAGAGAGAGAGAGAGAGAGAGAGAGAGAGAGAGAGAGCGCTTGCCAAACTTGATGAGGGCCTGATCTTATGCGTTTGGAGGCAGTTATTTGTCTCAAATGGGAATGATCTAAGGAAAAATTAGAGGTGCACGTGACTGCTGAAGGCCGCAAGAGTGGATCAAGATTTGATGCATCTTGGGTTCCAGAGTATTTCCAAGGCTGGCCCTTCATTTTAGCTTCCACATCTCCAACGAGTAAAGCCGCAGCACCAACTTCTAGGAAACTCTGTGTATGAGCATTTTTGGTCCTTGCAACACCATCACTAGATTTTATGAAGTTGAGTTAGATATGTCAACTGTAGAAGAAACCAAAATCATTGCTAACTCTATGAAAAAATATAATCTTTCAACAATCTTGATCCAATGAATCTACACATGGACTATGATGCCCAGATATGGCATGGATAAGCCAGGGACATGACATGGATATGGCGTGTGCACATATTTTACACATAAAAAGTGAAGTATTGGATACGATGCAACACATTATGTCGCCCAATTTGAAGTATCCGGGTATCATAGCAGGTGCTCCACATGTTGAGCACAACTTGGGCACGGCACACCCATATCCAATCTAGCAGGGGAGGGCCCTGACATAGAGAAACACACATGGCTTTAACAAACCACTAGCAAAGAACGCAGAAAAGCAGAAAGTGGGCACCTTTCCATAGGGACAGATGATGGTTGTTGTTCTCTGTCCACAGTCCATCTCCATTTCAGGACATCAATGGCAATGTACTTACTGCCTTCCTCTCCATCGATTCTTTCAGGACTTGTTAAGTTCAAATCAGATGCATTGGAAACTTCTTGCCTCTCAGGAGATTCTCGGCTACTGATAGGAGCCGGGCTTAATTGGTAATTAAAAGATCTACTCAACAAAGATGACAGTGTTGGAAGAGACTGCCTTGAAGCACTAGAAGACCCAGCAAAAGCTGCTGGATAGAGTGGACGTCTTGGAAGATGTCGAGCTACTAGAGAGCGAACATAATTCAATGACTTTACCAGCGCGCCAGATGCAAAACTAGAAGTTGGCAACGAGGGGGGAATAGCACTCCCAGATGTCACTGATGCCGCAGATTGTTGGTCTAATGATTTCAGCCATGGAGACGCTCTTCGACTTGTGACAGAATCGCACTCAACAATCAAGGTTACACAAAACAATCAATCTGCAGCAATGTCTGCTCCCCAGGTACATATCTGCAGCAACAGGAAAATATATATATGATATATTCGCAATTTCAGAGAACATACAAAATAGAAGGCAGATACATTTGAACTTTGTAATCCCAAAATGGCTGGTAAGAGTGAAAAGATAAAGCTGCAAGGATTTACCGAAGAAGAAATCGTTTCAGCAGTGTCACACACCTTGAAACTACTGCTGGGCTGGGGAAACAATAATCAAAATTAGAAAAATAAGAGGATAATATTACTTCAGAAAATAAAACAAGAATAATATGCATTTTATACCCAACTAAAAATGAAATCATAGCATATGAAGTCTCAATGTTTTAACACTAAGTATGTAGCAAGTTGCAACACTCTTTCAGTTCGTTACAGACTTACACTGCTGATATTACTCCAAAATGCTTTTATTTAATGGAACAAAATATGTATCCAAAAATCATGCTTACTAACCATCCTTAATTCTTGCTTATTTAATATGTGGATTCCTCTTTGTACTTGTTACTTGTTAGTATCGTTGATTTGAGTTAGGCTGATGCTCTCTAGATTATTCAGAATCTAGATTACTAGAACTTATTGTCACAGACAGAATAAATACTAACAAACTTTAGGCATTGACACTTGTTGAATGTCATTAGTTATAAGATTTTTTTTTTTTAGCGAAGAGAATTCATACAATGAAAAGGGTTGAGTTTGAGTAAAGATAAATGAAACTATGTATATACTATATAGTAATATTTAGCCACTTCAAACACCATCAAATAATTAAGCTTCCACGTGACTTTTCCATTACCAAGATACATAGTTTAATTGTGAAAAAAGGTGAAGAAATATATAATAAAAAACCACACATTTTTTTTCTTTTTTTGAAAAAAGAAAGTACACTGATGCCAAAAAAATTCTTGTTGACAACTAGAGGGAAAAGAACCGTGACAACCACATGTATAAAGGCATGCTTCTCCGTATAGACTAAGGGCACATTTGTGTAACCATTTTCCGCGGAAAAATGATTTTTCATGCGTTTGATGCAGCACAAATTCACAGAAATAAACTTTCTAGGTTCTTAAAAAATGTGGATTTTTTAACTTCCGATTTGAGAGGGCAGGGCGGATGGGGGGCGGACTTATTTCCACGGAAAAACTGACCTCATATATAAGGCCCTTTTCCTGGACGGACTCCTTCCATCGAACTGCAAGGAGACCTATCGAGCTCTGGTGATTTCCATCACCGTCTCCACACCTGTTTTGGTGATTTAGATATCCATCTCCACCTCTGCAAGAAGACTAAGGAAGCTCTGGCAATCTCATCTCCACCTGTGCTGAGCTACATCTTAGGCCATACTAGTAGCGATCTCTCTCTCTCTCATCCTAATTCCAATCCCATTCCCATTATTCAGAATCCCAAACTCAAACCCTAAACCAAATCCTAACCCTAACCTAATCTGACCACATCTTAATCTCTTCATCCTCTTTCCTAATCACTTCACACACACTCTCCCTCTCTCTCTGTTCTCTCAATTTTCCCCATCTCCACTGCCATGCTTCAATTGTGTTCTTGTTGTTGATTTGTTGGATTTGATTTTTCTGCAATTTGTCATTGCGTTGTTATGTTCCTCTCTGTTCTTCTTGTTGATTATCGTGGATTTGATTATTCTGCTATTGTTGGGTTCGATTGGATTCTATAATATGTTGATAATTATGTTGGATTGGATTGGATTTTCTACTGTTGATGGCATTTGTTCTCTGCTATGTTAATTGGATAGCATGGATGAGGAATCCACAGCTGCACCAAACATGAAAATCACCCTTTCATCAGAGAAACTAATTCTGCACCAAACACAGATTTTTGATAGCCACATAAAGCTATTTCTGTGGGATTTAATTACCACAGATTTTCTGATGTGGCAATTTCCACATTCCACGGAAAACACTTGTACACAAACGTGCCCTAAAGAAGCCAATCAAATGGGCAAGGTGTTTCTAGACATTCATTTTGTATTGGAATATCTCGTTAGGGTCTTCAATCATCGTGATCATCATAATAAGCACCTTATCCTATCACAGATAAAATTTACAAGTTTTACTTTTCTACTCAACCCTATTTAGGGTAAGTTTTGTTGCCCCAAAATGTAACATCTCATTTTTGACAACATCATTTCATATCAAAGACTTCTATATTTTAGAAATTTCATCATCATTACTATTTAAGGTAAGAGCCGATACCAGATAAATGGAATAATGCTTAAATGATAATAATAAGAGGCCGATGGAAGATTAATACCCAGACAAGGTCCCCTCTACCTTATATCCTTCACCCCTCACCTTTTAATAATCTTTTGTTGGAGTTAATTTGACCATGAATTCATATGTATTCAATTCCATGCAAACAAACAGGTCTAAGTGAAGTTAAGCATGGAGGAAGTACACCGGTTGAATGGAAAACTAAACTGTTTTGCAGTTACTAGAAAATCATCTAAGATTATTTCCCAAATGGATTGAATTACATATATTGCTTCCTTTCTAAAGGAGTTAGGAAGAATAACTTGTTTAATGTTATTATCTATCTGCTTTCTAGAAATTTCATTTCACCTTTCTAGCTTGCAAAAAATCTGTTGCCATTTACCAATTACCACTATGCAATAATATAATTTGAACATGGATTCTTTTTTTTAGTATTTGACAAAAGCTTAGCCAACCCCTAGTAATAATCCTCTTCAACAACTCTAAATGAACACTATTTTGAAACTGGAAAGGAAATAAAGGGGAGCATCCACATGGAGAATGAAGTTTTTTTTTGAATGGATGGAGAATGAAGTAAAATACCAAAAGAACATTCTTTTATCAGTACTAGTACACAATCAATATAGCAAGATGCCAAGATCTCAATATGAGATTTATGCATGACACTATTCACAACAAATAATATTGCATATACCTTCGGTCCCTCTCTGCAAGTGCATGTTCCAAAAGTACACTGTAGGCCATGTCAATTGTTGATGGTGTAGCGATATAGTCCTGCAAGAAGAACACAACGCTATGTAAACTGCAGCAAAGAAAGTGCCAAGCTCAATGCACATGTTTCTATCTACTTATCTATCTATTCATCAACATCAGCATCAAAGTTTTTCCCAATCCATCAGGGGTCATATCTGTCTGTTTCTATTTATATAACACAAAGAGACTGGAATGAGAGCATATATTCTATTATAATAAATTGTAGGTTCAAATGGCAGATTGCCGGAGATGAACATGGGGAATCTTAAATAAAATAATGGTAATATAAGGAAAAATAGGGGTGGAATATAGAGGTTCAGATGCCATCAATAAAAATAATTGATTTCAGCAACAAAATCAGACTCTACCACCATTATCTTCATCTTCTGAAACATCTTCCTTTAAACCAAGGTTTAAAATGTGGGTATCAAAAGACAAACCAGCCGGACTTAAAAATTAAACGTATTGGCAATATTTACTGGTTATTTGTGATATGTGTCATTTAGGAAAACGATTTCTTCTGAGACAAAAAAAGAATCTGAAAGTTATCCAAAAGAATCCAAAATATTAGAATACGTTAGATGTTGACATTTATTTGCATTCTTAGTCAGTGAATAGGTATGTGTCAAACCCCAAAACATCTGGCAGGTTAGGTATTACAGTTTGATTCTATAGCCAATGAGCTAAAATATTGAACTAGTTCAGTCCAGTTTATCAACAGTTTGATTCTATAGCCATAGGAGCTAAAATATTGAACTTGTTGAGTCCAGTTTATCATTCAATTTATTGGTTGAATTTAAACAAATATAAGTCAATTATTGTGCAATATATGATGCAAGTACTAGAATCATACCTTGTGGATATAGGGCATAATAATTGAAGTAGATAACTCGATAGTATGTTAAAAAGTAGACAAACAAAGTTATTAGCTATTATATCACATAGATAGCCAGCTGAAATGCAGATAATAGAGTTACTACATACCAAAACCACAAAATTGAGTTGTTTATAAGTCCAAATGAAAAACATCTATGATGAAAATAATAATAGTTAAAACACAAGTAAATTATCAGCCATATTGGAAAACAAGTAGTTGTAAGGCTTTCCCATTTCAAGGCTTCGTTGCTGGCTTAGTCTTCATCGAAGACTCCTGTCTTGTGGCCGTACTCCGCAAGTCTCTTTGCAACTGATTTGGCAGTCGCAAATCATTCAAGGGCTTAGACCAAATTGTAGTGTGAATCATATAGCAAACATAGGAATTTTTTTTCTTTTTTGCAATAAATGCAAAATACCCAAGAAGCAATAAGAAATTTCACTCTTTGAATCAAAACTCCAAAATGAGAAGTGAGACCTTCAAAGCATCTCATATTTCCCTCCCACCACACCACACAGAGAGAGGCAAAAAAATCCATTCTCTCTAAAGATTTTCTCCTTGCTGACCCTACGGCCATCTTCCCTGCTTCAAATAAGTCAAACAAGTCCTGGGGAAGAACGCAAATATACTCGAACCACCCAAGCACAGAACTCCATAAAGAGCCACCATGAAATTAAGGACCAGGTGGTCAGTTGTCTCCTCATAATATAGACAAATCACGATTCTTTTGCACCAATGAAGTTATCCAAGGTAAGTACAGTGCCAACCACGCAAAAACCACAACCCTAGGAGGCACTTTCACCTTCCATAAGCAGACCAGGGGACTAGAGATATGAGGACTATCCGCCAAAAGAAAGAAGAGGCAACTAAGAAGTATCCATCAATAGAGGCTATCCAAATTCTTCTGTCCACCCCCTCATCTAGGATATAAATGTGCCCGAGAAGATCTAGAAGGGAGAAGAGTTAATCTACTCCCAAACCAAGTGGTTTCTTCTGAACAACGGGCCCCATAAAATCTGGTCACCCACCATGTCCATTAGCACTTAACATTGGCATGTGCATCCTGGGCCCACCTAAATAAGTTAGGGAATAGGGAACCCAACAGTCTCTCACCAATCCAGTTATCAAGCCAAAACATGATCTTGTCACCTGCACCGACATGATACCTGATATTCTTCGCAAAAGCATCCTTAACTAAAGTGATGTCCCTCCACATGGTTGAGTGACAGTATTTGGCCTCCTAGATGTCCCACCCTTCTCTAGAAATGCCATACTTTGCCTTTAGAACAAGCTTCCAGACACCGATCCTCCATAGCAGCTTTCTAAAATAGCCATATTCACTTGCCTAAGAGATTTGAAGCCCAATGCACCTTCCTTCTTAGGTTTGCAAACATTGGCCCAATTGGCCAAGTGATATTTCTCTTTTGTTTCTCTTCCCTGCCCAAATTGACCAAGTAATATTGAATCATAAGATTCACACTTGAATCCTAAGATTGACCTATAAATAAAATTAATTTCATAAATACAATTATTTTCTATAGGATTTAATATGAATTGTAGGACTAGGGATACAAATCCTGACATTTTAACAGCGGTTGTATCAATAAACTATCTAACAGTAATATGTAGTCAATTGATATGGTACGTATCCAGATATGTGATAAGCTTGAAATGCACGCTAGCAAAATGTCCAATGGAGTCTGCATATTAATGTATTCCTCTATTCGTAGAGAGGAAGAATGATATGAAAACAATGGTTTGAATGATTTTATTTAGGTTGGTGAGGAAAGACAAGTGGTGTTGAATTGGCACAGCCCCGGATCCTCGATCAAAAAATACATCAACCCCAAATGGGATTGATTGAACCCAAGGATGAATTCTGAAACTAGAATGCACTCACAACCATAACAAGCACCATAATTGAAGAGAAACTCTGGGATTCAATTGATGAGCATGAGCAATAACAATGGGGACTCATCTATATATATAGAGGAGTAGGATCGTTCCCTCTCTTACTTGGACACTAAGACTTTCCTAAACATGAGAGAAGACTAAATCAAAGAGGAAACTAACATTATGGCAATCCTAATCAAACAAGAATTAGAAATTAGAAATAGTTCTCTAATTAAACAAGGAATGAAAATAGAAATAAGATGAAAGGAATGCTACAGTAGCTCTCGGTCAATATTGCACCTATGGACTGAACCCAATGGACTGGGTTGACCTCTAGATCAATGGGTTGGCTCAGTTGCATTAACTCTCTCCGGCTTGGAAAAACTCGACTCCAGCGAGTTAATAGCTTGATAATACTCATAGAGATCAGGATTCAGGCGGAAGTCGGAAATGGTAACCCATGTAGCATTGGAGAGCGGACGGTTCTGCCATGGGCTCAATAGACTGGCCGACCTATTGGTCTGGCCTACATCATGAATCCATGGTCATGATTGAGCGATTTTAAGGCTTTAGCTACAAAGGTTGACCCCGTTGGTCCATCTTCCTCTTCTTTGGTTGCGTCACTCACTTGGGTTGGTAATGGTGATGACTTCAAACTTCAAAGGTTGGGCATTCATGGTCAATGCATGAAGAGTCCATCCATCATTAGGTCCCATCACTCCTACAATTGCTATATACTCTCAACTAGGCTCAAGGGTCACCCCCCCCCCCCCCCACCCCCCCCGAGTCTGGTTTTTACAACCTTATTCAAGATGAATTTTTTTTCCATTATCCGCTGGATGAAATGCCTCAACACCTTATTGCAAGCATCCAAAACAATAAAAATCATATGTAGATTTTTCCTCCCTTCACTAAACATTTTCATGAGTTGTCCCAATAGGAAAATAGCTTTTATAATCAACCTTGCAAAACCAAACTAGTGTTCTGAAATATTTAATTTCCGTCATAGTGTCTCTGTCTCAGAAATCATGTTGTAGATGCCACAAAAGTTTTACGTCGGCAGTCAACCTAACACTACTCAAAACTTGGGACCAGCAATAAACTAGCAGAGTTGAGGAGGATGTCGAATATAGGATAAGAGACGGATGGTTGAAGTGGTGACTTCAAAAGTGCTATGTGATCAGCGCATCCAGCAACAATTAAAGGGAATACTTTATGAGGCAGCAATTAGAACAGCTATGAGTTTTGAAGCAAAATGTTAGCCAATTAGGAATAAACATATGCAAAAATGCAAAAACATGTGTAGTGGTGACGAGAATTTTGAGAGGGATGGGTGGTAGCTTTACAAAATATAGATGCAAAAATAAGCTCGTTTGGGAGCATTTTGGGTAGCATCAATGGGAGATAAATTAAGAGACTCGTTTGTGATGGCTTGAACATATCCAACGCAAGCAAACAACAGCACTGATGAGAAAAATCTCTATGCAAGTTGATAGCCCCATAAGAAAAAAGGTTAGGCCAAAGAGGATCTGGTAGTGGTAAGGATAGATCTGAAGTGAAACCTATCTAAGGATTTGGCCCGAGATAGACTAGAGTGGTGAAACAAAAATCATGCAGATGATCCCAATATAACTGGGACAGTGCTTTGATTATGATGATGATTTAATTTTCGTCTTAGGAATTGCTAGATTACTCTCTCCCCGGTCTCATTGATAGCTCATAACTTTCATTGGAGACCTTGGATGCTAATGAAGCTAAAGGGTTCGCTCTTTTGGTAGGATGTCGAAAGTTCAGTAGGATGGGGGGATATGATGCTATTCTTGAAGGTGAACCTTTTTCCGCAATTTAATGGGGTTCGGGGAAGACAACTTATACTTGGAGATTGGCGGATTGGGCGGAGGAGGTGCAGGATTAATCTTGATGCCTCTTTTAATTATATGTTTAGAAAGGCAAATGCAAATGTAATGGTGGGTGGTCTTGCTACAAAAGGAGTTTTTCGTTCTTCTCTTGCCTTTGATGTATTGCTGCTATTAAGATTTTTGGGTATTTTAGCAAAGGTGTATGTCGTTTTTTGGGTGTGGCTGGGTTGTTCTTGACTTTGCCTTTCTTTGTTGTTCTTTTCTTTGGAGTAATAAATTTTACTATTGTCAACAAAAAAAAAAAGTTTGATAGCTTGATAGTTTGACTAAGTGTCTCATTAACTCCTAATAAAGGGATCCCGGTGCCCCTTCTCCATTCGTCGAGCATTTTTCTTGTAATTAGGATTTTTTTAACTAATTGGATAACCAATCAATCTCAATTTCGACTATAGAAATTCATGCATCTATAGGTATCCCAATGCTTCATCCCAGTTAAGGCAATCCTCACTTCTATTCAAGATAAGTCCTCAGTTTCATTCTAGATAGTTGATACTTCATTGATCACTCATTCATTTGGTACTAAATCATAATCTACTTGCCCTGTCTTCGATAGATTTTAAAGTGTCTCCTATCTATTTTTTACTTCCGTACTTTCACCCTCTTCCCTTGATTAGTTACAAACTGCAGGTGCAATATGCCATTCACTTCATGAATCACCACTTTTTAGCATCATTCTTTTTTAACTTGTACCTTTTTAATTGAGCTACAACAACGATGAAATTTATTTCTACCATGTGACTGTAAACATTGTAAAGTAAATATACTTCAAAGCTAATTGAGATTAAGGTGGTCCTGGTGGAAGCATGGTAACTGTGTTGCATAAAGAAGCAACAGATGTTCAAGAAGTAACATGAAGTTCAGAAGATTCCCATAAACAAGGTGGCTTGATACTTTTGTTTGTTCATGTTAATTGTGTTTGATATGTCATTTTTACTCAATTTCATCAGAACCAAAGATTTAGAAGGGAAATAAATTAAGGAAACACCCTTTTACCAGTATTTTTGAACTTCTTTGTATCTACTCACTATTCAAAAAGAAAAAGTGAAAAAACAAGATCCTGACTCCTTCGAATAAAAAGAGGAGTGTAATTAAAACTAGCATATCCAACTCTGCAAGTATAAAACACCCAGCATGGGATTTCATTGACAGCTTATGTTATTAGAAGAAAAAACATAAATCTTCTAAAACCTATAATGAGAAAAAAAGCAAGGAATGCCACCATTTGAAAGGGGTCACCTTTCAGGAAAGTTTAACACCCCAAGAACAAAAAAGTTGAAAATTACACACACACACCAAAAAAAAAAAAAAGAGGAAGGGAAGGAAAAAAGCCACAAAAACCCACTGATAAAAACACCCCAAGAACAAAACCTAAATATTTCAATTAAAAAATCCATAAAGACCACCTGCTACACCCAGAATCAAAAGCTGAGAGACAGAGAGAGAGCACACTCATTGGATCTAGAGGAAAACTAAAAAAGTTCTAAAACCAGATTTAAAATTCAGCAGTCGAACAATAGAACCAACCCATCATTTCAAATCAAAAACCCCAATTTCAAATCAACATCACCCCACCCCCCCCCCCCAACCAAGTTAGAATTACCAGAACCCCACTTCCAGAACTACAATTCAAAGTATACCCAAACCAAACAAACTCATCCAAACATCAAAAACCATCAGAAGCGAACCAAATCAGATGAATTACTACGAACCCGAAGCGTCCGCGTGGCCTCGGAGGCGGCAATCGAAGGGTTTCCGTGAAGGGACGACCCGGGCGAAGACGAAGCCGACGAGAGGCAATCGGCGACTGCCCGGCGCAGCGGTTCCGGCGGTTTCTTCACGGATATAGATCTTTGCCTCTGAGACATGACTCCTCCGAACTGCAATCTGGAGCTGCCGGGGCCTCTGGAAAGGCTGAAGCTTGAAGACATTCTGCTCTCTCTTTCTTCTTCTGATTTGTATCGATGTGTATGAATCAAAGGGGAATTGAAGAACTAGGGTTTTTTTTTCCTTTTCTCTCTCTTTCTCTTTCTCTGCATTTGAACAAGAAGGAGCGAATCTGGAAATGGTTTGTTTGGTGTTTTCTCTCGTGCTGGTGAGTGAGAGAGATAGAGGGGAAATTTTATAAAAGAGGGAAGGCATTGGGGAAGAGAAATACAACTAGCAATCGGGGTGGGATCGTTTTGGTAGTCCGCGAGAGTATTTGGAAGTGTGGGGGCGTGGGGCCATTGCCTTTTTGGTCTTTCATTATCAACTGTTGTGGCTTTCTACTCCTTTTTTTTTTGCCCTTTTGGTTTTTATGAGGAGTCAAGGATTAGAAATGGTGGAAGATGGAAAATAATAGTCAATGATGTAAGCTAATGAGGATCTATAGTTCAAATTTGGTTCGTAGGCAATTTTTTCTCTTCTTCTTATTTTTTCCATGGTTGAAAATGAAGTCTTAATTTTATGTTTTTATGTGTAAGAAATCTAAAAGATTTATGATTTGTTAGTTTGTACTCATTTACATGCATGAAGAGATTGTGAATGATCAAATGAGAAGAAGATGCTAGTGCATTACCATAGTTCATGATTTGATCAGTTTAATTCTCATATTAAGGCTAGCATACAATACCCCAATTCATGGTTCCAACCATTGAATTCTCATATTAGCATTGGTACATTATCCTAATTCATTATTTGGACCGTTTAATCCTTGTATTAGACTTATTAGATTTTCCAATTCATGATCAAAGTTGTTCAATTCTCGCATTAATGATAAGATTTAAGATGCTTAATTTCATTGGTCTTTTTTTTCTCTTGGTTAAATACTTATACACCCACACACTTGCTCCGACCAAATCTCTTACTGTTTATTTTTGTGGAGAGCGAGGTATATCATCGTTGAGCTACTAGTAATTGGCACTCATATATTTGTTTTGGTGTCACTTACTTTTAGCTGATGGTGGTGGCACCCAATAAAACATCCAATTCATGAACCATGGACCTTCATTCATGAAACTGCAATGTATAATGAATTTTACCAGCAATGGCCTTAGTAGGATCCAACTATTGGCCTTCTTTTATTGAACGTGAATCTTCCATGTTTAGGGCATGCTTCCTTAGAAGATTTTGTGATGGGTTTTTTTGAATGTTTGGATTCTTTTGGATATGATGTGATGGCTTGTTTCCTAAAACTTTTAAATATCATTTTTTATTGATATTCTAAATTTTATCCACTTTAAAAGATCTCTAATAACTTTTCTAAAATCTTAAAGATTCCAGCATCTTTGCGTTTGGGAGAAATTTAAAATGTTCCACTCAAAAGAAGGATTTTGGAATTTCGCTGCAAAGGACAAACCAAACTCTAGTTTGAATACCATGCAATCGAAATGAAGGGCCAGGCCCATGAGTACTCCAATCTGTGGGTCTTTTCACCTTGAACATCCCTATCTATCTAACTATATGATTCTCTAAGAACCAATAAGAACTGAGATCTTTGCATGTACATCCCAAAACATTGGCCTTTCATTTTACCTTTTTACCTTACTGTAAGCACAGAAAATGATGGGCCCATCATAAAACATAGTTTAGGTCCAATTCCAAACTCATGCAACCTTTCATGGACTACAATTTAGAGTACCCACGAGAGATACCATCCTTTATTTTTGGTATCTAAATATACAGTACGTGGATTGGTGGGACAAGCTGGCATTTTGCGCACACGAAGACCCAGATGTCAAGGGTGTTTTTGTCATTTTACATTACAACATACATGTAAAGGTTGTTGTGGGGCCTCCAAAAGAAACATCCAAGAAAAATTAGTCAAATTGTTCACATTCTATCATCTTAATTTAACAATTATGATCATCCAGTCAAAACAAGATTTAGACTATGAATTACTTCTCTTGTTTGAATCTTTTGACAGGAGGACAAGGTGAGTGGGTGTGTGAGAAAAAACTGAATACAATAATATTTTGAGGACACCCATCATTTCTATTTTTTTTTTCACTTTCATCTAACATTTGGATAATGAGAATGTAGTTCAGGCTTTGAATCATAGTAGAGTAAGAAGACATGATAACATGAATGAATTTGGTCGTCTTTGGTTTTTTGTAGATACGTTCAGATTTGGTAGTTTCGGGCTTATGATTTGGATTAGGATTTGGGGATTCAGGGTTTAGAATTAGAATTGAAAGATTAAGCATTCAGACTTAAGTATAAAAAAAATAATTATGAAGGATTATTCTAAATAAGTTTGGCAGATGAAGATGCAATCGTCTATGCAGTACATAGGAATTGGCAACAAGGAGCTCGATTGACAATTGGAACGAAGAGTTTTCGAAAGAAGAGGTCGAAGAAGATGGAGCGATGTGTTGTCACAACGTTTTCTTTTCTTCTTTTTTTACCAACGAAGTTTTATATATGTGGTCTATTTTTAAACATATGTGTAGCGATAAGTTTGGACATGTGGGGCATGCTCAACTCTATGAAGATCTCAATTCTGACCTAGGGTGATTGCCTAGATCGCGTCCCAAATCCCTCTAATAGCCCCTGTCCTAGGGCCCAACTCTATGCGGATTTCAACAACATAGGTTTGCCCCTATGTGGTGGCTCTCCTGCATGTTTTTTTACAGAAAATTCTGCCCAAGGCTTTAGAATTAAGTTTGACACCCTTCATGGAGCCCAAAATTTAGAACCATTGTTTGGCTCACCGGTCACCAACCGTCCTAAATCTCTGATCTTTTTTTTAATGATATTATTAGTGAGCTTTCGCCATTGATTGTCGAATTTTAACAGTTTCAAATGTTATGGCCTCTGATTTCTCAGCACTCATCATGCACATGCAAAAGTTTTCATGATTCTGTGATTTCTGCTTCTCGCCAGAATAGCTTCCCTTGTATTGGACATACTCCAAAAGTCTCCTACTTTTTGGCCGGTTTCTAATCTTTTGGAGCAGAGAGCCTACCACTAAAAAGGTTAATCTAAAATTAGCTATTGGTCAGATTCGACTCAACTAATGCAACGATAGGATAACAAAGCTCACCCATCGATGTAGAGGGGTTGGGCTAGGGACATAAACTAGGTATACTGGTTACGGATCAAAGTAGAGCTCTAGAATTGACTCTGTAAAATTCAAGCTCCACATGCTAGTTTAATGGATGTTGATATGAATTTGTTTCAATAATCAATATGTACATTACGGTGTGCGGTAAACTTGTGAACTCGCTTTAAATACTTTGACTTCTTGATGGACGACTAAGAACTCCATCTCCCTTAAATAGAACATTCCCAAATTGTTGCCACTATCATTTTTTTGAAATGATAACTTATATTGATCAAAAACTTTTCAATATAAAATATCTATACTGAAAATTTGTAGCCCTCTTAAAATCCCACGTTACCTGGCTATGGAGGAGTTCTGAGGCAATGGAGCATCTAAGCAATTCAAACTCTTCAACCAAAAATCCATCCCTATAAAGAGACTCGTGGGGAGTTCATACGAATCCCTACGGCTGACTCAATCTAGCGTGGAGCCTGTAACAGGCGGGCCACATAATTCCCAACACCATGGACTCTCAAAAACCTGAGCCAGCCTGCATTGGTCTGGTTTTAGGCACATGGGCTGCACCCGAGCCTAATTTTCTATCTTGATCGTTAAATGGGCCAAACATGAGATATCTGCTGCATGTGCTCTCTGTACAGTTTACTGTCCTACAGTCTGCAGGGCAGAAATTTCTAAACACACTTTCAGACTTCAGAGGCGTAAAGAGGTGGATACACATGCATTTTGAAAACGCAGGTATCAAAATTATGAAATAGAACTCTATAGAACTACAGCACTTTTCCAGCCACTAGATAATTGTACAAGTCAATAGGTCTGTGGAAACCGCAATTAGCGCAATGATATGACATGCCTTTTCATTGTAGAAACTAGAAAGGGCATAGGATCTTAGCATGTGACTGAGTTCCTTTTCCACTAATCACTCTCCTGCTAACCACTGTAATCAGCATGAGACTAAGTGAAAATAAGTTTTAAAATCTTTTTCAGAGAGGTGAAACATTTGAGTGCCTCATACAACATTAGTTGTGAATGATTTAAAACACCCACAGCTGCGGGCTTGGGTTTAAACTCTGTTGAAGTTTAGTCTGTCTAGTGAAGGGCAATAGGCTCCCAGGGGAGACCCTGATTCACACCCATAAACTACCTAGTTCTAGGGTAATTGAAAAACAAAACAAAACAGGGAAACCATTTATCGTCTTCCACACTTTCACTTCGATCGCAATTCAGTGCTAATCTACTATTACAAGTGCCAGTGATATTTTAAAGTTGTTTTGTTTACCATGCAATGCAGTGTTCATTTGTCCACAAGTAATCTGTTTGCCATAGGGTGCTGCCCTTCACAGGGCCGTCGAGAGTGAGAAACTTTATGAGTACATGTTGAGGTGCATGTAGAGTGCTCCTCTTCGAGTGTGCTAAGTTTAGGCAGGAGAGTTCTACTCCAGCTTACATATGCAAGTTTTCATTCAGCCTTTAACCAGCGATGTAGTTTTCTGAGAGGAAATAACTTCAGTTTTAGTACTCTAGACGTGGTCAAGTGGGATCAATCTTTAGCTGTGAACATAATTACAAGCCCATTTTAACAGAGGGATACGGCACACCATTCTACATGTCAGCAGCTAAAGGCATGTCTACATTCTCCTTCAGGCTTCCTTTTGTCCACCTCTTCAGCATCTCCAGAGAAGCCTTAGGCTGGTCCATGGGAACCATATGACCCGCATCATGTACCTATTAAGTGAATCAAAGACTTGTCTTCAGTCTCAAATATTCAGGTGAAGAAACAGCTCCAAGTCCCATATGTTACCGATAAAGAATATAAATAATAAAATAAAAAGAGGACAAGGAAATGTGCAAGAGGTTTAGTCTAGATGTAAATAAAACCCTCTCCAAAGAATCTCCAGTGTGATCAAGCACTTATTCATCTGGTATAAAAAGCAGTATTCTACAAGTGAAGTTTTCCTCGTGCTCGATTCAGATTTTCGACACTAAAATAAGCATACATAGGAACATTGGAAAGGTTGGGGTGCTCACAAGCAACAATAACATGATGAATAGGCTATTCTCCCTCAAATTGATTTTAACAAACCAATCTACCAACAGTTGAGGGGAAAAAAAAGGAACAACACTTCGGATTTTAGAAGTTCATTTGGAAGTACTTTCTCATGGCCTACCATGGTAGGGCCCAACCTTAACAAAAGCCTATAGACTAGATACGCTTGTATGGTGAACTCTTCAAGAACATGATAGAGCTTTCAACATCCAAAACTTTGTCACAGGAAGAAATTTAGCTTTTCTTGTGCGTCAAGAAGAATAAACTAACCTTGAGAAAACTGAGGGGTCCGTAAGTTTTCAACTGTCCCGCTTCCTTACCATCAACAGAAAACGGTTCCATTGGGGCAGGATCAAACATCGGCCGACCAGACCATTCCATGGAGTTCACCCATCTGAAATTCCCTGTACCAATTCCAATTTAATATTTACCTATTAGTTTTCAACCAAATGAATTATATGAATAATAATTTCAGAAAATGGTAATGGTATATGTTGTGACAGTAGGTGTATCCAGAATATAACTCATATAAAGGATCAAGTGAATCATACACCATGGAGCCATGGACATCACAGAAAATTATCAAAATATACATGACATTTAAACAACTGTTAACAAATTGTTCCAGAATCACGACACTTGGTGCTTGGAATTAATGAAATGGAGATTTCATTCATCACATAAAATCACAATGCCATGATAAGAGGGAAATAGTTACAGCCACAACCAACCCTAGATAATAGTAAATGCCTGCATGCCAGTGCCACCATTAGCATAAGGCAACTTCAAAGAAGATAATGCCCCCTCACTTGATGTTGAGGAGAGAAGTTACTGGATCCTAAGATATAGAACAAAAATAGTAACCCATAGCACCAGACTACATGTAGGCAGGTGCATGGGTCAGTGACACAAAACATAGAGGCTCACAGCATCAAAGCCTGAATTTTATTAAAATAAACTGTACAGTATATCAGAGTTAATACTGACAAAGGCTGAGAATGGTCAGTGCTCACCAAAATAAAAAAAAGACCCACATGCCCACAAGCATGAAGCAACAAATACAAGATGCTAAGTAGCATGTCTTTTACTGAGAGATTGTCCCTTTTAAAGAATTCTTTAGGTCATGTTTACACTAAGAACTCCTAAAGAATATAGTTACTGAAATCATTGAAAAGAAAAAGAAAATAGTTACAGAAGAAACAAAGTAACTAAGAGACACAAAAGCGAATGACATGTTAGAATAGAAAAGGCCAAACTAGAATGAATCGCTATGTGAAGATCGAGATGACATGCCACTTTAGTATAGTTAAAAGAATTGAACATTTATAGCCAGAGAAGGGGCTTACCCAACCAGTTGCATATAAGGTCATATTCACCGGCATACACCAGAAGTTTGATGCCATCTTCTAATAGAGCAGGAATGCCTACTTCCAGATTCCTCATCCAGTCCGTGATCATGGCTTCATAAACAAGAGGACTACAAGAAACAAATTTCCTGTTGCCAACGCCCAAAGCATCCCTCACAGATTTTTGGTTCAGAAACTTGTCCACGTTTGAGAAATCATAACAGAGGGGCCCCTCGCATTTCTTTCGGATATCATAGTGCTGAAAAATAAAGTAAAATATAGCACAAAATCATAAAGATATTATGTATTTCACCTTATCTATTATGTGAAGAAGAAAACAAAGCAAGAAAATACAGAAAAACATAAAGAAGAAAAGTAACAGTTTAATGCTGGCCGCATGAACATCATACATTCATATCTCCAGCAATGGCCATGATAGAAGTGAAAACTGAGTTGCATACAAAAAATGAAGCAAGGCAAGCCACAAGTCCTGCAGAGCCTGCAAGGCAACCATTAAAATTTCAGTCATTTCCAGAGAACTTTTATGACAATTACCCTATCTCGAGAAAGTGGACACAAAAGAAGGCATAATGCAAATGACTAGTACTTACCGCAAAGTTTGATTCCCAGTTCACAGGCTGGGACTAGTTTGTTAATCCTGTCATGCTGGACTTGACTGATTACACCCATTTCCAATGCATAATCAGTATATGAGTTGTACTGGACTGCAGGATCTGTGAGCCCATTTCCAATGGCGAAGCCCTACAGTAAATTTTAATTCACCGGCAAGTTAAAACTGTATCTATCCCAAAAAAATGTATTTATGAATATATGCATGCTCGAATCTCAAGTAAATTATTCTGATGGATATAAGATCTGGCAACTCCAGACAGTCTTACTACTGGAACTATGTAGAATGGGGATGGCTCTGTATGTTCCAAGACAGGATGATGAGATCTACCTAAGTTCTAAACATCCAATCAATGATCAAAGGATATATGGAAGTGAATATATATACGGAAAGTAGCCAAAGAAAGAACAATGTGCATCCCCCGTGACTGTTGGAAGCTATTGGGTCAACAACATGGATTGGAAAACCCGTGTCACAATTTGTGATGTGGGCAGTTGTAACAAATTATATATTTCCTGCAGTAAGCTACTCTTTCCTCAGAAGGTAAAACCTACAAGTGCATTTTTTACACAGCAAAATCCCAGATAATAAATCTAATATATATGACACATTAAAGAAAAAGGAGAATATGCTATGACAGAATATTTATTCCACCAAAACATACAATATTCCTTATAAGAGGTTCACGTCACCTTGAAATTTATAGGCAAGCCTAATTTCTCTTTGTTTCCCCTATGAACTCTCTCAGCAACAGCTGGAATATAGTGTCCGGCATATGATTCGCCAGTTATAAAGAACTCATTCTCTGAATAACTTGGATGCTCCTTGAAAAATGCCTAGAGAACCAATGCAGGAAAAGCAAAATGAATTGAGATCATCAAAGCAAATGAAAGAAGAATGAATTGGCCATGATTGGCATAGAAATGATAGAATAAAAAAAGAATGAATTGAGAGCATATGCTCATTTTTGAAGATATACCATACCTGCAAAAAGTCATAAACATCATCACTTACGCCCTTCTCATTAAAGCGAATATCCCGTAGATCCGTACTGTAACTAAAGCCAGTTCCAGTGGGCTGATCAACATAAATAAGATTCGATGCCTGGAATATCCACAATGGAAAGTTACTACAAGCTAATAAATTTAAGGAAGTTAAACAAAAACTCCTATATTTTGCCTAAATCATGGTCAAGGGAGGAGGGAGAAAATTCAACTTAGGGGGAAAATGTGTGTGCGCGCGCGCGTGTTTGGAGGTAGGGGAGATAAGAGGGTTTTGTGGGGTGGGGGTGGGGGTGTGTCGGTATTGGGGGGGTTGTTGTTATCAATAGTTTACACTGTATGAACTTCTTTATTGTTCCTCCAAAGCAAACAGCGATAAGTAGAGAAGGGCACTCTATATGAATAACTGTACTAGCGTCATACAAGTACTTCGATAAAAAGCATCCAACCAGTAGACCCCATACTAAATGCCAGATGGAGTATAAAATTAACATCAGATTGATCAGAACATCCAGGCCCCAATTAATAGAAATATGTTTCTTAAAATTTGAATGATGAATTTTCATTTTAACCATCCATTAGATGTCAACAATCAATATATCATCATCATCAAGGCCTCGCCCCAACTATGTTGGGGTCGGCAACATAGATTTTGTTTCTCCATTCCAATCTTTCCTGAGCCAAATCCTATGATAGGTTGCACCTCTTCAGATCTATCCTTAGCCTATCCCTTTTCCTTGGTGGGCCATCAACTAGTGATTGGGTTTGTGAGTTACTGAGTTCTACTTTCCCACTCAACCATATAACCATATATAAAGACATTCTGTCACTCCACAACCTTCCCACGGTTCCACTCAACCTAATTACTATTAGATTGTTGAAGGCTAACAATCTAACAGTAGAAGTGGACAGCAATCAATTCATTGAGTTTTTGGATTACTACAAAATATTAGCAATAGATGATAGGTGACAACATGGTAACATCTCTGACCACATCTAAAGGAAGTTAAAAGGTTGGAGGAAAGAGAACATAAGGAAATGATCATACGAAGAAAAGAATAAATAAATAAATAAAGAGGTCACATCTAGGGAGTGAATATCGCTTCGCAAAATTTAAATGGCTGAACTGCTAGGATGTCAATATTGCCAGGGCATTATTAAACTGCAGCCTAGTGCAGGTTGGAACATCCCTCAATTTGAAACTCTTAATGATATGAGTACGGCTAGGATTGGTAAGAAATTGTATCTCTTAAAGATTAAAAAAAAGAAGCAGAAGAAAAGATTACAACATATAAATATATAATCACAACCAAGTTCAAATATTTCCATATTTTCAAAAAGTAGTAGCCCCATTGGTATTGTTGACACAGCGTCATAAATTGCTGTTGTCCAGCTCATGTCATGTAAAGGGGACAAAGTTGTGGAAAACCCACATTTGGCAATTGTAAATGCCCGAGGATTTGGGCTAGTTTCAGGTCCAAAAACCCCAACCCCAACCCCGCCCCCCGCCAAAAAAGGATTTGGAAATCCTCATTTTTGAAAATTTACGCACCGATACCAATTTTTCTCAGCCATACGCACCGATATTAATTAGAAATCCTTGGCTATACAAATCCTCATTGAGGAATCCTTAAGTCTGCAAATTCCACACAAATTCCTCACCAGTTACCAAACACGCCCTGAGTTTTACTAGGAATTAGCAAACCAGAGCCATTCAATAAATTGCAGCTGGAAAGAACATTAGCAAACAGTGTACAAACCCTACCTTGTCCCATCCATAGTCATTCCATATAAGAGACATGTTATCTGCAATTTTGAAAGGTCCATTTTCATAAAAGAGGGCCAATTCACTGCTGCATCCAGGACCACCAGTCAACCATAGAACAACGGGGTCACTACTGCCACTTCGAGATTCAAAGAAGAAATAAAACATTCTGCACAGAAAAACAACCTAAATAAGAATGACAGTGCTATTCAACACCAGAAATCCGACATCGACATTCCCAACATCATTTTATACAATTAGACTCCCAAAAATGCATTTGGATAACCAGAAATCTTCATCTGCTTGCGCATGCAATTACTCCTTGTGTACTCAAGTTTCAAATAGTAACTGTACAGTCAATCAGAAGCATCAATAGTGGATAAGTTAACGAGGTATGTCACAAACAATAGGAAATCCTTAAAGTTGGAAACTTTCACTAGCTTCCCTATGATACCTGAATACTTCTAGTTATAGATACTAAGTCCACATCCAAACAGCAAAACCATCCAAAGCCCTAGAAATTTCAAACAAAAGTACCGGTTTTTTCGAACCAACCAAGATCAGCAGAACACTTGCAAACTTACTTCGCTGCATGAGTATGTTCGATGCGATAGTATCCAGCATGATGCCCTAGGTTTTCGATTGAGACATCTGAACCGGAATCTCCGAGGATTTCGAGATCCAGCTTCCGCTCGACGAGGCGAGGGCCAGAGAGATCGAGATGGTCATCTTCGATTTGGGGGATTCCTGGAAGAAGATTGAGGCTTGTGATTAGGCTTTCTGCGAATTTGCGAGGGCGGAGAGGGTTTCGAAGTAATTGAGGAGACGATGGAAGGAAGAGAAGAGTGAGAGAGAAGAGAAAGAGAAGCGGGACTGAAGCCATTTTCTTAGGAGAAGACGCCTGCGACTTCACACGAGCCTTCGAGAAATGTGGAATTAACGCTAAACGAGCAGCTGGTAATATATATGATATGAATCAAGATTTGGGCCGGCCAGTATTCTCGATTAAATACACCGCTATGATTACAATTGAGTGATTGAACGACCTGAAATTTAGGTCCACAACTTACCAATTTGTCACTTCACATATATGTTCTGTTTTTCACGGATTCGCTAATTTGGATTGTTTTGGTAGCACATGCAAACGTGGTTTGCATGCAATTGAACAAGACTGCTTATAATAGTGGATCACTTTAATTTTCAATGGTGGTTAAACAAGAGTCTAATTAGCTGGACTGTTTTACCTTAAAAAATAAATTCCAGCCGGGCTATATTTGAAGCTGATTGATCAGATGGACCACGGAGAACATTTAGGTTAAATTTGTTAAATTATGGGTTGTGTGGGTTTGGTCCTGGATTCTGGCGACCCATAAAATTCAAATGGGTCGGATAAAAGATCTTGGGTCTGCTCTTGAAATAGGTGGGTGATTTTAGTCAACCATAATAATACATGCATGGTGATTGTGTACAAAGTAGAAGTTGAAATTTGAATACCGAATTCAACTAAATTGTACAGACTTCAAAATTAGGGAGTGATTGAGAGACAAGGCTTTGTTCTCTGTACATTTTAGGTTCAGATTACCCACATTGAATGCAGGTGAGCCTTGGGCTTGGGCTACTCCCAAAGCCCAACCATGATTTGTCTAAGTTGCGCCCCCATGGTGAGAACCAACCACCTGATAGGTTGGTTACAAAATACACTCACATGGAGATGATCGACACCAGCAAGATTTGATGATATCTTCTATTTAAACTGGGACCCTAATCCCACGGCCAAAATTGCCTGTTGTACTGCTAATCGGATTTGCTTCATGATCATCCCAGCAGAAAAGAGAATCACGCACCAACAATTGTTTCATATAGACAGGCAGATTCAGCCCAACCCGCAACTCAACCTGATAATTCAGGGTTCAGGTTCACGTTTCTGACTTGATTGATAAATGGCTTGGGTTGACTACATCCTATAGCTATTTGACCCACCGAGAGAACCAAGCCTGACTAATTGCGGCATGAACTGACCACCAAACCTGAACCCGACCTGTTAATCAATGGTTCTGAGTTCTGAATGAGATTTTCAACCCAACTGATAGATGGGTTGGTTCGAGTTGAGCCTATACCTTTTTACACTCGCATAGATAGCTGTTGGGGATGTGCAACCAAAGTCCCACATCGGCTAGAATTGGGAAAGATTATGGGCATATAAGTTGGACTAAATACTCCATTGGAATGAGGCCTTTTGGGTAGAACCCAAGAACAAATCCATGAGGGCTTAGGCCCAAAGTGGACAATATCATATCAATGTGGAGTTTGTAGTGGTCCACTGTCCCAACAAGTGGTATCAGAGCCCAGGCCCAGACTTAGCCCGGAGAATCCTCAGATTGCCAAACAAAAGGTGGTGGGCCTAGTGATGCGCAGGAAAAAGCGCAGTACTCACGATTGGTGGATCCGTGGTGAGGCTCTCGAGTTGGCTCTTCTCGATGGAGCGGACGGACGGATGATCGTTTGAGGGGAGGCCCGGTAAAAATATCCAAAGAGATATGGTCCTTTGTTTGAGGGGAGGATTGTTGGGGATGTGCAACCAAAGTCCCACATCGGCTAGAATTGGGAAAGATTATGGGCATATAAGTTGGACTAAATACTCCATTGGAATGAGGCCTTTTGGGTAGAACCCAAGAACAAATCCATGAGGGCTTAGGCCCAAAGTGGACAATATCATATCAATGTGGAGTTTGTAGTGGTCCACTGTCCCAACAATAGCAGGCTTATCAGACCTCAAAATAAAACACTTGTGTTTGTACTTCAGCTGGAATAACTACAATGACAAACCAAGGAAGAAAGCAGCAATTAAACTCATACTGGATCCATTGGTTGAAGTCAAAAGTATGTGGGATACTTGCCCAGTTGGCCCTCAATGCAGTGAGACACTTGGATCATTCTCGTCCTCTTTTCCTCGATTGTCGCTCCAAACTTGAATTAATAGCTAGAAAAACTATAAATTAATGACCACAAACACCAAATAAGTAAGGGTTATCTGCTTCAGCTCATCCCAAGGTGGCCCAACTTGATTGTCTCTAGGATGGCACCATTTTGACTTATTCATAGGGTTGGTAGCATTTAGCACCTGGCAATGGAGATACATCTGAGTTCTAAACCTGTTTTTAGAAAATAAAATAATACAATATCAACCTAAATGAGGAAACAACTTAGCACCCAAAATCTTGAAACAAATTGAGAATTCAAAAGAAATGCAATTAACCATCATTGAGGCGAATAGCTGAATGCACTGGAATAAGTCCTTATTGCCACAAATGTCAAGAAGGAAGCACCGGTAGCTGATCAGTTTACCAACCCATCAATTTTCTCCTCACTGTGTCTATAATCCGAGATCTAGCTTCACTATTGGCCAAAGGGAACTCACGGGTATCATCCAGAAGGAATCTGTAGACTTCCCATTCACGATCAGCCATTGAGTGCCTCCCAATTTCGGCCTATATAGCCAAGCAGCAAGGTATCAAAATGTCATGGATCAGTTAATACCAATCGTCTCAAAAATTTAAACATCATCAATGAAATGAGCAGCAGATTCACATTGCACTGCAGTGCATTTGATGTGCCTAATCACAGGCAGTTTGAGCATTTCCTTACAATGGGAAGTTACCGTTCCATTATGGGGTGGTGCAGGAATCAGAAACCATGACACTGGGTATGATTCGTTTTCCTGCTAAATCATTCTAGGCCTCACCTCCTCAGTAAATTTAGCAGAAGAGATGGAAAAAAACAGAATCATACTTCTCGTGATGTCTAATTACCACACACCAGAAAATAGATAACCATCGAAGCTTTGAAAAATTTAGAATGTGATGGCAATGATTCCAAAAGCACTCCAAAGGACAACTTGAAACATCAGAACAGAATGAAGTACTTCTTACCAAGAAAATGCAAATCCCTAGCACTTTTAGAGCAACTGTCACGTCATAAAAAACACGAGGTCTTCCCTTTCGAGACAACTCCACCGGATTAGCAACCAATAGTTCAGTATCGGGGCCACGATGGCAATCACCACTCGAAATGGATGCAGAATTTCCATCTTCAGACAAGAAGACAAGACCTTTGGCTTTCAGGTTCTAAAATCTTTCTTCCGTCTATTTGCTGGATGAATAGGTCCACCTCACGGTGACCTTCTTTATTTGAAGAAAACCGGCTATAAGCTATCTATACAAGGAACAAAATTCTTATCTCAGAGAGGCAATAACACAATTACAATATGCATGATGTGTTCATGAGTGTGTATGATACAAAACAGAACAAAACAAATACAAAGCAGAAAATAAATATACACAATGGATTGTCCCTAATGTCATGGTTGCCTCCTTTAAAACATTCCAGTATATATTGACCGTTTCTGTTTTCTTTAGTAGTATGAAAAGGTAGAGTAGCGGCAAGACTCATACATAAATGTTCTTAAAAACTAAATTTGGTTCCTTGCCATTTTGAGAATAAAGAAGAGCATGTCTACGGTTTTCAGATTTTTTTTTTTTTGCTACGATTTATGTTCCAGAATCAAGAGAAATGTTCTCCCAAACTGACAAGGAGGAAATCACATACTAAGAATAAATGTCCTTCCATTTCTGTTAGTGTTTCAGGCTGACCTAGTCAACTTAGAATTGTTTAGAAACCATGTATCTCCCATTTATTCTGAGCTCTGAAACTAAACATTTATAGAGGTTTTGCAAAACCTATTCACACCGGATTGCACACCTGCATACTACATATTCAAATGTTTGCAAAACCCATGCACCTAATGAAAAGAGCCAACCCATCATTATTGTCATCATATAAGCCTGATCCCATCAATCTAGGGTCAAGTTTATGAGTTTTATTTCTCCGCTCAGTCCTGCTAATATCTAAGTTTTATCACTCCACAACCAGACATATCACATCGAAACATGATCCTCATCCCAAGTCTTTATAGCCATTCCCTTTATGCTAGTACTTTGTAGTTACAACACTTCAGTCCTTGCTAAAGACTGTTTTAGTTTCTATGGTTATGTTTATTAAATCATTTCAAATGACATTTCTTGATTTCTATTCGATTAGATCCACCAATAGGTTTCTCCTTGCCCACTCATTCCTATAACCTCTTGCCACTCCATAGATCCATCTTAGAGTGAGCATCTAGGACAAAATTACTCAGTTTCTTGTTGTTTCTTTGTTTCCCAGCATTCAGCTCCATATAATATTTGTTGGTGCAAACATGCTATCTTATAGAAATATTATTTTTATCAAAGTGGCACTCGACAGTCTAGTTTTGTGACTTTACCAACCACATGCTGATCCTATTTCCAGTATTTTCATCAAGTCCTCTGCTATGTTTCATAGTTAATCTATATACATTATGTCTTTGTGTTGCCATTTTCAGAATATTTTGCTCGAAAAGCCTTCCTCAGAAGTTTTTTAGCTTATCGGTAAGGTTTATTGTGTTATCACCATATCATCTTCAAAAAATATACACCTAAATTCATTTTAGATATCTTCCATCAAGTCATCCAAAACCAATTGAAAAATGTGGCTCAAAGTGAATTCTTGGTGCACTTCCACCTGGACTCAATTGTCTTTCGGTTCCTACCATAGTTCTTAAATTCAAGGTTTCACTTTCATGCATGTCTTGTAACACCATCTGTTTTTTAATCATCGTCACGTATAATTCCATTAGGAATGCATTTTCCTTCAATGTTCACTAAAGGGTTGTTGTTTGCACCCATTTACATATGTCCATGTTACACATGTGTAACATCGATGCATACTTCTGTTTGTCCTCATTTATGCATCAAACGTGCAAATGAGGTGGAAAAATGGTGTTTAAAAGGTTGAAAATCTTCACACCTGAAAAGTTATTAAACAATTATACACCTCTCACCTCTCTATTTAAGAGGGTGACAGTACAAAGGATGCATGGGATAGGTCGTGGTATCAAATCCCTTCACCACTTGTTATTTTTTGCAATTTTTGAGGGCCCAAAGTTTTTAAAACAACTTTTTTGACCCATTAAACCCGATTAGTTTAGTTTTATGTCTTCAATATTCATAGATTTTCAGATATATGAAGATAGTAATTATGTAATCTGAACCATTCAGCATTTATGCAGGTGAAAATGGTGCTTCCAAACAAACATGTTATTGTGTTTCACTTGTGTAAATTTAACAAATGTAGATTCACATATGCACATTTTACATATGTAAATCCCATTTACATATCCCATATCGCATGAGTAAAATACAAACCACCCCATAATTAGTTGCCTTGACACCTAAATAGGACTTCTCTAAGTCAATAAACCCAATGGAATTTTTCTTCTTCTTCGTGAACATTTTTATGAGCTATATAAACCATAGAAAGTTGCTTCTATTGTAGACATACTTTGCATAAACAAATGATTCTCATAAAATATTGAAGTCATATATTAGATGTTCCTCTTTTACTCTTACCTTAAAGTTTCATTGAGTGATTCATAAGTTCTTGGCAACCCATGACTTTATTATTACTTATCCTGCTAATTGCCCCAAAAAGCAGGTTCCATTCTTCACGTCCACACTTGTGGGACATGAGGAGAGTTCCCATAGAGTAAATTGTTCATTGTTTTTACAAAACCAGTACAACTGGGATGTAGCTCAGTTGATAAGTGGCATTATGGTTTTAGGCCATAAAATTGACACGATTGGCCCTTATGGATTGCGATGAGAGTTTAATCCCATACACATGAAAGTTGTACAAATTGCCACTTCGCTGCATGTAGGAGTGCAAGTAGGCTTAGCAGAAGCCATATTTATAGTAACTACAACCATCAAATATAATCAGTAATTAAGTTGATAATGCACAAAAGTAAAGCAGATGAATAGAACTACTGTTCTTTGATGCTTCTCCTTTTTATACTGTTCAAAAACGAAAAAAAGAACACGACTACTGCTCACCTTAATGTTGCAGTCCTTCAGAGTTCTCATAATGTCGTAGAAGAGACTATTCTGATCAACACAGTTTATTTGAAGCAAGGTGTAAGCAGGACTCAAGGAATTATACATGGTAATGTTTGCCTTCTTCAACAGTGTTAAATCTGGAGCAAGAGCTTGAGAACAACTATCAACATTTGATAGCTTATAACCAAACAGCTCTTCAGCGACTGGTGAAGGAAGAGAAGAGAAACCCTGTTGAAAACCTTCATACTCTGGCCCCGCCAACTGAAGCTCACAGCTGATGCATGAATCTCCTAAGACAGCATTCAGCCGTTCACATGTATCAACTTGTCTCTTTTTTTGTGTGCAGAAGTTCCCTAGAGTGAGCGTTAATATAAATTAGAGTACCGTGGCTCTTCCTAACAGGTTGAGTAGAGGCATTTTGAACAGAAAACAACAGTGAAAAGAACGCCAGTCAAATACATGATGACTCTTTCAGAAGTACCATTTGGCATTATGGATGATTCTCTCTATTGCATGGATAGAACAGTTTGGAAATCAGTAAATGGCATTACTTCTGACAACTTTCTATTTTCCTAACATCTGCACTACAAATCAACATTGGAGACCAGTGGTGATAATTATTTTGGATGAGAAGAAAGAATCATTATCCCACTTATTGAGGTTTTGATTATTGAGTTATATCAGGCATAGTGGAACGGATAACAATCTGTTCTCCTTATATTCAATCCACATATGATTTAGGCATTCAATACAGTTTTTTTTTTTTTTTTTTTGGTAAATCATCCAAATGCACTTTCAGAGGATCCTAGAGAAAATATCTACCATCAAATTCATCAGGCCTGAAGGAAGAAAAGGTTTTGGGAAACTGTAGTCCCAGCCTCATTTCTAATCCCATCTAACCTCCTCACTGTTTTCTGATTATGTCTTCCCAACAAAAATAATTGTTACTTTCTTTGAATCAGTGAACAAAGAGATTCAATATACACACACGATCTTGAATGGAATCATAGTACTTGAATGATTTGGAAGATAGTTAATTAAATTCAACTGAGAAAACTATGCATACCATCCAGAAGAATCCTATTAACGAAAAAGAGAACATGAAACAATATTTTAAAGTACACAAATTGAGAAAAATAATCTCAATAATTGGGAAATCTAGGTCAGAATATTAAAGCGACATTTCTACCGATACTATAGTCTATGTTACATGAATGTAGTTAGAGGATAGTTGATTTGATGGCCATGGCCCAAAAATCAGTAGCTGGAAATCCAAACCATTCAACTATTGTAACTTCGGTCCCCTGAAGATGGCTTGCTTTTCAGGTTTTACTTATCCTCTTTTTAACTGTCTATTTGCAGGATACTAACAGCCAACATGATTGCTAACAATCTGACAGGCTTCTTTTTTCTTCTTCTTTTTTTTGGGTGTGTGTGAACCATAATCATACGGTTGTCAACCAAACCAACGTTCTTTATCACTGTACAACTGAAGATGTTTGAAAAGTGCATGCACACATGATACAACAACAAAGCTTGACGAATTATTGGGTCCTGCCTAACAGCAATTGTACAGTCAATTGGAACCTTCCTATTCAGTACATGTGGGATCCATGGGTCTGGTAGTCCAGAGTCCAGAGTCCAGAGTCCAAACTGACAATGTGATGGGCCCCACCACGGATGGAGGATTCACAGCAATATTTCTGATTCAAAGATCATATCTCTCAACCAGTGGCCACATAAGAACATATGAGAATAGAATAGAAACAATGGTTTCAGAATCAGTCTAATCAGGAAATTCTGGCAACCTCCATACACTCTCTGGCCCATCACCCATCGCCCAAAATAGTTTGGATCACTTCAGCATAAGTCCAACATGCAGGAAGTGAGGAGATGCAGCAAAATGTTCAATTGCTTCAGAGCAAGAAAGCATAAGTCCTCTGCAAACCACTTCATAGTGTAAGGAAATAAATTGAAAAACAATTGTACAATTTCTTACATGCCATCTGTAATGAAAAAAAGGTCCATGGCTCGGCCATCGGGCATTGTTGAGACTTTCACTCTATGAATCAAGTGCTCAAGCTCTCAAAGAACCTGAGTGACATCTACAGCAAACCCACAGTTGCATCAACAGTCAATTCATAACACAACTAAGGAAACATTTTTGAAAGTAACATTGCAGTCAATCATACCACCCACTAAGCAACTACTCTCTCATGATGCATGTATCTACTGTAACACAATTTATATATTGATCCCGATAAACTCATCCTCTTTTTTTTTGAATTTTAAGTTGGAAATAATTATTAAGATATGAAAAAGCTAAAACTTATATAACATCTATTATAGAATTGTGTAAATGAAATATATCGCTACTGTCCATAGGTTGATATAAAGATTATCAATAATAGAAGAAAAACCTTGATGTTTGAAGAAGTGTGCTTGTGATGATTCGATATAAAGATTATAACTATGTGTGATGGGTGTATATGGATATAAATATAGCAGAAAGTACTTGTATTGAAGTAAAGCAGAGCAACAAGCTAATCTTAAACTCCTTGTGTATTGTGTTGTTTGTGTGCTCATTTGGAGTGTTGCCGGAATTATATGTTTATATAAATTGGCAACTGTTCCACATGGGAAAAGGCGATATTTCTAATCTACAAACACAAAATATACAAAAGAAAACAAAACCCAATATATTTTTATATTTGTCTGTCAGTCAATCTAAATAAATATATATAAGGATTGACAACCATAAATTTGATATACTGCCCCGTGAACTGTCTTGAAAGATTAGATCCAAGTTAATATTTCAAACTCTTAATCAAAGACATTCTGCAATTACCATGCAACAGTCCCTTGCGATCGAAGCAAAAGAACTTCAAGAGATAGACTTGTGAGGATTTGGGTCGATTTGCTGATTCAAAGTAGAAGGAAACCAAACATGATGGGCATATGGATAGAAGCCGATTTGTCAAGCTTGACCATCTCACTATCATTGAGCTCAAACAAGGGACCACCCAAAATATGATGTAGCACCATTTCCCATCAGTAGAAACATCTGTCATGATTCATGAAATCACAAAATAAGTAAACAAGGTAGAGAAGTAATTCAATCACCATATACCAGATGCAATTGTAATTTGAACAAAATACAAAAAGTCTTGAATCAAGAAGGATCCAACTCCACCAAACATAAGTAGAGAATGTAAAAAAGATGAATTTCAATTCAATCTACTCCTCATGATCAAAGCCTTACCCAATCCTAAAAAAAGCTATCTTTTTAATGTAACTAATACCAAAACCTTAAATCACTAAAGAACAGAGCACATAACAAAACTACAAACATTCAAACACTGAAATCCCAAAGACTCGAGATTTATATAACCAATCATTCCAGATTCCTCAAAGCCACCGAAATGTGAAGTCCTACACGTTACTAAAAAAAATGCAGATTGCGGCAAGACTGAAGATTTATATAACAAATCATTCCAGATTCCCCAAAGCCACCGAATTGTGAAGTCCGACACGTTACGAAAAACGCAGATTTCGGACTGTAGCGCTGAAACACGAAAACTACATACTTGCTTTGATGATGCATAGTCCGAATTCGAGTATGATTCGGCAGAGATCGCATCCGAGACCCGTTTTATCGGGGCAGCTTACGGTGATGACGGAGGGATCGTCCTCCTCCTTCCCGTGATGACGGCAGAGATCGCATCCGAGACCTGTTTTATCGGGGCAGCTTACGGTGATGACGGAGGGATCGTCCTCCTCCTTCCCGTGCTGCAACACCACCACGTCCTCGCTCAGAATGCCCATGGCGGAATCCGGCGGATTCCGACGCCGAAATACGATATATCGGTTTTGAAAGCTCGAGAGAGCTTCGTTCGTGCTTCTTTGGCATTTGGATTTAAGTTGAGAGAGAGAGAGAGAGAGAGAGAGAGAGAGGCGAACGCGACGGCTCGAAGAAGTGTTTTGGGTTATTACGTAGTCCTCGGGTCGAGTATTTGTGCAACTTTCTACGCGCGCGTCTGGAGTCCGGATGCCACGTGACTCCGGTCAGTCTCTGCGTTCTCTCCGACGTTATGTACATATGCACGTATGGACGTCTCTCACCACCATCAAATTTCAACCACTTAAAAATACCTTGTGAACTTTTTAGAATTCTATTATCTATATCATTTGTTTGGAATTTCACATCCTCCATTAAAAAATAAGATTTGAAATTCCATCTAAGGAGATAATTTTTTGTTTAATTTATAGTGAAATTGAAATTCTCCCAAACATGAATTCTTGAAATTCTGATAAAGAAACGGGCCCAATAGAATCTGTTTGACACTTTACTAGATTAGTAAAAGTCAAGTAAAGTCTTTATTTTTCAGATAAGTGGTCACATCAATAGGACTTTAATTCAAAATTCTCTTCATCTTTTTTAAAATAAAAGAGTAAAAAAAATAACATATTTTTTTCCATTAAAAGACAAAAAAACTCTACTTTTCTATACAACTAAAAACAAAATATCATCATAACCTCATTATATTTTATTCTCTCTTAATTTGATGCTTTACTATAATTTATTTTACATGTAAAATTAAGAGTTTATTCTCTTGTGAGCTGCGAGGACCTAAAATTTTCTTTAACAAGAGCAAACCAAATAAGTAGTTGGATTTTGAGGTTAAACCCTAAATTTTCATGTAATTTTTTGTGACAAAACTTAAATTTTTATGTGAATAATGGAAGTAAACCTAAAAGTTCCATATGAGTTTTGAAAGAGGATCTAGGTCCAACATAGGCACTCGCACGTGTAGGTATTCCCTTGCCGATAAGATAGAGTATCTGTAAGACATTTTAAAAAAAAAATGAAACTAATTTGGATACATGTCAATCATTAGGATAGTGTAAAAGAGAGGTCTTACTATGAGTTAGGAAAAAACAAAAGATATCTTAATCAGATCATATAATCATTGATTTTAGGAGCTTAAAATAATAAATTCTTAAGTATATCTTTTTTTAGATTAAATTCAAGCATAAAAAATATAATTTACACTAGTGTTCAATTTGGATAGTATCAATTGGTGAAGAGTAAGCGGGAGGGTGGAATTGATCTACGGTGACTGTGAATGGGGCCATTCATGGTCTACCATGTCACTGCGAACAGCCTGCCATACATCTGGATGGGGGCTGCTCGTGGTGAGATAGTGGACCATGAGTGGTCCATTCACTCTCACCGTGAGTAATACCACTAAGTGGATCCCGATTCATAGAAGCTACCACCAACGGCGAATGACAATGATTCACAGACTACCTACCACTTGAACGTTTCCAGCCATTAAAAATTCAGGGTTGTAGATAAGCTATGGGCCGGATTATAGAATGTCCATTAGATAAACTGCCCCAATAATTTATCCTAGTAGTTCTGCTTGGTAGCTAGGACTATATGGGTTTGATCATTTGAAGTGGGCCATCACGGCTGACTCTTCAAACATGTACTCATGTGAATGATTGGTGGACCCAAGGGTGAAATTATGTATCGCCCAAAAACCCATAAAAATCTTGGACACATGCCCTCCAAAATCCATAAAAAAAATTTTTGTTCTGCTTGGGCCTGCCCCAATTCAAATGAAAATCCTGAGTCGGTAAATTTAATTTCAAAAATATATAAATAAGAAAGTAAAATTTTCACCTAGGAAGTCCTTTACAAGGAAAGTGCATGATTTTCGATATAGAAAGGCAAAAATCTTGGTAGAGGCAGTTTCCCTATTAAAAAAAAAGTAGGACCAATATAAAAGTCTAATTAGAGACGACACTGGAGAATCATTTGCCAGCGAAAGTGGGCTCAACCAATAATCTACACGTCAAGCCAAGTCTGTTGCCATTAAGAAACCTAAATAAATAGGCCCGCCACAGCTCTGTCCAAATCTACAGAGGTGGACCCACAATAAGATCGGATATCAGTCACTTGATTTGCCTTGACCTTTTAAATTGTCGGCCCAATGAATGGATTTTTTTCCCTTGGGCCCAATGAATGGCTTCTTTTTTTAGGTTTCTTGGAAATAAGCTGGGGGATTGACCAGGAGTGATCTTTAAACTTAAAAACACAGGATTAATTGGCATGAATGTGAGACTTGAGGTGACTAGCACAGACTCAATCATTAGTGTACATTACTTTTATCTCATGCAAATAACTACATTTTTTTTTAATTTTTTTGTAAAAAAAAAAAATACCTTACTCTACTTTTTTTTTTTTCATCTTCTTCTATCAGACGGTTTCCAACCTTTTGGACTGAACTAATCCCTCCGAGTCTAGAAGGAAACCGGATAAACTCTCATTTAGTCCAGTGTGGTAGTGCAGTTTTAAACCTACAATCTCCGAGTGCAAACCTCAGTTGGCCTAGGACTAACTCTTGGAGTTCACTCTACCTAACTATTATCTTGACTATTGATTTGATATTTACATTACATGTTTGCTACCAAAATTCTACCAAGTTTTTTTAAAATGATTTTTTTTTAAGTATATAAAACTTCTGGTTCATTTTAAAAAAGATACATGAAAATATGAATATTTCAAAAAAAAGAATAAAAAGTTTCTAAAATTATTTCAATCAAGTCCTCTATTTGGAATTTGTGGAAGATGACAATAATACCCTTCCTTTATGAGAGGTTGTTGTATTTTTAATTAACTTATTTCCTTCCAAAAAATGATAATTTTAATTTTGATGATCATAACCATTTAATGAAGTTAGATTTTTAATAATTTATAATTTCATTTTTTAATCATCAATGTATAAAGGTATTTGAGGTGGGCCCCACTAGGTCATCTGGGTTCGACACGATCATTTCCCTTGTATGATTTATTAAAAGAAAACTCTAAAAAGAAATGACATTATAGTATTTTTATTATTTCTAGTAAAATTTCCTTTTACGGAGAGAAGACTATCTAAAGAATTGTGGAAAAATTTTATGCTTTTCCAAAATATCCAAATCTATATTTTTAAAAAAAAAATGAGTAAAAGGTTTTATAGTTTTTTTTATAGATTTTCCTATAAGAAAAAGAAAGAAACAAAGGGGGGCCATGATAGTGATTTGAATGGTGTGATCTTAGACATGGCTGGACCCCACTCACCGAGTAGACCCGGCTCACGCTATTTCAATCTATATAGTGCCTCGCCTCTTTCAATCCGGACTTTCCCGAGCCTTGCTTTTGCCCTAACTCTGCATCTGCAACAACCAGAGAGAGAGAGAGAGAGAGAGAAAGAAAGAACAAGAATGGCGAAATTCGATCCATGGCCGATCTTCTTCAAGCGCGAGTGGAAGCGCAACTGGCCTTTTCTGGTGGGTTTTGCCATCACTGGCACCATCATTACAAAACTCCACCTCAGCCTCACAGGTACCCACTCGTCTTTCCCTCTTCTATCCCTCACTCTTTTCATCTAGTTCTTTTACAGTCCTCCACTAATTCTTTCGATTTGATCAAAACCCTGTTTTTGCAGAAGAGGATGCTAAGAATTCCCCTTACATTCAGAGGCTGCGCCGCTAGGTATGAATTTTATCTGTGCCCTAATTCCTAACTAACCCTATAATCTGATTTTATTTGCCTCAATTCATGCAAATCTAGATGTTCTTCTTTTGTGCAATCTTATTTCCTTTTAAATCTATTTGTTTCTAGAGCTGAGATCAGAGCTGGTTCAGTGATTCCCCTCTTTCGTTTTCATTTCGTTCTGAAAGAAGAAGAAAAAAAAAAAAACAAGGTTGCGTTCTGATGGCAGTGTGATCAGCATTTATAGAACAGGGCATCTTCCAAACTATTAATCTTATAGAGCTTGACTAATGAAGATCAAATTTAGAATAAGAAATTGACATGTAGAAATGTGCAAAAGAAAATCTGTCAGTTTTCCTCACTGCACCACATTTGAATAGAGCAATCTAGAATGCACAAATTCTGTGAGGATTTCCAAATGTGGAAGATTTAGAAAAGAGAGAGAGAGAGAGAGTAGATCTAACAATTTATTATTATTATCATTGTAAAGAATTAGTGTGGGAGGAACATTGGTTGAAGAAATTTACGAATGGTGTCGAGTCTCAATGCTTTCTGACTACTAAGACAATTCAAAAATGGGTATGAACATTTGAACTGAGCAGCAGGCTGTACCTGTAGGGAGTGACCTTATTAACCTTAGCTCTTGATCCTTACTGTTAAATGACGTGCGTGAAATGTTAATTCTTTAGTTATCCATTTGACGTGGTTAACACCGGGAAGATGATATCCTCTTTTCTGCAGGAAAAAAGACTATCATAAGCCTACAAATGTCACTAAATGGGATCTCCTTTAGTCGATGTTTTAGGGACTTGGTAGAGTGGTCCATTCATGGCAAGCCTTTGAAACCATTATATTGGGAGTATCTCCGACGTATCATTCATTTTCTGCTTTATTAAGAAAAAAAGGATATAATATTAATATATATACACACACATATATAATATGTATGTATGTGTGTATTTATTCATGGATGTATGTACATGCGAATATACAAAACAAGAAATGATCCTAGGCGGCAGGCAGGCCGTTCTGTCTTCTAAGAACCATCATTGTGGTATACAAATCTCACCAAAGCTAGACAAATCAATTATCTCCCCCTTTTTTTTCACGCGTGGTTTATCTTTGCTAAATTTAGGGTTTTTAGGGGATACATTGCATATAATATTCTCCCCTATATAATTTGTTACTTGACAAATTGACAGCCCTATGCACTGTTCATAATAGCTGGTAGTTTAGTGAAATTTCTGTCCATACAGTCCATATGTTACTGATATATCATGCACAAACTGTTTAGCTAATGTGAAATTGTGTGTATGTGTTTACATGCATGTTTATTTATTATACAACATGGAAGACACAGACACTCAACAAAAGAGTGATGTAAGTCACAACATTAAATCCCTTTTTAAATTGGTAATGTGATTGAAACTCATAGACTCGTGATTGTGACCACGATAACTTTCAGACTCGTGCTGCAAACTCTTGTCTACTCATTACATTGAATCCGACTTGGTAAAATTTGTCCTCTGTGCACTTACCTCTAATTATTTCTTGTTTAGCATACACATCCTGAACCCTTGCCTGATTTCCAAGTGAGGCAATGAGACTTCATGTCGTAGGCCATCACTGTTATGTCATTAAAAATGGATGAACAAAGCCATGATTGTTTTCTAGATATATATTGATTGCTATAGAAAGTTGCTTTTGTCCCAGAACTGTGACCCAAATATAGGTACAATTGTTGGTTTTAATAAAGTTTATAGTTTCAATAGTAGTGGTGTGGTGCATTCCCTTTTGGGTTGGTGACATAGGATAGAAGTTTCCTTAAATGTTTGAGAAGTTCTTGGAATTCCTATAGGCTAGTTGAGGAAATTTAAAAAAGGTGCAAGAAATGCTGGCTACTTCCACTCTCCACTTTGAATGTATTAAGCATTAATTGAACCTAACATATAGGGAAACAACTATAATTTATTTTTAATATTTATAAAATAAATTATAAGGTATAACTGAGCCATGTGGTCATTGTTTTCATCCAACCTGGGTACTTAGGACGATATGAAGCATTCGGTTATTAGAGTCGAAGCCTCTAATTTTGTAAGTGGTGAAAGATCTTAAAGAATTTGTGAAACCGATCCCTTCAGTGCTATTCTCAGTCCACTAAACAGCCCTATTATTGAAAATTCATCTGATATACCTAGTGGTAACTTCTAATTTTCAACTCAACCCTCTTCAGAACTATGTTATATGTAATTCCACAGTTTATAATGCTTTTCTCACTACAATTCTTTGTCCTTGTTGGCTTCCTTCATCCCCTTCCCTAAACTCTTCAAGACTTCATATGGAGGATGTTTCTAATATTCTACGAAGGTCTTGGGATCAGTGTAGTGATGTACATGAGGGCTTCGCTGTGTGACAGAAAGATGAGAGTTATTCCTCAATTTTCTCGTATGTTGGGGTCACTGGTAGATTTCCTCTTATGTGACTTCATTCTTCGGTCTCTTTGTCTCTGCTGCACATCCATCTTAGCATATGCAACTATAGGGTCATCTTTTTTTTTTTCCGCAGGCATTCACAAAGTAAACGCGAAAGAGCTTTTTTTTAATTATAAAGACATGTGGTTATATTCCCAGATGCGAAAATACTACTTTAAGTGTGTTGGTAGTGTATATATATGTTGCTTTTCTGTTGTCCAATATTTTGAATCCATTTTTATAATTTTTTTGGCAGGTGAATTCGAAAATGATGACTGATTCAGATGCTGGATCAACTCTCTTTACTTTGTTTTATGTGCTGGGATCCGGAATTAGTGACTCTTTTTGTTGGTTTATATGTTGGGCTTCAAAAACAATTGAAATGGGTGTTTTTCTTTATTTCGTTATCTTCTCTGTGGTTCTTAGTTGAATAAAAAGGATGAACTAACTATTCCCAAGTTTATTTGAACTTCCTTGGCTATTGTGAGAGAATATGTGAAAGCTTGTGCTGACAGTAAGCAGATGAACTACGTCCAAATTTATCATTCTTCTGTGGCCTTGTTTTGGTGTTGCCAGTTTGATATGAGGCATTTCAAAAAAGCAAAAACCATAAAAAAAAATAAAAAAAAAAAGATGGAGGCTGCCCCATTTAAGGGTGACCTGAAAAATTAGCGAGGAGTAATGGTCCACCTGCAACTATACCTGATCCAAACTGAAATGCATTAATTGTTATTTAGGCACTGAAATAAGTTCATATGTGCCTAGTGCATGTGGATAGGAGGGTTTGCATGTACGTATGGATTAATTCTCGGCTGTTTAGAACTGAGTGTCCCTTGGGCTCAATTACCAAAGGAGGGTTTGCATGCACGTATGGATTAATTCTCGGCTGTTTAGAACTGAGTGTCCCTTGGGCTCAATTACCAAAGACTCTTGGGCTAGGCTGGGTTATTAAAAAGAAGAGAAGGTTGTGTGAATATTTCTTCTTATTTTTTTACATGTACTTCATTAGCTTTATGTGTGCATCAAGGATGACTAGTTTCGGCCTGATCCATCGCATTTGACATCTAAATACCTCAAGTTAAAGGTGGCAATGTTGGTTTTTTTTAATGTGACACTAAGCTGTTGCGGTGATGATGGGGCACTGCAGGCACAACTGTGTCAACTGTGTGGTGGTGTTAAACATGGCAACCATCGGTTATAAGTTCAAATGAGACTATTGAGATCCTACTGTTTGAATGTTTGAATTTTTTAATCATCTCTTCTCAATTACCTGAGCAATGAATATAACTCTAGCCCATTTGGATGCATGAAAAGCATGAAGGTGGGGATGGGAGGATCTCATTGTACCTACTGTCATGCAGAATATTGCGGATTGTGCATCTATATCAGGTTATCAGTAAATATCCAAAAATAACCATCAACTTAATGTCTCCTTGAAATGAAATTAAACAAAGAAAAGATGGGAGATGAAATCGAAGGTCCCATCTATGCAAAGAGAAAATGGGAGATGAAATCGAAGGTCCCATCTATGCCTTCATCTCGTATTCTTCTCCCCTTGGCAAGGAGCTCATGTCACCATGAGTTTCTTTGTATTTTATGCATGCAAAATAGGCCCGAAAGATTAGTCCCTGAAAATGTAATTTGTGCATTAAGATGTACCATTGGATGTAGGACGAGTATGAGATTGTGATAATTGGATCAAAACAGCAATTGGTGACTTGAATGTGAATTTGATCACCAATCTTGATCTAGGTAAGCACCAAGAAAATCAGTTCTTATTCTTTCCTTCTAATTTTTCCAAAAACAGTTCCCATTCATCTAAATATTCTTCAACATCCTCCTTCACAGCTACCACCAACTCATCCCTTCCAAACCTTATTAAATTCTTAATCAGAAGTGTAAAGGTCAGCTCGTTGGGCTTGCAGCCACATTCCTTCATTCCCATGTACATGTCCATGGCCTTGTCAATCATACCAACTTCCATATAGGCTCCTATCATCTCTGTGTAGATCCTAGTGTCCGGTGTGAGACCCTCTTCCTTGAGCTGTAGAAAGTAGTGCTCTGCATCTTCCACGTGCTTTTTTCTGGCCAGCAAATAGATCATGTCGTAGAATAGTGCAATCTCTGGTTTGTACCAGCTCTCTTTGCGGGCATACTCGAATACCTGCATGTAAATCAAGCTTCAGTTGCTGGTCATGTATACTGCCGAGTGCCAATCAATCAATGCTAATGATTCAAGATGCAATAGGACATGCGGCGGGAGAATTTGTGAGATAGAGATCACTTATCAGTGTTGGGATGATCTCATTGGAGGATGATGCAGGTGGGTCCCACACAAAACTGGGATTGGGCCAAAGAAAAAATTCCCAAGCTAGGGTTTTTATGCTCTCATCCAAATCATTCATTAGACAAGAACAAGACCAAGGCCAATAGAGGAGGAATGAAAGTGATTGATGATGATGATACCTTAATGGTAAGGTCGCAGCTGTCGGATCTTTGGAGATGGAAGAGCAATGAAAGCAAATCCGACTTGAGGAGTCTCGAGATCTTAGTCTGGAACACATGTTCCACCTTCGCCTCGGCGTTTTGGGGGTCGGAGCTCGCTAGCGTGAGCGCCCGCGAGGCTTGAATGGCTTCGGAGCTCATATCGTGCGCCGTTCGCCACAAGGGTTTCTTGCTCAGTCCCTTATCCCTTAGGCTGCACTCCACAACGCTTCTTTTCCTCTGCATCTGCAGATGGAACTGCAACTGGTAATCATGATGATTTCTTCTTCTTCTGCTGCTGCTTCTACTTGCAATAATGGTGAAGAAGGAGATGTGAGTGATGGGTCGATGAGGGAACAAGTGAATTTGGGAACACAAAACGCTCAAAGTCGTCATTTTTTTTTTTTATCAAGTTTTCAGAAAGAGACCTTAAAGAGAGAGAGAGAGAGAGAGAGCTCTTAATATGTAAATACAATGGACTCTTTTTTTTTTTTTTTTTTCAGGTGAGGTGAGGATGTTTGTGGGGCCCGCATGAGGCACCTTGTGATCAATTTACCCCGCTGAAATTGAATGTCATGGATCCCATGTTATTATTATTATTTTTTTATAATATGAATCTGGATTCACGGTTATATTGACATAAAGAATTTGATGTATTTTAAAATCATTATACCTGAGGGCGACTGATATATAGAAATAAGGAATTGATGTATTTTAAAATCATTAAACTTACGGTAGGGAGGGCCATGGATCAAACTGAACCGACTGGAAATTTTGTAGGTCATGGTGGTCAAATTGGGATATAGATCATCCACCACATCCTCCATGATTGGAGGGGTCAAAGGTGAGCCCCACTGGCTAGTCCACATGCAAGCCATCCACAAGGCCACATATACAATAGAGGCACCATGTTTGCCCGATCCTCTTATGGTGGTTAGAACATATGGTTGCACCGGTTTTTCTTGGCTGGCAATGCTTACCCGATTATCTAAGCTACCTGACCCAATAAAGTTCTAAGCACAGGCCGAAAGAAATTTGGGTCTAAATCCAAGTCCAATAGTGTGAAATAGTCCAAGGCTAGTACCAACACGCTCCTGGTTCAGTGGCGTTGGCACTTAGCTTCACACAAATGCCCAAGGATTGACCCTCAAGTTGAACTTATCACTCCTCACCAGTCAAAAAATAATTCTAAAACCAGTCAAGTTCATAACAATCAACACAAGTATCTAAAAGAACGGATATGTTCTCGTGAGAGTAACTCTCATGCTACTATGAGTAAGGAGTGGGACCCCTCATATTTAGGCCATTGGCATTAGATATGGATGTGAGGACGCCTAATCTTACTCTCGTAGTATCGTGAAAGTAACTTTTACATAAACATCGCTCCTAAAATAAAATACCAACTATACATGCCATGGGGTCCATCGTAAGAAGAGAAATGATAATATGCTGCAGTGAGTAGCTTAACACCTTTTGCCCTGCAGGAGGCCCAGTTTTATTTAAATCTGATTCAATCATATTAGATGTGTCCATGTTGCCCTGTGCAGGACTCGTCCAAATTTCATCAAATTAAGAGGCATAAATCGTTGGGACACTAGGGCCGGAATTTGGGTCAATTTCTAAATCATATGATTAGCTGCTTAAGCTAATTAGCACTTTTTATCACAGGTGAATCAGCAGCAAACTCTGCTGAGGCCTAATCATACCAATTCTACTGCTGTCTTTGCCCGGACCAAGGTCAAAAACCCCAAAATGAGACTGTACATTGAGCTTCTGCAACACAGCTTAGTCTCCGCTTTGATTACTACCTGCAGACAATACAGAATTTCATTTAATCTCATATTTGAGGGTGCACTAAAGTTGCAATGCAGGATAGTTGCACCACTAAAAGGTACCAACAGACCTGAGAGAACGGAATCCACCAACAAGAATAAAAAAGGAAGGGAAAACACAATGTTTCAAAGGGCATATGAATTGCATATAATAGCATCTTAATCCAGCTGTAAGCAAAAACACAAGGAAATTAATGGTTCACTGTAGAACATGTACCTACTGCAGTTACTGTTTTCAGTTCATGCCCCCTCCCTTCCTTTCAGCTATAGGTTCCCAGATCAAATCACAACATGTCAATTCTAAACAAAATATTATTTTCATTGATCATGTAATGAATATAAAGTCATTCATCATGAGAATTTCACGTTATTCCAGGGGAGAAGAAAATCCCAGCATGATCTACAATATGCAGTCATATCAAATCTCGGGTCAGCCCCCACCCATATGTAGAACAATCTACTATCAAAGAAGAGAACCCCATCCACCACCACCAGGGGTCAAAATCTGAAGAATCTCACCAGCCCGCACCTCAATTGTATTCTTACCTCCAAGATAAACCTCGCGCTTATCTTTCCTTATCAGGTAATTAACACCACGAGCCCCATCTTTACCTCCTCTCAACCCCCTCGGTGCATGTACACGCCTCTCTGAAAGCACACTAACCACAACAGGCCGTCGAAATTCTATCTCCCTCACAAGCCCATCACCACCTCTATGCACGCCATCCCCACCACTGTTCTCGCGGAGCCCAAATCTGTGCAGGAGTACAGGATACCGCTGCTCAAAGATCTCAGGATCAGTCATCCGGGTGTTGGTCATATGGCATTGAACTCCACTGGTTCCATCCCAGGTCGGCCCGGCTCCACTTCCACCTCCTATTGTTTCATAATAACCAAAAGTGTCGTCACCAAAAGTAAGATTATTCATACAACCCTGGGAACAAGCACAGGCCTGAAATGCTGTCAGTACAACATCTGTGATCCTCTGTGATGTAAGGACATTGCCACCGACGACAGCAGCCTTATCGCTAGGAGAGAGAAATGAGCCTGGAGGAATATGGATTTTAACCGGTGCTAGGCACCCTTGATTGAGAGGAATCTCGACGTCCACCAAAGAGCGCAGGCAGTATATGACCGCTGCAGCTGTTACTGCTTCGGGAGCATTCCAATTCCCATACACCTCTGGGCTGGTCCCATTAAAGTCAAAAGTAGCTTCGCCCTTCTTGGTATCGATTGTAAGTTTCAGGTGAATAACAGATCCGTCATCCATAAAGTCTTCATCTTCAACAGAGATTAAGTCTTTGTTTGGTTCTTCGAAGTTGGTGGAGCACCCCACCAATCTTCCAGACACCGACTTGAGCATTTCTCTGACTGCTTCTTCTGCATTTGTTTGCACATGGGTCATGTAAGACTGGACAGTATCCAGACCATACTGTTCAATGAGTTCTTTTATAAGTGATATCCCTCTTTGGTTTGCAGCCACCTGAGCTCGAAGGTCAGATAAGTTGTCATGAAGCCTCCGCGTTCCTGAGATCTTACAGGATGATAGTTCATCTGAGCATGGAGATTGAAGCAGCTTAATGATTCCTTCTTCTTGAAATATTCCTTTTTCTACAAGCTTGAATGTTTTTATCGCAGCTCCTTCTTCCCATATTGACTTTGAGAAGGGTGGCATGCTTCCCGGAGTTATACCACCAATCTCTGCATGGTGCCCTCTGCTAGCCACAAAAAACACTAGATTTCCATTATCAAAAACAGGGGTGACGACAGTAATATCTGGAAGATGGCTTCCTCCTGCACAGGGATGGTTGGTGACTAAAACATCTCCTTCATTGAGATCATTCGCCCAATGCTTGAGTTGCCAACAGACAGTGCTTGACATGGCCCCCAAATGAACCGGTACATGAGGTGCATTTGCAACCAGTCCTCCATCAGGGCCAAACAATGCACAAGAAAAATCTAGGCGCTCCTTGATGTTTGTTGAAATGGAAGTTCTCTGGAGGGTCCGACCCATCTGTTCAGCAATGCCCATAAACCTGTGGTTAAATATCGAAAGCTGCACCACATCTGCGACCTTCCCAGATATTTTAATGGTGCTAGGAACAGACTGAATCTCAATCCTAATGTTACCATACTTAGTAATGCTTGCTTTACAATCAGGTTCCACGATCACCGTGCTGTTACCATTCATGACGATTGCTGGGCCCTGCAAAAAATGGCCATAACACAGCTTCTCGAGCTTGAATAATGGTGTCTCGTGCCACCCGCCATTTGCAAAATATATCTTGTAGTGACCTTCTATCTCAGGAATTCCAGAATTCCATTGGAGCTCTTTAGGCTTCAAGATATTTGTAACTCCAATGCCCCGAACCCTCACATCACAGATAAGGATCTTCCTGTTCTGTAGTCTAAACCCATACTCTCGCTGGAATAGCTTCACAAATTCAGCAGCAAAGTCATTTTCCATCCCCTCATATTGTCTCTTCACCATGATAGCAGTGTCTGTACCCTCATATCTCAAATTTAAATAAGACTCAAACTTGATACTTTTGTCTCCAAAACCTTGTCCTTTCAGTGTTTTTCTTACCTGGTTCAGCAAAGAAGCTTCTCTGCTAGAGACCTCCAGAACAGAATCGGGCCCATAAAAGGCAGAAAATGGCTCCTGTGCTTCTTCAATGACATCAGCTAGCCCCATCCCATAAGCACTTAAGATCCCACAGTATCGGTGAATAAGGACTTCAGACATGCCCAACGATTTGGCAATAGCACATGCATGCTGGGGTCCTGCGCCTCCAAAGCAAGCAAGAGCATGATCTTTTGTCTCATGGCCCTTCATCTCAGTTAATTGCCGTATTGGACGACACATGGTCTCATTAGCGACATTTACAAATCCAAGTGCAATCTCCTCTACCGTCATATCCTTTGCTGATGGATCCTGACTCTTCCTGTAGGCATTGATCTTAATGGCAAGCTTCTCAAATTCCTCCCTTGTGGCCTGACCATCTAGCGGCTGATCCTCATTTGGGCCAAAGATAGATGGAAAATGATCTGGGATAACAGTTCCTAATATCAGATTCGCATCAGTAACTGCCAATTCCCCACCTTTCCTGTAACAAACCGGGCCAGGATGAGCACCAACTGATTCAGGACCCACTCGAAAAGCCCCAAACTGAAACATAAGCTTGGACCCACCACCGGCTGCAACAGTGTTTATGTCGAGCTGAGGTGCTTGAATTATAGCCCCTGCAATTTGAGTCTCCAGAACCTGTTCGTAGCTTCCAGCATAACGGCTTACATCAGTGGATGTGCCACCCATATCAAACCCAATAAGGGGTTTCGTCGTTTCAAGGCCGAAAAGGGTCTGAGAATAACCCACGACACCTCCTGCAGGCCCTGATAGAACCGCTTTGTGGCCAGAAAATCTGTTTTCCGGTGCAAGCCCACCATCTGACTGCATAAACAATACATTCAACTTCTCCAACCCTTCATCAAATCTCGAAATGAACCCTGATAGATATTGTTTGATAACAGGAGTCAGATACGCATCGACGCTAGCGGTCAGACCCCGAGGCACAGCTCGAACCATGGGTGTCAAAGCAGAGGATAAAGAAACATGCCGGAAACCCAAACTCAATGCCAATCGCTCAACAGAAATTTCATGTTGTGGGTAAGTGTAAGAATGCATCAACACAACAGCCAAGCAGTTTATCCCTCTCTCCAGCAAACCTTCCAATTGGGGCTTTAACGCTTCCTTGTCGAGCGGCTTTGCAATCCTAACAAGCTCCCCTGATATCCCTTTAACGGAAGAACAAGCACCGCTCTCATCATCTCCTTCATCGCTCATAACAAGCTCCACTCTCTCGTCAGCTTCTATTACTTCCTCAAACAAATTTGAGGGTTTTGCAACAGTGAGGTCAAAGATTTTCGGGCGAGCCTGGTTGCCTATCTGGAGCAAGTCCTTGAATCCCCTAGTCACGCACAAGGCGATCCTCTCGCCCTTCCTCTCCAACAGCGCATTCGTCGCGACTGTGGTGCCCATCCTAATCCACTCTATCTTCTCCGTCGGGATTTTCGACGACCGGGGGATCTTCTCCCCCGTATATTCCTCTAAAATTCTGCGAATCCCTTCGATCGGAGCATCGTCGTAGTTGGATGGATCCACAGACAGCAATTTCATGACACAACAACCAGAACTACCAGGAATCTCAGCATATATGTCTGTAAACGTTCCACCCCTATCGATACAAAATCGAAACTTGTCCTCTTTGACACTCCCCATTTCTCTAAATTCCTTTTTTGTTTTGTAAACCCTAAAATCAGTTGAAGTTCTTTCTTGTAAAAAAAAAAAAAGCTCTAAAACCTAACCAGATCAATCATCAAACCCAGTGATTTCTAACTGGACCCAGAAATATTTATAATGTTGAAAGATTAATCTAAGCAGATTGAGTGAATCGTCTCTTACCGTAGGGAGAAGCAGCAGATCTGATGGACTGAAAATGGAGGAGATTGAAGGGCATGCGAGCTGGAGTGGGAGAGAGAGAGAGAGAGAGAGGATTTCAATACTGTGGGGGTTTTGTTTTAGCCAGAAATCAGAATCCAATTCGCAATATCCTTCTGTCGGACTTGCCCTTCGTTATCATTACCCACTTGGATCCTTTATTCTATATAATTATAAATTATAGTGGAAGATTTTAGATATAATTTTGGCCATACGTTTTAATTTTGACCCGAAGATATCTTTAAGTTTCTACGACACTTAATATATTTTCCCTCCACTTACCATAAATATATTTCCCCATTAATGGACTCTCTTTTTTTCTAACATACATAGAATTCTACGTTTTCATGCATACCCGTTCATCTCCCAAAAGAGGCTATATAAGTGGAAAGATAGAGCCGGCACACCATATAGTTGTCAATTCCAATTTAGTCATGAATTCGTCTAGCATTTAGGATAGAATATTTTAGTATTTAAAATTTTTTAAGAATAAAAATTTAAAAAATATAAAAAAATAGAAAAGTAAACAGTAGTGCTACATGGACAAACTTTTTAAATATTCAAGGGATATCATACGGTTTGTCCAAAATTATGGCCAAAAAGTTTGTCCATGTAGACTTTTTAGAAAGCAAACTATACATGTTTTTTATATGAATAATGAGGAAAAAACAAAAAGAAAGTTAATAAGAATTGTGTTATAAACTAAACCGTTTCGCTTCGATTGAAGAACATGAATAAAAAAAATTCCAACAATTTTGGCCGAAACAAAATGTAATTGACTATTATGAGTGACAAGTGGAGTTATAGCCAACAAAAATCAGGGGATTACTCATAGTGACATGCGGGCTGTAGTTGGTCCACCCACAGCCACCGTGGGGTAAAACTTCACTAGATCGGGACTCAACCAATACCCATTCACACACCTCCAATTCCCTCGTTGTTGGCGCTAGAGCCCGGGTTTGGTCCCAAGTGAGTAGGTGAATGAAGGAGGAGCTTCACGGGACTCTCTTAAGCTAAAGCTTAGGATAAGGTAATCCCATGTAAGCTCAAGTGTATGGTGGGGCTCACCTAGGGACCCACATGGGGATGGGGTGGATTTCAAGGACTCCCTGGGACTCTCTTCTTTACAAAAAAATCAGTCTCAACCGTGTTTACTATTATCTTCATCTGGGCTCCAAAAGTTTAATGATCAACAGTCCATTTCGGATCGATACACGGTAGATCCAATGGTCCGGTAAATTTGGATTTGATCGAAAGTTGGTGGACATGTACAATGCAAGGGGGTTGTGTGTTTTTCCCAATATGTTAAAACCCCCTCATTTTTAATGATTCTTTGCAAAGAAGAGGGTCTCATGGAGTCCTTGAAATCCACCCATCCCCATCCCCATATGGATCCCCAGGTGGGCCCCACCACACACTTGAGCTTACCTTATTTTAAGCTTTAGCATAAGAGAGTTGCCCCCTATATGGGTGCAATGCTTTCTTAAACTAAAGTATATGATAAAATTTCGTAAGCTCACGCTTGTGGGCCCACCCTTAGTCCATCGAAATGCACCTATATAAGGGCGTGAATGAACATGTTTGATTGTGATCTACTCTTGTTATCCCTTCCATTAAATGGTTTCACCACATTTAGGAATCAAAAAGAGAAGAAAGATACTGGCACATCAGTTGTTTGGTTCTTCAATGGGATATCAAAAGAATGACAATTCTTAGAGTGATGATTGATTAAAATGTCATTAAAATCAGCTGCTTTAACCAGATTTTAATGGTGGTTTTCATCTGTCCTTGCGAATAAAAATATTCTTAGATGCTACAAGTTTAGAAACTCTGGGATTTGAGGTCATTATGACCACAAGTTTAGATGCTAAAATGCTAAAATGTATCTTGCATGCATTTCGTTCGTTTATTCAATGTGTATCAGGCTTAGCAGTGCAGAATTCCCAGTTTATACTCTGTTAATTCAGGGGAGTCATGCAGGAATAGGGGAGATTGAATACCCTGCATCATCTGAACTAAGTGAAAATTTCTCGTGTGCATTTATTTATTCGCTAGATCGTGGATTCAATTATTACTTATGTCTTTAGCCAGCTGAGCTACAACCCAAGAGGCATGATTTTGACAACCCAATAAGTGAACAGTGAGCAAAAGCTGTAGGGCCTCAAATCAATGAAGTAACCAGCCGGGTCAAAACAATTATCCATGACTGGTGTGAAACCATCTCTTCTTATGGTGATCTTAAATTTTATCTTCAGGTGACAGTAATTACCACGCCAATTTGATTGACATTGTGCCAGTCAGTCCTAGTCATTGTTAAATTATATAGTTTTGTTTCAGTCCAATTTCCCAATATCAGAAAACTAAGGGATTTTAAGAATTATTACTTGGATGACAAGCACGAGAATAGAAGAAGATAAACTAATTTTTTTTCTTTATACCAAAATACGAAACACCAAATTTAATCATATAGATACAGGTCCTGCTGGGGCCCCACTAGATCTGTAGATTAAAAATTGAATAATTGAATGTTGGTACCCGTCCAATCAGCGGCTCTAAGTGTAAGACATTCTGTGAATTTACATCCCCACCACAACTGTTGCTAGCACAACTTGAATTTTAAAATTTTCACATAAATAACACCAAAGTGCAGACTATAAAGATCTTGAAGGGCATACGTACAAAACATGGAACAACATTATCCCAAAGCCGTAGTTCAGATGATTTGGAACTTGAGTGTGTGAATCAGAGGGCATGAGTATGAATTCCCAATGTAGCCAGAAAAAATTATAATGAAGAAATAAATCAGATGGTTGAAAGTGAATATCCTTTGCACATTTAAGAAAATATTGCCTTTCTGCTCAATCAATCTCCATTGTCAAATTTCCACAAAAACCAAAAGTAAAAAACGATACAAATAACTACTTTCTGTCAACTTCGTAATTTATGAAGTATTATTTCAGAAGCAACAACAGCTTAGCACTTTATAACAGCAGATCAATATTCTCTCTTGCAGGAGCAAAGCAATATATTTTCAGGAACAACAAGAAGCTAGGATGATAAGTAACAAAGGTCAACACAAGAAAACCCTCTTTCTCGCAGGCAGCAAGGCAAGCAAGCTATTATGCTTATAAAACTTGCCAATTACATCTCAAAAGCAGTCGGTATAACTCAAACCAAGCCTTCAGGACTGTAAATATGAAATCATGAAGTAATTGATTAGTACCAGGACATGGATCTCGATTTTCAAGGCTGCTTCTTCATGCCTTTGGCATGGGCAAGTACGCCGCGGTACACCAAATGGTGAAATGTAGTGCCCTGTGCCCTTAGAAAACATCTGGGTGAAAATGGCCTGGTATGGAGCTACTACAATCTTGCTCCCTCTGCAGACGAAGCTTCAATGCATACTTTTCTATCTGCACATAATTAATGTCACATTATTCAAGTTGATACCAAGCCCATCGGACTCCAAATGCAATATATCTGAGGCAGACAAGCGCCGGGACAAGAGAAACCAGTGTCTTTAAAACTCGGCCAGACTAAGAGAGGCAGCTCAACCCAGCCAATTCCTATTTAAAAATATGTATTCCGACTGTTTTTCCTCATTTGTCCCTCTTTCAGTGAGGAAGAAAAAGGAGAAGAGTGCTTGCCCTAATTTAAATGAGGAAGAAAAAGGAAAATCTCTCTCTCTCTCAACCCCCCCCCCCCCCCCCCCCCCACAACACACGAGGAAAACCAACATCGGAGAAAGAAGGTGCTGATCTGATCTCTCTCCCCTCCTAGTGGTCTGAGAAGTATGTAAACCAACCCACCCATCTTTTTATTTTGAAACTGTCTTCCTCTCTCCTCCTGCACCCCATGAGAAACCTAAACTACCAGATTTGTATGGAATGATTTTCCTACTTAACTGATCAAGTAGCAGTCTGGTGAAGTACAAAATACTTATTCTCACAAAATCAGGTTCCAATTTTCTAATCATTAGGTTAAACAATTTAGGCACCACTGAAGAAGAAGAAAGAGAGAAAGGGTTATACCATTTACGCTTAACAATCATTTGATTGCTGCATCAACCATCAACTATTGAACAAGTCCTCAGACTTGGGGAGGATTAAGCAACATAGTGAAATTGAAACAAGTAATATCAATTACCTCCAAAGTCCGAACTTGTTCTTGGTACTGGCCTATCACATGTTTCAGCTGTAGCACTTCTTTTGTCTTCTCCTCTTGTTCCAAATAGCGCTCATGCTGAATGGCAACAGCTCTCTTCAGAATTTGGTTGTCTCTTAACAAGCTCTGCAACTGATCTTTCAGCAAACGCATCTCCTCCTTTTCCATACAAATTGCCACAGTCGAGATAAGATCTATTGATATTTAAAGAAATGATCTCTAAAAATAAATGCAAGGGAAATTATCTATGATGTAATTGACATTACCTTGTCCAATTCCCTGGAGTGAGCAACAACACTTCTTTCAAAAGCCTCTAAAATCCTTGAAGTGCGAATCTGAGCATCATTCAAATCTGATGAATTCTTCATTTCTTGAACAAAAATATCCACCCAAGATGTCCCATTTTGGAAAATATTAGATTCGAAGTTTGAATAATTATTTTGGAAGCCTTCTACCATCTGCTCAGATGTTTGAGCAGTGTCATTGCCTGGAAAATTAGCATACACAACCAGCCACCAACATCAAAATGAGGACCAAAGGATCATTTAACATTTCATGCACTATGCAAATTGACGACTTCATCAAAACTACTAAAAATGAAGAAGTTTTAGTGTCTTATGCCATAATTGCAAAGTTTGCATCGCTTCCTAATTCCACACATGGAATCATTTGCTTTGTCATCCAAGCAACTGATGTAATGGGCCCTACTGAGATAAAAGGGCACTTAGTTCTCTAAATTATAAGATCCAAACTCTTCAATCAGTCACAGGCACTGTCACAAATAATGCTAACAATTTAACATTGGTGGAGTTATTGACTGGAGATTTTCAAAATATAGGGTGTTTCTCATGGTTAGTGACTGGAAAATGCAGAGAAAAATGTTGACAAAACCATAATAAATATTAAAATATAAAATAATGTGTGCATGTGGTGTAGACTATAGATGAATTTTATGTGGTAATATTGAAAAAGAAAATCTGACACCCTTTTGCTTGGCTACTGTCTCTTTTATACATTTACAAGAGAATAAAAATAAACATAGAAATAGAAATCATGTACTATTTGTATAAACCATGGATGTATTAGTACTCATAAAATGTCTTAGGTTTCTCCCTATTTCGACAGGGTTATTTTTAGTAATAAAATTTAGAAAAATCTTTAAGAGCCTTTAAATGTTGTTTTGCTTATTCCACGGTACATTCAACATTTTTATTGCAAAAAAAAAAAAAATACACAATTGATGTGTTCCATTCCGATAGTGCCAGTATTTTGAATTTAATGCGTTGTTTTTGTTTTAGGAAAGACAAGCAATATTGACACGGTTTTAGGATAATAATGCCATTATTTGTGACAAATAATGAAGAGCATCGGAGTGGCCATTTTTGGAATATGGATAAACAAACCATGACCTTTGCATGTATGAAATTAGAAGATGATCAAGTATACATTAGCTGGGAAGCAGGACCAAATTCAGTCAATAAAAAGAAAACAACTATAAACTGACCTTGAACGGCACTTTTGCTCGTCCCGACAACAGCATCCGCACTCAATGCATTGTTTGTCCCCGAAACATCACCAAGGTAAAGTGCATGGAGATTATGAACAGCATCCTCCAGTCTGTGATCATTTGCGTTCAAAACTGACTCCACCAACTATATGATAACCGCATGCATGTGAATTACTTAAATGGTTCAGGACAAAGACAGGGAACTAATAGTTATGAAATTCTTCAAGAAACACCATCATAATAAAGTTTAAATTCATAGAATCTTTCTTTTTTTAAGTAACTTGACTCGAAACCCCAATCACATGGTTGCAAGTTGCAGCAATGATCACCTTCCAACTGTGTTACAGGCTCTAATCAAACTTAGAATTCATAGAACCAACAATACAGCTTTTATTTTCTTCCAATAAAAAACAGTATTTGTAAGGTATGTAAATGGATATTTCACCTCATTTGGGATACTTAAAATGATCCCTGTGAGTCTGTGACCATCCAAGATCTAAATATACATAAATTTAACGCAACCAGAAGAATCAATTTCAATAGTATATAAATGCATCACGAAATCCCAGGTCTTCAAAGTTCCAACGCAATTTTGGAATTCTCGTCTAATCGCAGCCATCACACCAACTCCGCAAAAAGCACAAAGAGAGAGATGCCAATGCAGTTTCACTGCAGCTTTTTTTTTTTTTTTTTCTGAATGGTAGTTTCACTGCATTTGCTGCCAATAAGAGACATTGATATCTTGTGTGATTCTCTCCAGTGTTCTTTTCAACAATGTCTTTCAGGTTTTTTTTTTTTTAATGGTAGTTGCACTACAGTTCCACTGCATTTGCTGCCAACAAGAAACACTGATACCTTGTATGATTCTCTCTGGTCATATTCTTTCGAACAATGCCTTTTTTCAGTATTGGATTTTCTTTAAAACTACCAATCACAGTGTCCAACCATGATTCTCATAACTGTCTCGACTCTCAATGATGCTAATGGTAATCGGTATATTGGTCTCCATGGTGCTATAATCCAGATTCTTTTTTTTTTTTTTTTTTGCTAATCTTGGCTTATCCAGCCACATTCACTTTCTCTTCATTTTCATAATTGTCTCCATCATTCTACAATCGGCACACACCACCCTTATAAATAGCATAAGCAGGCCACACATTTACCAGACTAAGAAATGAATTTTGAAAAAAAAAAAAAAGGATGATACCACAACAACCGAAACAGTACCAACCCATATGTGAAACAGATTCAAGAACAGTAATTTTCTTAAACATTTGGGCGAAATGTGTCTCCCCAGTGACTATGAACCCAACAAATCTGACATCCTCTATCGATCAAATTACACGCAGGTGGACATAATGCTTCATTCACCGGATGGTTCGCATCAATTGATCAGAGATATTATTAGGATATTATCTACCCAATACGTCACCCAAATGGATGTCCATCCAAGGTACAGATGATTAGATGCCCCATGCACCAACTTCAGTGTATAGATGATACAAAGAATATCCTTCTCCAATCAAACACTGTAAATACAGTATATCACAATTTTGGGGAGGAAAAACCAACCACCCAAAAGTCAGGTCTTTGGATTGGAGAGGAGAAATCTTCAACAAGTCAATCACAATATAGACAACTGATTACAAAACAACAACAACAACAATGGTTACAGAAGTAGTAGTCATAATTCAGAAAAAAGATATCTTTCCACTCTAACTCGTAAATGTACACTGGAAAAGTGGAAATCGATCATTTAGAGCAGTATACCCATGAAAAACTCATCAACACCAAGCGATTCTTTCACTACAAATCAACAGAAATGACAATCAAAACATGAAAAATGCATCAGACCATATCAATAGAACACAAATTCACAAAACTCTACCATATTCAACCGATCGCCCCATAATTCAATCAGAAACCCTAACTTACCTCACGATCCATGTTCGGGAACATCCCCAGAAGAATCGAGACCTGATCTTCAGATCCAAGCACAGAATCCGACGGTCGGATCGGCGAATCCAACCGATAGAAACGCGATCTCTTCGACGGCGTTCCGGTAGCCTCGAAGATCTCTTCAAACCCAGGACGCTTCCCACAAACGCTCGCAGACATTGCACTCAAAACCCTAGCCGTCGAGTAGCAGATTTAGGTCCTTTTTTATCTTGAAATGCAAGAAGAATGAAAGTATAAACCCTAGCGTGAAAGATCGAGAGGATAGTTTGTAAACCCTACCCGACTCTCTCGGCTCTCTTTGATCGGAAAGCAGTAACAGATCGATGTGAATTTCTAAGGAGAGAGAGAGAGAGATTGTTTTGGAAGTGAGAAAGTGTGTTTGGTTTGTACGTTGTTGGGTGTGTAAAACTAGGCAGAGGAGAATCGCATCACAACCGCTTATGTGGTGATGGGCCACACCATGGATGGCCTATGAAATGGATATCTCTTTATCAGGATTGAGATGGATGGATGGACGGATGTATGCTATTTGCAATGGGATTATGGTAAAGAAAGGCCACATTGATTTGGAAAGACTGGTGCAAATAAATGCATTGAGTCCTCATGGGTCTAGCATTTTAGAATTCATCTTTTTTGGGGTCAGGGGTCACGTTTGTGTAGCGTCTAAAGTTAAAAATATTGATCAAAGTTTTTTTTTCTTTTTTAATTTCTTGAATAGCTTTATTTGGGTGCAAGTTAAGTTGCTACAGTAAATTACAATTAAATAGCTTTGTTCAGGGTGTTCTTCTTCGTTACCATCTCTATTCATGTCTTGTACATGAAAGAACAAGAAGTAGAATAACTAGGAAGGTGGAGAGGAATAACCACAGTTATTTGGGTAGAGTGAGATTATTTGAAGGAGGATAAAGTCAAATAAAGTAATTGCGAGCTAGGCAGATGTGTTTACTTAACCCTCGAAATCCCTCAAAAACACCTTGGAGTAAAAAATCCAACCGTTGCAACCCATTTCAACCCTCCTTTATTTTACTCCATGATAAACAAACAGGCCCGCCATTTTTGCTCTAGCCATGGGTAACCAGGTGAGGAATGTTATAGAGGATGTTTCAAGCTCTATTAAAGCCTTTGTACAAACATTGGTACACACTAACACTTTACCATATCTTGCCTTGGTTAGGCTTTGGGGGTTGTCATTACCCTCAAAATTTAAATTATTGGGAAGGAGACTGTTGCAAGATGGACTAAACGCTGGAGCTGTCCTCAATAGAGTCATTCTCACAATGCATTTGTTGCCATTCAAAACAATGAAACAGTGAATCACTTTTCTATCATTGCACTTTTGCCAAATTCGTGCGGTAGAAACTCTTGCCCTATCTCAGCAAACCAGCATGTTTTGACATTGTAAACAAGTTTTGGCACTCATCAAGTCCCTCATGCATTATGGCCTAAGTGTCATATTGTTTATTTGGAAGTCTATGAACTCTCACCTGTTCAAGTTTCACCCTAGTGTTTTTTTTCTTTGTGGTAAAAGTTTCACCCTATTTATCCAACAATAGTGCAATATCTCATCAGGGCCGGCTCTGAGGTTTGGGTGGCCCTAGGCGAGCTCCTAAAAATGGGCCCTGTCTTAGAAAAAAAAAACACACGTAATTTTTTTTTTCTGTAAAAGGAACATAAAACTTAACCCCACTAGCAAGATAAAATAAAACATAACTAGTGCCAAAATAATTACAAAAGTAAATAATCATCTAAAATTTACTCGTCTAGCTGTTTTGCTGCAAAATCAGTAATTACATTTGTATAATCTATCTTCTCTACCAACTCTTTTTCAATGGATAACATAGCCAGTCCATTAAGTCTTTCTTGCGACATGGTTGACCGAAGGTAAGACTTGATCATTTTCAACTTAGAAAAACTTCAATCTGCAGAGGCAACTGTTACTGGTATAGTCAACAAAATTCTGTAAACAACCCAGGCATTTGGAAAGCAACTAGCCATTGAGTTCAAATGAGTTAGCACATCAACTGCCTTCTTTATGTCCTCTGGTAAAACTTCTCTCAAGATTTGCAATTCTAAAAGTAACTATGTCACATCAATATCAGAGATGCCATCATGTTTCAGAAACTCTGCAAGGTTGCCACAAGAAGCTATTAAGCTATTCCTATCTGCAGACTTTAACTTCTCCAAATTAAACAAAAACCCGAAAGTTTTCTCATATACTTGAAATTGTTCAAACCTATTCTTAAGTGAAGAAAGAGCTTGGTCTATAATGAAAATGAAGTAATTGACTCTGAAGGATTCTTCAGCTGATTGTGGAACCTCTTCATCGGCATTCTCATCAAATTGCCTCTTTCTACGTATAATACACTTTTCACGGAAAACAGGTTCAATTTCCATAGCACTTGCAACTTCTTTAGCTTCTATCATTGCTTCTTCAAATCCAGTTTTTCTATACTTTTCAAAGAAAGAAATGAGCCTTTTCAACTCACTAATAGCAACATCTATCTACATATCTTCTGCTTGCATCAGTTTGCTAACAGCGTTAACACCACTCCGTATAGTGTGCCAAACAATCATTGCATTTATATTTTGGGGACCTTACATGATTGATTCGATAATTTGGAAACTGGAATTGGATGCTCAATTTTTTATTTATGGATTGTGTATTTGTGCTATTGTTTGTAATTTATACAGTGTTCATATATTTTGAAATTTTTCTATCATTGCATCAGAAACAGTCATCATCATGAGTACATCATCACAGGCTTCAATAAATAGTGCTGCATCTGCTCAATCGGATGATCTGGCATGGAAACATGGTTGCATTGATAGATTCAACAAATAAAAAGCATATTACATGTTGTATAGTGACAAGGTAATTAAAGAGGGGGAGGGGGGAGTTGGGTTTCCCCAAACGTTAAACAGAAAAAGAGTAAAAGACAAATCCAAACAAGTAGACAACAATGCACTGTGCACACATTCTAATAATAAAAAAAAAATGGGAAAGCAAGCATGGAATATGGAATAGGACTTTGACTGTTTGACATGTGACATGTCTCGTGTCTCGTGCAAGAAGGAGAATAAGAGAGCTTCTTACCTCAGTTACCTGGCACTGTTGCCTCTTGGCTACAGGCTACTTGGCTGTTTCGTTGGAGACTTGGAGAATAGAGATGACTAACGAGCAATGGAGGCAGAGGCTGGAGCAATCAACTGTATCAGATGTAAGTTAGTACTCCTTCAGTCCTTCTTCTCTCCTCTTTCTCAGTGCTCTCTTTCTATTTTTTTTCCTGTGGGGTGGGAACCGTAGGGGTTTCAACAGAGGGATTGTGGGAGTGAGATGGGAGAGGACGAGATGGGATTTTGGGGCTCGGTGTGCAGGGAGATGGGAGAGGACGAGAGGTGGTGATTGTGGATGATGGGGATTTGGGTTTTGAAGGGTCTCGGTGGCTGGAGAATTTAGGGATTTGAGGTTTGGTAAAAACCTATTAGGTTTTCTGAAAAATGGGTTTTGCTGGTGTAGTTGGGTTTTAGGTTTTGAATATTGGAAGGACTTATAGGCTTCCCTGGTCCACAAGGAGATGGATGAAGGCCCATTTCAATTTGGTCTTTTTTTTTTCACTTTTTGCAAATAACTAAGGGGGGGGGGGGGGGGGGGGGGGGGGCACTTGGTAATTGGGGGCCTAAATTTTGATCAACATGTGGGGGCCCTAGGCAGTGGCCTAGGGTGACTACCCCTCAAAGCCGGCTCTGTATCTCATGCACTGAGCCAATTATCCCCTGGTAGCTTAGTTGGTAATGCATAGAGCCAATCCCCTGGTAGTTTAGTTGGTGATGCATAGAGCCAATCCAAAAGGATATGAATTTAAATTTCCAACGATCATTTCAAATCTATAACAGTCATGTCCCTACAAATTGCACCCAATTGATTTCTATATATTCCCTACAAATCATTATTAGGAAAAAGAGATGATTTATCGTCTTAAGTAAAGCGCGACCCGCGACTCTAGCGTTCCATCTCAACTATATTTTACTATTATTTTTCTCACATTTTCCAGCCACTTTTTCCCTAGTTTTTTTAAATATACCAAACTATCCTTCAATTAAAGCTATGCCATACTTTTGACAGCCACTACATGCCACCGGTCATTGTGGCGACATTGGTTGTTGTCGATTACCATGAAAATGCCAATGCAGGAAAGGAGGAGAAAATGGAGAAAGTAGAGGATTTTGTTTCAACTTTCAATAATGAAAATTTTGGGTGTTTAAAAAATCAAAAGAAAAATCGTCGAAAAAATCTTAATTGAAGCTTTGGCGACCATTTGAAAACAGGCAAAGACTTTAAGGCCTTATTTGGAAATTTTTCTAATTTAAAAGCCCTACTTTTAACAAACACAAAAGGGGGGAAAAACTTACCTTAATAAAGGAGATATAGTATTTGTTAGGACATTAAACACCATAGTAAAGTGGTTACGATTTAGTTGTAAGAATTCCACCTTGTGGCCATGGACACCTGGGCTTGAATATCAGCAGCCATAGAGATTAGAGGTTTCAATTTTTGGCACCTTTACTTCCCAAATAATACATCAAGCAAAAGGGTGAACCATGCAATTTTTGGCACCTTTACTTCCCACACAATACATCAAGCCACTTTCATAAGGAGGACATCATTGATCCAATCTCAAGCTATCTAAGATTTTTTTTAAACGATAGAGCCAGAAGAGAAAACCATGTTTCGTCTAAAAAAATCGTTTTTTGTTTTCAGAAGCTCTGAATTCGGGCTTCTCCTTCTAAGAGAATTTGCCTCTACTTTTCTAAAACGGGAAGAATCATGTGCCAAACGCTCTTAATTTTCAAACCTCTACCTGCTCAAAATATTTAAACAAATAAAAGTTGAAAATAGAGATGCCAACCATGCACTAAGTAATGCGTCTCTCTATAGATAATCAATCCAATTCTTGTTATTGGTACAATGGAGCAAGCTCTCCCATTCCATCTATTTGGATAAGCTCCCAAAGTTGAACTCATTATACAAATTTTAAAGCCTACTGTCTATTTCCAAATAACTTTTTTTTTCTTAACCACCTGCGCTTAAAGTGTTTGAATAAAAACAGAGACAATCTCTTGTATTGAATATCATCTACATGCATTTGTTTGGGTTTAACGGGTGCCACCCAAGGGATTAGTCCTCTTGGGTCAAAGATCAGGGATACTTATATATATATATGGCATTTTGCATATTGCATGAATGAGCATAGTAGTATATAATGAAGTTAATCACAAAAGATTTAACTCATTTTTGCAATTTTTCTGCTGAAAGAATTCCTCTTTTTTTTTAAAACCGGCCGCACGACCATACGCTTGGGCCTTTTTTGTTGCACTTGAGCGAATGGAAAGAGGAGTAAAATTAGCCCCAGTGGTAGGAAATTCAACTTGTTAAATGTGTTTGGACTTTGGATGGCCCTCTTTTTGTTTGGTCTGGTCCCTATTGGATGCTTCTTCATCTTAGGTTTCCATGTAATTGGGACATTTGCCATCTTCTTTCCTTACATTGTACTTTCCTATGGAAATATATACACACTCATATTTTAAAAAAAATTGAAATTAATTAGCACCCACATTCAGCAGTAAACAATTACCTAATTTTGATTATGGCACGCATCAAAATAGCCCACCATTTTGACTACCCTGTTCACTTTACATACCAAATAGCAAAATCCCCCATCTCATACTGTATATAACTAAAGATAAGTAGCAACTAAAAATCCGTGCTCATCATGGGTATGCATGAAAGGAAACTGGGAAGATGGGTGTCTATAAGCGGGGATTATATTAGTGGAAAGTGGAAGGAAAGTATATTAGCAGTTGTAGAAATCGAAAATATCTTCTGATCACAAATAAAAAGCATGATTAAAATTAGATCCAAAATCTTTCAGCTTAATATATTATAATAGTGAGTCATGAAACGTGAACATGACCACTCCATCTCCCTAGAGTGACTCAAAAGGGCAACTATTACAATAATGACCGAGCCTTTTCACAAATGTTTTCCACCCCGTGCCCTTGAAGTCAACTGTCAGAGCAAGTAGAGTAAACCTGTTGAGCAAAAAAATGGAAAGTTAAGATCAAGAGTCTCAAGAAAGACTTTGGTCACTAATGAAACAGCAGATTGCAATACTGGAATCATAGAGGCCAGAACAAGAGTTACAAGAAAGACCGCTAACCAAGGGAACACCAGATTGCAATATTGGAATTAGAGAACCCTCTTAGACATACTTTCTCATTCTTGCAAGAGCAGAATTCCAACAAGGGAAAGTACTTTTCTAAAATGGAATTTGAAAGAGCCAGTCACAATATTTGACCTGAATAATCCACATGATGAACACATGACAGTTCTAAGGAAGGTGTTTCGTGTGTGTGCGAGAGAGAGAGGTTATTTTTTCCCTGTAATAGGCAGAACTATTGACATTGTATGAGGGCTCAACAGAAAGATGTACCAACCATATTCAACAACTCATGAGCCAATCCGATTGGGTACTATTACCATTTTCTTGCGCACACACATTGGTCTCTGAAGCAGTTTATCAGTTAGCAGGGTATGGGGTAAAAGGTAATAAAAAATTCAGACTCCATTCATGAAATAGCTGCAATGCCAAAAACTCCAACAGTAAAATCAGAGAATGGATATACAAGACTTAAATGTATCATTAACCAGACAATAAAAAGCCCATATCTCCTAAAATTGCATGTCAATATACATGTATCTACATCCAAGTTATCAGCCGTAGTCTAGTTAGTTCCCTCTAGCCTTCTTCAAGTCTGGAAGACCTGAAACCAAACAGATTATTATCATTAAACAAAAGAATAGGGCTCCAATTTAGGCAACTATTGTTAGCATGCAATTTCATTTCTAAAGCAGATGTGGAATGTGCCTAAAGTGTTGGCATGATATTTCATTTCTAAAGCAGATGTGGAATGCGAACAGCATGTCAGCCGAACGGTATGCATAATTATTTTTTTTAATGGCTACTTTCATTAATAAAAGCGAGCAGTACAAGAGATGAGCATTGACAAGCAAAGACAGGAAAAGAAAATTACACAAAAAACGAACACCCAAATACAAAACAACTAAGACATTGCACGTGGTATGCATAAAAATTAGCTTAATATGGAACCCTAAATGCATGTTAAAAGCCACATAACACTTAAAGGGGAGAAATGGTGTAAAGGAAAACAAATAAGACAAGTCTGTTTTCCCGTCGAATAAATCATTATGCATAGCTACCAAATGCCATAGGTGCTAAAGGATTAGTGGTCTACCTAAAAAAAAAAAGTTGGTCCCATTTAATGTTCCTAGCTATTAAATCTAAGTTGATGAAATCAAGGTCTTTCAACCTCTCAAGTGATCAGCTAACATCTAGTGTGTAAATGTACCTAATGGGCCTGAATTTTCAAAAAGATGACTCCAAAGCCCACCAATGCATTCGGTAGGGCCAAGGGACCTCACTAAGATGTCACATGATTCAATTGAGCATTCATCTCTCACAAATGAAAATGCAGTGTTGTTGTGGCTAGTATGTCATGGTTTAAATCGTGTTGTTCACTTAAGAGGACTAGGAGATTTATTACATCCATCATTACACTATTAGAAGATGATCACTCATATGAGTATTATAGCTATTGTAGCTGGACAAAAAGGAAGCAAATGTATAGGAATTCCTCAAGGCAAAGCACTTAATGGAGGGAAAAGATGCCAATACTCACAAAGCATTCCTTCGTCATCGCTACTAACTTCATCCCCACCTCTTTCCCTGCACAAAAAATAGAGTAAAAAAAATAAAAAAGCAGATATAGAGGCATCTACTTGCAACACTATAAAGTACAAACTGTGCAGAAAAGTGGGAGTAAGTGGGAGTTTTCCAAATGGTGACTACCAACCACTGTCATCATCATTGGTGGCATGTGTCACTGCAAAAGAATAAAGGGGTCACTAAAATAAGGTAACTAAATTAAAATAAACAGCAGAATATATCAAAATTAGTGGGATTGTGGAATTTAAAGAGAACTGATGAAAGTGTCAGACAGCAGAACACATGTGCCTTACACCACTGTCAATCATATAGGTAAATAAGCCGATAGATTGAACTAAACCTAGTCAATGTGGATGGGTTCCCCAACCGAGTCCAATGATTTTCCAGAGTTACTTCAACACACTTAATGTTGCCATAGAGGGAATCACCCTCTATAAGTTCAGCAGAGTCCACGAAAGAAAAAATCCTCAAAACTGAACAGATTGATTGGGAAATTTTTCTTCTCTCATGCCAATTAGACACATTCATGGAGTATCCACCTCTATACAATTGGATATTACATTGCGTCCTTAGATGTTGAAGACATTACCAAATAAGAACACACAATGATACTAAAGCAAAACAGAAAACTAGGTTAAAAGACAAATTTAGAAAGGCAGCCCACACAAAAAAAGTTAAATATATATATATATATTTTAGAACTTTGGAAGAACAGTCAATTTTTTCAATTTGTTAGAAGTGGCAAGTCTCATCAAAAAAAAAAAAAAAGAACAAAGAAGTGGCATGGAATCCTAAACTATATTAGGTGAAATACGTTTTTTTCTTAAATATTATTTCTGCCAATTCCATTTCAAATCATCATCAAAATTGATCATTATTAGGAAAGAAGAACCAAAAAACCAATGACACCCCTATCTAATGCGACTTCGGATTCTTCCGTCAAACACAACTGAATATACGAGCCCATTCGGTATTCACAAATTTTATATTGGCTGTCAACCTACCTAACGCAACTCTGTGTGTGTGAGAGAGATGGCACAGCACTCACATACCACTGCCAATTCCAGAACAAGAATGAGAATATGCTTGGGAACCAAGGTTGGGACTAGAGTCTGGAAAGAAAACTGGGAATGGATTCTCAAGAGCGTGAACGATAGTCTTCATCAATGAAATATGGAAACTCTTACGGTTAATCTTTGTGGTAACTCATGAGAGAGAGGGTTGGCACGAGAGCAATGATCGATACTGTCTAAATTGTTGGCCTTGTAGTTGGAGCATAACCCCATAATAATTTTTTTGATAACAATTATCCTTTAAATGGTCATTTCCCTTTGATTTGTATCATGGGACTTTGATCAGTATCACCAAGAACAATAACCAGATAATTGTCAACAACATTTGAATGCCCGTGATTGTTAGACATGAGTTTCATTCCAAAATTCATCTAGAATAAGGCCCATAAATTGGGAAGTATAGATCAGATGTTCTTATGCCAACCATGAACAAGTCACAAAAAGTTTAATCTCATTGGTGCCCAAAAAATTTGATTTGCACAAATAACATTAAAAACTTAACTTCAGTGTTAGAGGAGTTGGATGATCCTCAACCCCATATTTTGAATAGTATCATGCAGGCTAGAATTTTCAGATTAGAGGCTCATAGTTTGTTAATCTATATCTTCTTCTAGGCCAGTGAATGTTATTGATTTGGCGAAGGTCATGGAAGGATATCTCAAAATGTTACATGTTTTAGAATTGTAGTCATTTGATTTAATCAACAGCCTCAGAATAAAATCTAAAAATGACAACATAGCAAAACCCACATCTGATGATAAAGAAGGTGCAATATTGATGGTTATCATTCAAATTATATACCTTATGCTAGGGGAATAATGACATAATACGATCCAGCGATTCGGCGATGGAAGCTGAAGGAGAGGATAGTAATTCCCTCTTCAAGTCTTCGCATAAAGAAGGGTTTTCAGGCAAACATCCAAGCTGCTCATTGGTGTTCTGCAGTCTTTGTTCTGCATCATTAATTTCTTCTTGGAGATTAGAGACCTGATTCTTCTTTTGATGGGATTCCAATGCAGTTTGATAATCACTCAAACTAATTCAAGGAGAATTGAGATTATCTTCTAATGTTGAACGTTCACTTATTAGTGCCTCCCTAAGAGCCTTCAGGTCAGGTAAACCTGCTCTTTCCCGTTCAATACGAAGACGCTGACGTTGCATCTCTTCCAGAATCTGTCGCCCACTCTTGGCAGCCAACTCCAAATTAGAGTTATACTGAGTCATCAACACATCTAGAGCTTCCTCTATGGGCTGAACAGAACATCCTAGATCATTCTTTTTGGAAGACAAGAACACGTCTATCAAAACTTCTTTAAGCAGGATAGCCTCGCTAGGCTCTAGCCCGTTTCAAAGCGAGTATGGAGTCCTTTAGCGACTCAATCGAAAGCCTGAGGGCAAAGAATCGTTCTTCAGTTAATTGGGACATTGGTGGTCGGGGTGGCATGGTGGAAGAAGCAGCAGCAGAGGAAGAGGGAGCTGACATTTCTCAAATCTCTTATCAAACACCACTTAAGGCTGGAACGAATCACAACAACTGACACATCAAATACGCGAAAACATAAAAGAAAATATCTTGAAAATTATATAGACAACACAGCAGAGAAAAGTGGAGTCAGTTCATTTTTATTAGGGCATGTAAACCGGGTGCAAGTTTCCTTTTATATTTCTTTTGAATGAATTTGTTGGCCGCAGTAAATAGATTCTTTCTTATCCTTTAAAATTGAAAATTGAAAAACAGTTGTGAAAACTCAGAAAAAGTTGGCCTCTCCCTAAGCCAAGTCGGCAAATGGAAACGCACTCGTGACTCATCCTCATTGCATCTCATTCCCTTTTCCTAACATCTGTGGTTTTCGTTCACATAAATCCCTCTCACGTCTTCATTTTCTCAACCCATGCCCACTCTTTTTTTTTATTCTCAATCCATCCATGCAGAAAGCTTTCAATTACATGCCAACGCTCCTTTGCATATCCTCTAAAAGCATTTTCTCCTTTCCCTTTTTCTTCAATACAAAGCAAAACCCTCTCCATCCTGCATTTCCAAATCCCATCTTCCTCTCCTTCTTCTGCTCTATCTTCCTTTTCATGCATAGATGGAGATGCATTTACATATATCTCCATTGTCCTAGACATGGAATCGAAATACGTTTTTTCTTAAATATTTTTTCTGCCAATTCCATTTCAAATCATCATCAAAACTGATCATTAATACTGATTTAGGAAAGAAGAACCAAAAAACCAATGACACCCCTATCTAATGCGACTTCGGATTCTTCTGTCAAACACAGCTGAATATACGAGCCCATTCGGAATTCACAAATTTTATGTTAGATGTCAGCCTACCTAACGCAACTCTTTGTGTGTGTTGTGTGTGTGTGTGAGAGAGAGAGATGGCACAGCACTCACATACCATTTCCAATTCCAGAACAAGAATGAGAATATGCTTGGGAACCAAGGTTGGGACTAGAGTCTGGAAAGAAAACTGGGAATGGATTCTCAAGAGCGTGAACGATAGTCTTCATCAATGAAATATGGAAACTCTTACGGTTAATCTTTGTGGTAACTCATGAGAGAGAGAGAGAGGGCACAAGAGCAATGATCGATACCGTCTAAAATGTTGGCCTTGTAGTTGGAGCATAACCCCATAATAATTTTTTTGATTAACAATTATCCTTTAAATGGTCATTTCCCTTTGATTTGTATCATGGGACTTTGATCAGTATCACCAAGAACAATAACCAGATAATTGTCAGCAACATTTGAATGCCCGTGATTGCTAGACATGAGTTTCATGCCAAAATTCATCTAGAATAAGGCCCATAAATTGGGAAGTATAGATCAGATGTTCTTATGCCAACCATGAACAAGTCACAAAAAGTTTAAAGTTTCTCATTGGTGCCGAAAAAATTTGATTTGCACAAATAACATTAAAATCTTAACTTCAGTGTTAGAGGAGTTGGATGATCCTCAACCCCAGATTTTGAATAGTATCATGCAGGCTAGAATTTTCAGATTAGAGGCTCATAGTTTGTTAATCTATATCTTCTTCTAGGCCAGTGAATGTTATTGATTTGGCGAAGGTCATGGAAGGATATCTCAAAATGTTACATCTTTTAGAATTATAGTCATTTGATTTGATCAACAGCCTCAGAATAAAATCTAAAAATGACAACATAGCAAAACCCACATCTGATGATAAAGAAGGTGCAATATTGATGGTTATCATTTGAATTATATACCTTATGCTAGGGGAATAATGACATAATACGATCCAGCGATTCGGCGATGGAAGCTGAAGGAGAGGATAGTAATTCCCTCTTCAAGTCTTCGCATAAAGAAGGGTTTTCAGGCAAACATCCAAGCTGCTCATTGGTGCTCTGCAATCTTTGTTCTGCATCATTAATTTCTTCTTGGTGATTAGAGACCTGATTCTTCTTTTGATGGGATTCCAATGCAGTTTGATAATCACTCAAACTAATTCGAAGAGAATTGAAATTCTCTTCTAATGTTGAACGTTCACTTAATGGTGCCTCCCTCTGAGCCTTCAGGTCAGGTAAACCTGCTCTTTCCCGTTCAATACGAGGACGCTGACTTTGCATCTCCTCCAGAATCTGTCGCCCACTCTTGGCAGCCAACTCCAAATTAGAGTTATACTGAGTCATCAACACATCTAGAGCTTCCTCTATGGGCTGAACAGAACATCCTAGATCATTCTTTTTGGAAGACAAGAACACGTCTATCCAAACGTCTTTAAGCAGGATAGCCTCGCTAGGCTCAAGCCCGTTCAAAGCGAGTATGGAGTCCTTTAGCGACTCAATCGAAAGCCTGAGGGCAAAGAATCGTTCTTCAGTTAATTGGGACATTCGTGGTAGGGGTGGCAGGGTGGAAGAAGCAGCAGCAGAGGAAGAGGGAGCTGACATTTCTCAAATCCCTGATCAAACACCACTTAAGGCTGGAACGAATCACAACAACTGACACATCAAATACGCGAAAACATAAAAGAAAATATCTTGAAAATTATATAGACAGCACAGCAGAGAAAAGTGGAGTCAGTTCATTTTTATTAGGGCATGTAAACCGGGTGCAAGTTTCCTGTTAAATTTCTTTTGAATGAATTTGTTGGCCGCAGTGAATAGATTCTTTCTTATCCTTTAAAATTGAAAATTGAAAAACAGTTGTGAAAACTCAGAAAAAGTTGGCTTCTCCCTGAGCCAAGTCGGCAAATGGAAACGCACTCGTGACTCATCCTCATTGCATCTCATTCCCTTTTCCTAACATCTGTGGTTTTCGTTCACATAAATCCCTCTCACGTCTTCATTTTCTCAACCCATGCCCACTCTTTTTTTATTCTCAATCCATCCATGCAGAAAGCTTTCAATTACATGCCAACGCTCCTTTGCATATCCTCCAAAAGCATTTTCTCCTTTCCCTTTCTCATCAATACAAAGCAAAACCCTCTCCATCCTGCATTTCCAAATCCCATCTTCCTCTCCTTCTTCTTCTCTATCTTCCTTTTCATGCATAGATGGAGATGCATTTACATATATCTGCACTGTCCTAGACATGGAATCGAAATACGACGTTTTTTTCTTAAATATTATTTCTGCCAATTCCATTTCAAATCATCATCAAAACTGATCATTAATACTGATTTAGGAAAGAAGAACCAAAAAACCAATGACACCCATATCTAATGCGACTTCGGATTCTTCTGTCAAACACAGCTGAATATACGAGCCCATTCGGTATTCACAAATTTTATGTTGGATGTCAGCCTACCTAACGCAGCTCTTTGTGTGTGTTGTGTGTGTGTGAGAGAGAGAGAGAGAGAGAGATGGCACAGCACTCACATACCATTGCCAATTCCAGAACAAGAATGAGAATATGCTTGGGAACCAAGGTTGGGACTAGAGTCTGGAAAGAAAACTGGGAATGGATTCTCAAGAGCGTGAACGATAGTTTTCATCAATGAAATATGGAAACTCTTATGGTTAATCTTTGTGGTAACTCATGAGAGAGAGAGGGCACAAGAGCAATGATTGATACTGTCTAAAATCTTGGCTTTGTAGTTGGAGCATAACCCCATAACAATTTTTTTGATAACAATTATCCTTTAAATGGTCATTTCCCTTTGATTTATATCATGAGACTTTGATGAGTATCACCAAGAACAATAACCAGATAATTGTCAACAATATTTGTATGCCCGTGATTGCTAGACATGAGTTTCATGCCAAAATTCATCTAGAATAAGGCCCGTAAATTGGAAAGTATAGATCAGAATTTCTTATGCCAACCATGAACAAGTCACAAAAAATTTAAAGTTTCTCATTGGTGCCCAAAAAATTTGATTTGCACAAATAACATTAAAAACTTAACTTCAGTGTTAGAGGAGTTGGATGATCCTCAACCCCTGCTTTTGAATAGTATCATGCAGGCTAGAATTTTCAGATTAGAGGCTCATAGTTTGTTGATCTATATCTTCTTCTAGGCCAGTGAATGTTATTGATTTGGCGAAGGTCATGGAAGGATATCTCAAAATGTTACATGTTCTAGAATTGTAGTCATTTGATTTGATCAACAGCCTCAGAATGAAATCTAAAAATGACAACATAATCAAAACTCACATCTGATGATAAAGAAGGTGCAATATTGATGGTTATCATTTGAATTATATACCTTATGCTAGGGGAATAATGACATAATACGATCCAGCGATTCGGCGATGGAAGCTGAAGGAGAGGATAGTAATTCCCTCTTCAAGTCTTCGCATAAAGAAGGGTTTTCAGGCAAACATCCAAGCTGCTCATTGGTGCTCTGCAGTCTTTGTTCTGCATCATTAATTTCTTCTTGGAGATTAGAGACCTGATTCTTCTTTTGATGGGATTCCAATGCAGTTTGATAATCACTCAAACTAATTCGAAGAGAATTGAGATTATCTTCTAATGTTGAACGTTCACTTATTAGTGCCTCCCTAAAAGCCTTCAGGTCAGATAAACCTGCTCTTTCCCGTTCAATACGAGGACGTTGACGTTGCATCTCCTCCAGAATCTGTCGCCCACTCTTGGCAGCCAACTCCAAATTAGAGTTATACTGAGTCATCAACACATCTAGAGCTTCCTTTATGGGCTGAACAGAACATTCTAGATCATTCTTTATGGAAGACAAGAACACGTCTATCAAAACTTCTTTAAGCAGGATAGCCTCGCTAGGCTCTAGCCCGTTCAAAGCGAGTATGGTGTCCTTTAGCGACTCAATCGAAAGCCTGAGGGCAAAGAATCGTTCTTCAGTTAATTGGGACATTGGTGGTAGGGGTGACAGGGTGGAAGAAGCAGTAGCAGAGGAAGAGGGAGCTGACATTTCTCAAATCCCTAATCAAACACCACTTAAGGCTGGATCGAATCACAACAACTGACACATCAAATACGCGAAAACATAAAAGAAAATATCTTGAAAATTATATAGACAGCGCAGCACAGCAGAGAAAAGAGGAGTTAGTTCATTTTTATTAGGGCATGTAAACCGGGTGCAAGTTTCCTTTTATATTTCTTTTGAATGAATTTGTTGGCCACGGTGAATAGATTCTGTCTTATCCTTTAAAATTGAAAATTGAAAAACAGTCGTGAAAACTCAGAAAAAGTTGGCTTCTCCCTGAGCCAAGTCGGCAAATGGAAACACACTCGTGACTCATCCTCATTGCATCTTATTCCCTTTTCCTAACATCTGTGGTTTTCGTTCACATAAATCTCTCTCACGTCTTCATTTTCTCAACCCATGCCCACGTCTTCATTTTCTCAACCCATGCCCACTCTTCTTTTTTTTTTTTCTCAATCCATCCATGCAGAAAGCTTTCAATTACATGCCAACGCTCCTTTGCATATCCTCCAAAAGCATTTTCTCCTTTCCCTTTCTCATCAATACAAAGCAAAACCCTCTCCATTCTACATTTCCTAATCCTATCTTCCTCTCCTTCTTCTTCTCTATCTTCCTTTTCATGCATAGATGGAGATGCATTTACATATATCTCCATTCTCCTTGACATGGAATCTCTGTTCACAATTGTAGCGAAAGGAGGTGGTTCAAAACTTCAAATAGAATTATCCACCAACGGGGCAGAGGTTCAAGGTGTTTCTACTAGTGGAGGCAATAGTGTTGGCGGAAGTGCCAATGTCAAGAGTGGGTGAGGTAGAACGTCGGCGAGGAGTGTGTGGTGAAGAAGGCGGACGGTGAGGTGGTGGACCATGTGTTAAATTATGTAATCACTCCCTGGTGTCTACTTATCAAACATATATCAAACAAATAAAAAAAATTGTTTTTATTTGCATTAGTTATTTTGCAGTATGATTTTGAAGGGAGAAATTATTGGTTGAAGTCTGTGAAGGCAGTGATAGATGATTGTCTTCTATGTCCATCTACAGGGGTGTGTTTGGTTTTTTGTTTGTGTATTTTAGCCAAGGCGAGAGTGGGGTTTTTCCTTTTAAAAAAAAAAAAAAAAGACTTGTGTGTTTTGGTTTTGGTACAAATTATTTCCTTTTTTGCTAGATTTTATTCCTGGGATTAAGCTCAGAACAGATAGTGAGTTGTTCAACGTTTTACCCGCTGCATAGTTTTTAAATTGCAAAAGTTATCTTGTGAATTAAGTAGCCATGTAAATAAATAATCCACAACTCAGTGTGAATGGATCTGCCAATTACTATGGGCTTGGGTGCTAATCCCAATGCCCTTTAGTCCACCAAGATATGATTTTTTGTTAATCAACCGTGGTTTAGTGCTTATGTTCGATTTCAATATGTAAAAATTAATGAATCCTCAGAACATAAAACTTGAATCTTGGAAATAAGAAAAATTCTCAAGTAACCATGCGAAATGATATGATGAAGTAGGATTAGCTTTTTGCATCCCAAGATGGACCCATCATCCTAAACAGCATGCCTTTCAGTGTGATCTCAATGAATTTCTCCTGCTATGTTAAGTGCATATGTAACTTAGACCCACAAGCTGGGATGTTGTTTGCTATTAAAATTTGGTCCAAAATAATGGGTTCACAGGCTAAGACTGATGCTTGGCCGATTCATATTTGAAAACCAGGGGGCTTTTGATCCTGAAGGAGAGCCTTAGACCACATAGTCCCGGCCGAGGACACCATTCACACTGATGGCAACTCCATCATTAATGCCAGGGACATCTTGGGGATTAAGCCAGGAGTATTGAGTGGAAGCTCAAGGCTTTTCAAGCTCACTATGTGTGGAGGTTTCCCCAAAACCCAGATTCTTGGTGGACAAGGATTTTACAGCAGTCACATAAAAATTACTGAAAGGGTCAAAGTCGCCCTTCTGGAAGACTCTGGTGGCGGCCAATAGAGAAACAATATATGAGTGTCAATGTTGGGTGATTGGCAATGGCAAATCTGTAAACCTCCTCACAGATCAGTGGATCTGTGGCATGGGTCTTCTCAAAGATGCCCCCTGGCATCTCTGAAAGACAGTATCGGAATAACATCCACCTCCCTTAAATCTCTCATTTTTTCTCACTTAATCATGGATAGGGGGCAGGGTGATCTCTCATTGTTTCTCACTTAATCATGGAGGGGGCAGGGTTTGTGCTGGAACAAAACCTGATAACAGATTTATGGGAGGATGGAATAGCAGAAAAGATTCTCCAAATCCCATTAGGATGCCCAGATCTAAAGTGTTGGGGGAAAGAACCCACAGGAAAATGCTTGGTGAAGGCATTATACAAACATTTGTTTCCCAAGGTCATGGGCGCAATTTGCCTTGGAAGACGGTTTGGAAATTGAACACCACCCCAAAACCGCGATTCTTCATGTGGGCAGGGACTGCCCCAAGTGTTACAATGCAATGCGACTGCACCCGCGAGATTAGAGAAACTCATTAAATAAGGCCTTAAAGTTTTCTATTTTATTATTTGACTACTTAACTTGACCATTGCCCCCCAAAATGAAAATTCTAGATCCACCATTGCATGTGGCGCCTGCTTCTCAACAAACTCTCAAATCAAAGAAAACCTCAAGCATTGCAATGAAGGGAAGATACAGAATCTATTGACCACTTGTTTGACAAAATGCCTATAACCAAGTCTTCCTCCGTCCATTCCTAGACCTCACCACAGCAGATCCTTTTCTGAGTGGTTCCAGTGGAAAGCAAACAACCAAAACAGGAAACTTGCTTCCTATCTCGCTTGGTACACATGGAAATGAGAAACCTATACGTCTTCTCGTACATCCCAATACACCCACAGGTCACCCTAAACAAATCCAGCGAGGCCACTCACCAATGGAATATGACTTAATGCTTTCAATCATTCAGGGTCTCTTGCAGGTTTTACAACTTTGGCTTGGTTCCCCCCAGCTTGGGTTTACAAGAAGCTAAATTTTGATGGAGCCTGGAATGAGAATACTCAGTCTGCAGGAGTGGGAGGCATAATCAAGGATCACAGAGGCCTCATAGTCACAGCATACACAGGACCGATTCAACATATCGTAGTGAGAAAAGGAAAGGAAATTCCCTCAGAATATTTGTATTTTTCAACATTTACATTCAGACAAGGCTGAAACTTTTCTGTAGTGTTGTTCAATAAACAGAAAAGCGTAAACAAATTACAAAATTGTTTACTAAGCAAGGTCATAATCATAGAAACCACATCATTAAAACATCTCACTTTCAAGAATTGGATCAGTTTCCAATCATTCCTAAAAAGAAAATTTGAAAACCACAATGTTATCACCCAATGTGATTAAAATGAAAAAAAAGAAGGGTTTAGCAACCAGCAACAGAGGTCTCAACACTAATATGCCTTCTTTCATGATGACAGACTTGGGTTCTCACCAAATCCCATGAAAGCTCCAAAACTTTCAGACCTAGCATCAAAGTCATTGAAATAAAAGAAACCCATCAAAATCATTGAAATAAAAACAACAAAAATAACTAGTCCAATAATCCAAAATAGGATTTCTTAAAGAAAAGAAATATCATTCAAATAAAATCTGCTCTGACCATATCCCATCTAACTTCTTAGTTTCTAGATATTGCAATAAAATAATCAAAATAAACAGAACCAAGGTAGATGCAATGACCCAAAATAAATCACAAAGACCCAATAAAATATAGGTTCAAATGTGTTTAAAGCTGATGCATTTAGGTGGTTTGTAGTAGTTTGATCTTCAATTCATTGAGAATGATATTTTCCAATAGGATTAATGAAGTACCTAAGAGCAGAAGTGTTCTTGTCTGTCTCTACCTATCAAAACAAAAGGTGTTCTTGTCTGTTCTTTTCCTCCCATAGGGTTAAATGAAGTAGAGATCCCCAAGCATGGAAATGGTGTAGGATGTGGGATCCACTTGGAAGCATGCATTTCATAGAGGAGATAAAGGGTTTCCAAGCTCTCCCTAAACTTAACTTTGTGCTCAAAATGGGATCTTCTGATCACACAGGAGGTATAGTTTCAAGGGCCTAAATTTAGACTAAATTAGATGACGACTATCAGATTTTACATCATTGATTGAAATGAGATTCGGACGAGAGTTAAGGTTTGGGCTGTTGAAACACTAGGATTTATGTATGCAGAACAAAAATGTTCCAACATGCATTTGGTACAATTAAGAAATTTGTAGCAACATGGATACATTTCTTCTTTCTCCTCCTCTTCTTCTTTTGAAATGTGCAACATGGATAAATCTCCCAGCCTTCACCACAAATCATTATTAGAGATGATAGTAATTCAGTGGAGAAAGGTTAAATAACAGTAGCCCAACTAATGTTATTGTATTTTTTTAATACCTAATCTACCCGAACATCTTAATTTTACCAAGAGTCTCTTAGCCAATGCCTCCCAGTTCCAACTAGGCTCAAACCTAGCTACCATGCAGGACAACTTTCACACTCACTTCTCAACTGCGCTTGGCAAGGAGGCATAAGGGATAAACCAACTGCCAACATAAGGGATTAACAAACCATTATGTTAGAATATTCAAACTAATAGGTGTTGCATTTTTGTTTGTTTCCTCCGTGTTTGTAAGCTGGTTTTGGCTCTGTTTTTGTTTCTCTTTTTGGTAGTAATAAAATTTACCATTATCAAAAAATATATATTCAAACTAACTGTGATTCTGACTGACACATCCAAATGCATATTAAAATCCAACTTTAACATTTCAACAGCCTAAAAACTCAGTCTGCTCACATAGACTACTGGCATATAGCTATATATTCCTATGTGAAATAGGAGCAGGGACTCGTGGCCACATAGAGTGGGGATTCGTTTGCTAAGCTTTGAAGTCAATATAGGAGCAAATAATTATCCACATATTTTATTCAAGCATGTGATGTGGATGACATTACAAAGATAAATACAAAAACATACCTCTTTTTTCTCGTCCTTTTTCCGCTTCGCCAAAATGGATCTGTGTAAACAAAGACAGAATATATGAGCTACATGAAAAACTCAGAAGCAAAACAATATAATAAAAAGTAAGTTTCTACTGTTCCTATGTCATTGCTAAACCTTGTTTTGAAGTGCAATTTTTAGACTAAATCTAATGATATGGTCGTCAATAGCAAAATAAGACAACAAGCTGATGGCATGGTTATTCTATTCTGAAATCCCATGGAATAAATTATGATATCATCACCAACCATAAAACCCAACCATCCCACAACAAAACATCAATGGTTCACATGACAAGCCGACCAAAATAACACAAGATCTACGAAAACAATAGAACCAAATCAAACAAAAACAGAATCAAATGAAGATACCAGATGAATAAAGATCAAATCTAAGAAGAAGTATAAAAGACCAGTACAGAAGTGCATGTCAAGTGTTTGTGAAATCACCTGCCGCTCCTCAAGTGGACCGAGGGTTTTACCAATTTATCATCATAGAAACAGAACGCACGAGGCAGACCCCAGGAACTCATTAAAACACCAGAATCACAACGAACAGATCAAACCCATAAACTGAAAGTCAAAAAGAAACCACAAAAACCAACAATACCACGACACAACAACAATTTTTCACATAAAACTCCAACCAAAATAACCCAAGATCACCAGAACTTCAGACAAACAGCAGCAGAATCAAACCCAGATCCCAAATGAACATAGATCAAATCTAGGAAGAAGAAGAAGTAGAAGAGCCCAGTCACACAAGAACCAAATAAACCCTAAAAACTATAACAGAAAAGCCAAAACCACAAACCCAGAAAACCCCCTATCTGAAGCAGAATATCAAATCCGAAGAACAAAACACAAATAACAGATATCCAAGAAAAGATTCATATCTCCTTGTCTTCTGCATGATAGAAATTTGCATAGAATGAGAGAGGGAGAGAGGACTACTTGTCTACATATCGAGTCTCAATCACCCGTAGGGAAGAGGGAAACAACATGATCTACAGAATCCTTGATCTTCAATAATAAACCCTGCATGTGCCTAGCTTGAAATTGTTTACAAAAGGATTCATCATGCCTAGTTTTGAAAAGCTCCTCTTCTATCACTCTTTGCATTTCTTGAGCTTTGTAGGTACTCAATTCCAATTGTCGCATCAGTTGTTCCCTCTCACTAATTTGTTCTTGCAGGGCTTCAATCTCAGCATTCAAACCATCCAACCCAGCATCTCGTGCTTCGGCGCTCAAAAATTCCTTCCATAGTTCATTATTTTGTATCTTCTCATCAAATCCTGTAATGTCACTGCTTACTCTCCTTACTCGTAATTCTAATTCATTCTTCTCACTGGACTTCAGCTCTAATTCATCTTGAATGTTTTTTATAGTCACTGAATGTGCCTTGCTCGCAGCTTCCCTGGGACTCATTGAGCTGATTTCGATAACATCCAGGCATAAGGTGAACAGATGATCCAACCGGCCACGTAAACTGTTCACATTGTACCCATTACTCTCCAGATACCTTACATACTCATCGATCACCATCCTATGTTGTGGAATATAGGATGGTTCTAAATTTTTCATAAGATTGAGGCAGTTCTTCAATCTTGCTAACATATATTCTGCTCGTTCCCCCATTACAAACGCTGTTACATAAAGTTGAAATAATCAATATTAATTTTAAATGGAACTATATAAATAATATAACAACTTTTGAAGTAAATGTGTTAACAACTTAACATAAACCAAGGATATCAAGAAGGACTGTTGTAAAAACTACTGGACTCTTGAAGGGATACAAGTTAGTTACTAATCCTATTCAATTTATTCAGGCCTTCTTTAAATTCAAAATTTGAGAAATCTGTAGAAGATAGAGTACGATACTCGGATCTCATATGGTGGAGATTTCTTTATATGTTTTATATAAAGCAATCTTCTGTGGCTAAGTGTTCACTGTCTGTATGCATTCCGATCTGTCCAAGTATGGACTTTGTGATAGATATAGAGGAGAAATCATCCTAACATGATGATTCTAAGTGCCAATTTCATGGGCACCCGCATAGGAAAATATCTGGTATGGGCCATCTCATAGCAACTCCTAGAATGACGGGTGTTTAAGGATTTGCTCGTACCATCACAACCCTTAACTTAAGGGTCAAAAGATGACAAGTTCTTAATTCTCACTTTCTTAACATGAAAAATGGCCTATTTGCAACATCACATCGTCATTCATCATGGGCCCAAATGAGGTATAAAATATGCCTATCCCTTGCTATCCCCAACTATATTCATTTGTTTATCCTAAAATCTATTCATCCCTATTCCCTAAAATCTCTCTATTTAAGTTCAAAATCTGAAGGCTAGAATGAGAGTATCTATTTTTATAGAAATATTTCAGAAATATATTATTGCGATGTCATCATAGAATCAGCAAGTACATGTTATCTATTTTTATAAAAATGTACATTCCATATATGTGGTCTTGACGGTCCACACGGAGGTTCCTTTTGAGCTCCTATGTCACGGGGTTCTCAATACTTGTGAAAGGGAAATTGATAGGGAACAGAGAAGTTAAAGGGATGGCAGTATCTCTCCACTAAACAAGCATAGCATTTCTTCCTTCAATCACTATTCAAAAGCTAAGAGAAAGCTACAGGTTCTCCTTTCTTGATAGCACTTCTTCCTTCAACCACTATTCAAAAGCTACGGGCTATCTTTTCTTATAAGAACTAGAGCAAAGATGGATGTGGCCCATACCTTGAGTTTCTTGAGGACAAGAGTACTACAATAAGGAATTATAGCTCTTTTTCTTTATCACCTCAAAAGTGTACACTTTACTCAATTACCCACTACCTTACATGTGGGTGCCAATGTTTATTAATCCAGACCATTTATCTGATGGGGTCCTATCATTGGCGGCCCTCTGCTAAAAGTTTTATTCAATAGCCTATGAGCATTTGGCTTATTAATGGATGTTTAATCAGAGAGCAGCACTGTTCCAGGATGTACAGCAGGGTCATTACATTCATGTTAGAGATAAAAAAAAAGGAAATGATAGTATCAAATATGGATAGAAATGGGAAAACACAGGGTCCTGATTTTCAAGAAAGAATCTTGATGGTCCCACCTTGGAAAGGAGGCTCTCCAAAATTAACCCAAATTGCAACATCAGAGCCATCCCTTCGTTTTTCCCTTTATGGGTTGTAGTTTATCTATGTTTATACTACAAACAGAAGTTTAGAATTTCCAAGCTGTAAGAAACAGTTGGGTCGTGGGTGATAGGGTGATTAGTCATAGAGAGAATGCCAGAGTAGAAATCTTTGGGCTACTTAAAATAAGCTCAGTAGGTCAAGGGAATTGGAGTACTTTGAAAAAAGTGGAGGAAGCTGGAAGAAAATGAGGGCAAAACAATGTGCCCCACAACAGGTTCCTGAAATTTAAGAACTAATTCAAGAAAAATAACTCAAAATCCAAAGCAAGTTTGTTAAATCTGCAAACACTATTGTAGCACCCTATGTGAAGCAAAATGGGAGAGGGAGAGAAGAAAGACAAATGCATGTTGCATTTCACACTATAGACTGGGACACGATAGAAGGAAAGAAGGGACTCACAAAATAGAGATAAGAAACGCTGGCGGAAGGTTGAAGACGAACTCCCCGAGATGGAATTGAAAGAAGATGACAAACCTCACTGTACATGGACGAAGGAAGATGAAGACTGTAGTTTCGCCCAAACCAATTGAAGAAAGGTTTCACTAGGGTTAATGTTAGTGTTTTTTTATCTTTTAACTTTTACTAAGGGCAAAATTGAAACAAAAATTAGGGACCCATTGTACAATACCACGTTTGGGACTGAGCTGCTACTGGCACATAAGTTTTCATTTTTCCAACCTAAGAAATTTATCCTTTTTTTTATTATATTTTTACTCATTTATGAAATGACCTAAATATCTATTATATTACAAAAAACTCAAAACATATTCTCTTTTCACACACAAGCTTATTTTCTTCCCTCCCATCCATCTCACTCTCCACTTCCCTCACACAATAATTTTGGGCAACTTATTTTTCTCCATTTTCTGCTATTGGGCAACTCATCTTCCTCCATCTCCTTCATCTCTCCTTCTTCTTATACTTAATCTTTTTTCATCTTTCCTCTTGGACACTCAGGTCCGAACAGTATATATATGTTCAGATGTGAACGTCCGGACATTGCATTCTGTTCGGCCACTTAGAGACTGATGAGTCACAATTTATGGGTGATAAACCGTTGCAATGATGGATGAAAAACAACCCAAATGCATGAAAAAACACTAGCATTGTTTGTAAAATCTTACATTGAATGAAAATCTATTCCCATAACAAGTTTTCATAAAACAAGGTCATCTAAGATGGAAAAAATGATAAAGAAGAAATGGGGAAGAATAATGAAATGGTAATGATGGAGAGCAACATTTACCTTTTAAAGATGAGATAGTGTAGAGGACTAGGAACGCCGGAGAGACCGAGATGCCGGAGATGAGGAGAGTTCTTGTTGTGATTTGTGTGTGAGAAGAATGGGAAGAAAGGGAAGAGGATGTGTGTGGGAATAAAGAGAGAAATTGAGGGATGGGTAGTTTGGGGAAATTTTTGGTGCATGTGGAAAGAAGTAATGTAATTTTTAAATTATAGGATGTGTGTAGAGAGAATTTGAGTGGGAAAAATAAAAATTTGTGTGCCAGTAGAATCACCCTTGGGAAAACTTCTCAATCAACACCATTTTGAGGAATAGAGGTTATTTTATAACCTATACGGTCAAATCCCCAATATATTATTGTGATGCCATCATAGAATCAACGAGTACGTTTTGTTTAATTAGATACTAGCATAATTACCCGTGCTCAGCACGGATACGGCAAATATTGTAATTTAAATATTAATTTATAAAAAAAATCCATAGGTTTTTTAGAAATAAAGCAAAAGAAAAAATTTTATGAGTATATATTTATGTAATCCAAGAGTTGGCATCATAAAATGAAAAAAATGAGAATTGGAGTAAAAAGGGAATGATAGAGTTTAGATCGAAACAAAGTCTTTGAAAAAAAATAAAAAAGAAAAGAAAGGTGGAGAGCAGTAATGAGTGGTTATGATAAAGAGATAAAGAAAATAGTTTATATAACTTCCGTTCAAAATTATATCTAGCAGTCAAAATTGAATCCAAAACCTTCTAGCTTGATATATTATAATAGGACAGAAATAAATAATCATAGTTGTTAATATCGTTTCGGACCTCATTTTGCTCTGGTATGCAAAATGAAAAGTTTCGGCCGATTCGGGATTACGGCGAAACTTTTCGAAATTACATTTCGAGGAAAATATAACATAATATATACATATATAAGTAAAAAAAATAGAAAAAGTAATAAATATAATTTAATCCATTATAGTAAATTTTTTTAATTATATATTTGTGAAAATATAAGAAATACAAAATATATGTGTTAAAGGAAAATATTCATGTGCATCCATCCCTCACCATGTTATGGCGAGGGACAACATAGTAGGGTTGACTTTATAATACATCTGAATCACTCACACACATGAGACCCCCTTAAGTACACTAGACCCATTGAATTCACACCTATCCAAATGGATTGAACCGTTGGATTGAGAGTCAAATTTTTTCTTTTAATATAAAGTCGTTAGATTTGTAGGCCACAGATGAAGGGCGTGAGATTGAACCCAAATTTGATATATGGGCTCATCCACAACGTCTCTTTTTCATCCCCCACAAGTGCCATGATCATTGGGTCCCTGTGTGGGCCCCATTAAATTTGTCTCTCATCATATGGTGAGGGAATGATGCACATGAACATTCCCATGTGTTAAAAAAAAGTAAAAAAAAAAAAATTATGTAAATTTCCATTTCGTCCGAAATTGGTTGAAATCTTGGATTTCGGTCGAAATTGACCGAAATTCAAACCAAAAAGTTTTTGCTCGAATTTCGTTTCGACCACTTGACCGAAACGAAAATTTTCGGTCATTACGAAATTAATAACTATAGATAGAATGCTACCAAACCACCGTATCATCAACAAACTGAGCATGCATAGCTAACTTAAGTGCCATTACATTCCCTTCTCTGCCCACACCATGCACTTCAAAACTGATAAAATATTTCAGCAACAATTTGATCTCCTAAAACCTCTCTTGAATGCGGTGAATAATAACTAAAATTTAATCTTTCTATAAAGAATTGCACGCCATCATATCTCAGTATTTTTTTTACAAATAATTAAGAGTTTTCTTACCTTACCTCCAATCCATGTGATCCCCTGAAACCTCTCTCTCTTTATCTTAAATCCTTTCTTATTGGTTATTTTTCTCAATCTTTTTAAGATTTTTGAATTTAAGTCCTTCCTCCAAATTCCTTTGATGATTGTGATGCCGTGAAAAGTGATGAATTTTGATCAATTATGTTTAAAGATTTTTATTTATTTATTTATTTGTTACTATAAAGATGACGAATTTTGATCAATTACACTCGTGCTTTAATCAGTTGATGAATCCTTTATATATAAATGTGGGGTTTCATTTTTGCTTATGCATTTTTTATCCTATGGCGATATTGTGGAGTTGGGTTGTTATTTATAGATGTGGGTTTTCATTATCCCTTATAAATCTAGGTATTCATTTTCTTACATGTAATTAATTAGGTGATTGCATTTCATTTTTTTTATTCACAAGTCTTTTTTTTTCCTTTTTTCATGTGCAATTGGTGCCCATTTTTCTGTTTAAAATTCCCAACGTGTAAAATCTGGCGAAGCTTCTCATATTTATTTTCTCTCCCCATTACTATATATAAAAACTTCAATATATTTTTACTTTGGGGGTCAGACTTAGCACGGGCGTTTGTTGCTAGTATATATATATATATATATATATTAGTAATTAGGGAGGTGGGCTGTGGATAGGGTTGCATACGGGTATCCGATTCTCCGATTACCCAAAAGTTTCGACCAACAAAAAACCGGGCTTGGAACATATTTTAGGTTCCGATTCATAAATGAGTCCGGGTTCGTAACCCAATTTAAGTTTCGATTGATAAACGTGTCGGGTTCCAGGTCCATATAGGTTCGGACCCGAGACCCAGCATATGAGTCTTTAGTATTGCAAATTTGTACCTCAAAATAATCTTTTTTTGACGTTTTTAAGTATAATACTAGAGGTAATAGACTTGATGCAATGTTATAAATTGAACGATATGCTTATTTTAAGAAAAAAATGAGAATAAAGTGAAATTAAATTTGATTTTTGAACTAGATTATAGTCCTTTATGTGGACCCAGTTCCGTAACCGGATCTGAGTTTTCCTATCGGAATCGGGTCTGGAGCCAACAAAATAGGTTCCGAATCAAAACCGGTTACGGAACCGGAACCGTTATTTAAAAACGGGTCCGGGGCCGAGTCCACTATGGTTCCGATCCGGAACCGTCCCATTTGCAACCCTAGCTGTGGAGAGTGCCACGTAATTTGCCTATATTTTTTTTTTTCGGGGTGACGTGTCAGTATTTTAGAGAATCGACACGTGGCTCCTTCCATAACATTTTTCCTGAAACCTCTCATTCAATCATTAAGTCATTAATTTTTTCTTCCTAAAATCTCTCCCCCTACCCACCATTACTCATAATTGTAAAATCATTTACAACAATAAAAAAAAACTTTTCAAATTTCAAACTCAAGGATGTTTGAATGAGAATCTTCACCATATTCCCCATATATAACTCTTAATCACATCCCTAAAATCTCTCCATCCTACTTTAATTAGATTTGCACGTTTTTTAATCCTCTCTCTCCTCTCCGTTGTATATCTACAGGTCCACAAGATTAAGGACCCATGTTTGAAATCAAAGACCACAAAATAAATACCTATGCAATTGAGAGACTCAATTAGCTAATTTTAACGTGGGGCCAATATTGAAGTTGAAGAAATCTAATTTGAATAAATTTACAACTATTTTGAACCCTCTGGAATTTAAGAGTTACACAAAATGTGATACTCACATTTGGAATCCAAACCCCCACAAAATCTATGCTTATACAAACGTTATTAAGTAAGCCCATCGCAATAAATGTAAGACTGGTTCTGTTGGCACCACGTTTTTTGCTATTCTCACCGCATTTCTCTTCACACCGATGTACAAAATAGGTTTTTTAATTTTTTTTCTCTTTGCACCCATCAATATACCCAAATCACCCCTTTCACTTACAACACAACTCATTGGGCTGGTTCTCTTCCCACACATCTTCACCATCGTCTCACTCCCTTTCTCTCCTCTCTATTGAAACTCACATAGACCTACATTCTTCTATCCATTTTGACCTACATTCTGGCTGGAAGATTGGCTTAGTGAAAGGATAAAAGTAGATAAGGAAGAGAGGAAGAATCTACTGTTGTAGTACCCTCCATTTTACTCCAAGGTATCACCTTCCTTCTTCTCCATTGCCATTGTGTTTATTTTCTCAAATAGGTCATTGTAGCAACTATTGTGTGCATTTTAATATGTCTAAAGGGACATAATGACACGTCTAATTAGCTCGAAAATGACAAGTTGTTCACTTTCTTTTTCCATTGTCGCGATATGTTCGGTTCTGAAACTTCGAACATCACACAGATGTTCGAACATTAAAGTCCGAACAGTTTAAGAATGTTCGAATTATAAACTTCGAACAATTCTGACTTGTTCGAACACACAGGGCCGAACAATACTGACTTGTTCGAACACACAGGGCCGAACAATTCTGACTTGTTCGAACACACAGGGCCGAACACTTGTAAAAAAATTTAATGACTCTTCATATAATATTTCAGGAATGGATAGGCCAAGCAGTTCTAGAGTAAGGCCGACGGCTTCCAATAGAAGGCGCCGTCGAATAAATGAAGAGATTGTAGAAGAATATAGGGAACCGGAATATGATTTAGGAGGAGGCAATGAAGAAGAAGGAACTCATGTTGAACAACATGAAGAAGAAGCTGATGTTGAAGAAGAAATAACTGCGGGGCCAGAAGATCGTTCGTTGCTGCCCAGTTTCAACACGCACATAGCTGCATACATTTGGCATTCACAGGTACGTACTTTTTTTTGTTTTCCTCTTTATGTTACATAAAACTCAACGTAATTGTTACATTCTTTAATAATGTAATATTTTTGGAATGCAGGAACGGGCCCCGCTGAAGTGTTTGAGCCATGGACAAAAAATACCACACTGGCCATTGAATGAGAGCAACAGGTTTAGAGAGTTAGTGGATAGATCTAATTTGAGTCCACTCATCACAGCATCATACCGATCTGTTAGTAAGATTCTTGTCTCTTGTTTTGTGGAAAGGTGGCAACCTGAAACAAACACTTTCCACATGCCTTTTGGTGAAATGTCCATAAGTCTAGATGATGTTGCTACCATACTTGGGATTCCGGTGACTGGTCGTTCCGTTGCTTATAATGGTAGAATGTCATTTCAAGATGCTCATTCGCTCCTTGTTGACGCTCTGGGAGTTCATCCAAATGAGGCAAATGATGAGCTGCAGCAAGTTAGGGGCCAATCTGTAAGATTGGAGTGGCTAAGAGGGAGGTTCCCTTTAATAACCGATGAGGATGGAGATGACATGATTGATTGTGCAGTGAGAGCATATCTTCTGTATTTATTAGGCTGTACATTATTCACGGACAAGAGTGGTACACGTGTGCCAATTATATATCTGACATTGTTGACAGACTTGTCAAGTGTCCGTACATATGCATGGGGTGCCGCTGCTCTGGCTTATTTGTATCGACAGTTAGGATTAGCTACGCGCAAGGAAGTTAAACAGATTGCTGGATATCTTACGCTGCTAGAGGCGTGGATTTTTGAGCATTTCGAGTGTTTCGCTCCAACGTCAAATATTTTATATGGAGTCAACCAACCCCGAGTGTATCGCTGGCTCACTCGTAGGGAGACTACTGCTCCCCTGCAGGCACTGCGAGAGCGGCTTGATTATATGAGTGCAGATGAGGTAATAAAAATTCTTTATTCATGACTTACTGAAAATTATCTATATTTTCTGCTAATTGTTTTGGTCATGCAGGTTACATGGGATCCTTATCGCGATATTAGGCAGCAACATCCATTTAATCAGGTCGCCTTCTATTGTGGGTGCATTAAGTCCATCGACGTTGTTGAGCCCTATCACCCAGATAGGATCCTGAGGCAGTTTGGTAGGGTGCAGACTATTCCTCCACCCCCATTAATCCCAATCCGTGCTACACGAGGCCCTACTGCAAATGCATATTATATTGCATATCAATATTTTGATCAAGTATGGGAAAGATGGAATGATCACCTACTGTCTGGGTTGAATCGAAGCGTTCCAGTTCGACGTCCATCTGATTGTGTACCACAGTACATGGCTTGGTATGCACGAGTGTCATGGAGGTTGCTTCAAAACCCTAACTCACAATCAGCTTATCGACCACATCCTCGAGATGCACAAACTAGTGAAAACATTGATTATGAGATGGTATGGTTAATTAAACAAAATTTCACATTTTTTTATATATTTTTTATTGTGAATTAATTATTTAAACATCTTACTTGTAGCGTAATGCGGGTGCGTTGCGCATCCTTGATAGAGTCATAGAGAGGGGCCAAGATGGATGGATTGATGACCCACATGGTATATACACTCACGTCGAGCAGGCCGCACATGTGCTACGTGGAATGACCATTGAAGAGGTGGAGCGCACGGTTCGACACCCCAGCATGACTGCTCGTTCTTATGCCCGCAGGCATCGTAGGGACAGTAGCTGATTTTTTTTGGAAGATGACCAGTTACTTTGAGAAACTCATTTATTTTTTTTAAATTTTGGTTAATATTATGGTGTAATTTGTTTTTATGGGTTAGAACATGGGTGTAATCACAATATTTGGAACACGGTTGTTTACATTTGGAACACGGTAATCACAAAATGCTGTCCTTTCATCTTGGATATTCTGTTAGAGAAATACATGAATTCTTTGAACAATGAAACTAGAGAAATACATGGAAAACAAAAATACAATCTTCTCAATCCAATGAGACAGTCTCACAGGTTGCTACATTTGGACTTATAATCTCTTTAAAACGACTGATTCGATCTTCATATGCTAATTCCCATTGGCTAGCGCAAGGATCACGAAATTCTTTCCACTTATTGGCAATGGGTGGGACAGGATGATCTGGGTTCATGAAAACCTACACAATAAATAAACTTGTTAATACGTTCACATATTGTAATTAAATAAAAGAAGACAATTTTAGTTTTCAATACCTGAACGAAATGGCACTGGTTAACAAAACCTATCGCTATCTCCAATCGAGTAGATACAGGCAATGGTGGTGACCTTAGAGGAAGAAAGGTTAAACACTGTGCCATGCTAAAGTGAAACAAGACCAAATTGTAACGAGATGCGATAAGATGCCCCATGTCAGGCATAGTCAACCAATGGTTGTACGATGGATTATCCTCATAGTAAGATAGTGTCTCAATCAGTTCTTCAACTCTATTTTCCAAGCCGTATAACTGCTTGTAATGTTCTACATGGTGCGACAACTCATGCAAGAGTTCTCTTCGAACCTGTCTCCATCCATCTTCAGTATGACCAATCAACGCTGCAATCGCTCTAAAACCACAATTACCATCGGCTGCAACATCTTTGATAAGGCGTATAAAAGGCCTTAATCCTTCTGGGAACTGAGCAATATACGAACTGGCATTTTTGGATCTTGTCCTCACAACTTTAGGCTTATCTTTTTTTCTTTTCTGCTGTTCCAACGGTGCCTTAACCTTAATGGATGAAGGTGAGTGACTGTCCTGTGCAGATTGAACCAACTCAAAGGCACTTGGTTCCCTTTTGGTAGATGTATCAATCTTACGACGTGGTCGCCCACGGGTTCGTGACTTTGCTTCTGGTTCTAACAAGAATGTACTGTCAGGCTTTGATAGCTCCCTCATTTTCTTTAAGAGTTGCAGTTTTCTTGTTTGATCAAATTCATTGAACCTCTTTTCAAGTAATTGTAACTCCGTCTTACAGTCCAACTCCATATTGAAGCTCGAAACGGTACTCGGATTCATGTCAAGCTTGACCCAATGCGGATGTATACACTGTAAGGGAATTGGCCGTCCTTCTGAAACATATGTAGCAATCTCATGTGCGCATGGTAACCCATGTGTGGAACGGATAATACAACCACATGCAATCCTATCAATTCCAACCAGATTTGATCTCTTTGTTTCTGCCAAAATCTTTTCCAATGCATTTCTTGATATGTTCCCACGAAGCTCTTTAAATTCAGAGGGCTTGAAACTGTGTTGCACTATTGTCTTGCTCTTCTCGAACGAAGCTTTAATACTTGTATGCTGTAGTTCAAGCAAGCTGTGTGTTTTTGCCCAATTTGTCTCAAAAGTACCCTGAGATGATCCAAGTTGTCTCTTCAAATGTGAATGTGAAGACTCAGCCCTATATAAACAACATAATAATTAATAATGCATTATATATAAATAAGCATAAGCATCAATTCATCCAAGTTAAAGTATAGGACGTACCTGTTTGACGTAGTATTTCCAAAATGTATGCATTTATCAACCCACGCAGATACAAATCTCTCCTTGTATTCATTTAACCAACTCTCCTTGACATACTGAAGTGCTGATGGATATGTTGTGAACTCTTGGTTTAGCTTACGCAGATGATCAATATACTCTTCTTCTGTGGAGGCATGGACCAGCATATTCCAATGCAATATAAATCTATCCCACTTCTCCTTGGTCTCGAACAATTTCTTACATTTTGCTAGGACATTCTTATTTATGTGCCATTTGCATAATAGATGCGTTGCAGTAGGGAATATGGTGTCGATGGCTTTTAGTAGTGCCAATTCTCTGTCTGTGACAATAACATCAGGAAGAGCATCCTCACCAATGAGAGAACGTAAAACACCCAAAGCCCATGTATAGTTGTCTTCACGTTCGGCTTCCATGTAAGCAAAACACACAGAGAAAGTCATATCTGTCGAGGTCACTCCTACAATCTCCAGTAAGGGCATGCGATACCGGTTTGTCTTGTAAGTGCAATCCATTATTAAGACATGAGGAAATGACCGCAACAACTGTATGCTTGTTGGATGCGCCCAAACCAAATCGGTAACAACGTCACTGTCCTCATTGTTCCTGTGACATTCAATGTACTTATGCTCTGTCAACTTTCCCATCAGTTGTTGCATCTGTGTTCTCCCACCCCGCTCAACAACTCTGTGCCTATGACGTGCATTGTAAATGGTCTTCATTGTAGTCACATTTAAGGCACTTCTTTGTTTTAATGTAACCAAAATATCTTTTGGTCGTACCATGCTCTTAGACATATCTACCATCAATTTTGTTTCCTCTTCTGTTAGTCTCCCTGCGAATGAATGACCCTCTAGATACTCCGCAGCAGAGTGATTATGTATACCACATGCAACTTCCAACATCCAATCATCAAAAGTTTCAAGCTTCTTGCCTTTCAATGTAAAAGGGCATCCACATTTCTTCGATCCTGTTTGCTTGATCTTCTTTTAGTAGGTCCCTCGTCTCTGGTCTTACAATGCTTGAATTGGCCACTTCTCTCACATGCTAGGACAACCCTAGCTTTTATTCCAGGCCTCGCAGCATTTGACACCTTTATGACAATGACAAAACCATTTATTTTACCCACATCACGAGCCCAATTCACTAATGCATCTCGGCTGTGAAATATCTAAACACATAACCATTTAATCAGACATTAGTAATACACAATAAGTATGTATATTGAAATTTTAATATAATGTCTTACTTCTTCAGTAGTAAACGCATCTGTAAAGTCCATTACATAGGCTGACTGAACTTGGCTTTCTTCTGTGGAAAGCTGCACTAAGGAAAAGTGATATCAGTATCGTTCGGAAATGAGAATCCGAACATTTGACTTATGTTCGGAAATAAAGTGCCGAACAATAGGCTTATGTTCGGAAATAATGTATCGAACAAGGTTTAAATGTTCGAATATAAGTATTCGAACATTTCGGGAATGTTCGGTATCGTGTGTCCGAACATTTCAGAAATGTTCGGACATACCAGTCCGGACAAATCGCGAACAACTACAATACAGAACTTGAAAAATTTGACAAAAACACTGAAATACTCAACCATACTAACCTTTTCGCTGCTAGTAGGATTAAAACACACGATTTCCTTTTTCATTTCCTTGTCCATTGCAATATTTGGTTTGATTCAACTACAATAAAATAGTTTGGTGAGAGCTAGGGAGAAAAGGAACAAGGAAGAAGGTGAACTGTGGGTGAGTGGTGCAATGTTGTAAAGAGATTGAAGGGAGGAATAATGAGAGTGAAAGAAGAAGGGAAATGTGGGTTGGAATGGGGAATGAGAATGTAAACCGTGAGTGTTGTGTGAAGAGGGTAGAGATGGGTTATGTGTGTGAAGAGAAATTGTGATTTTCAACATGGTTTATGAGATGTCTATTTTAGTCTTTTCACATAATAATTTTATTGTAAAACAAAATTAGCATAATAACTGCGGTGGGAAGAGAACTTTTCGTGGTGCCAATAGAACTGCTCTAAATGTAACCATGGGAGGCTCAAAGCCCACCCTACTGCGAACAAGTCAACCATTTAACCCTACACATTGTCGGGACTATATTTCATAAAAAGGAAGTAAATAGAGATTTTTTTTAATAAAAAGCTCAAGTACAAGACTTGGAGATTCATTCAAATGGACCACACACACACCCATTGAATCTCACATGGGGCTCACCTTTGTACCTATCCGATGGACTGTACATCGTTAGATCCACTGCACACTCATCCGATTGGTCTGTACAACGTTAAACTTATGTGGCCCATATGGAGATGATAGGGGTCGAGCATGTGGCTGATTTTTTGCATAGGTGAAAGGTTAGGGGAGATCTTTCAATCCCCCCGGTCTCAGTCCTAGGTGGGGCCCCGCATTGAGGTGCACACACACTGATCCAATGCGCAATTCGTGCACTGAATCGGTACTATATATATGATCATCAATATAATCATGCGGCCATGCTACATGGACGTACTGGCCCCTAGGTCCTCATCCAAATATATTTGGATGAAGACCTAGGGGGTCGGTCCAAAAACTGAAACCACCCCCCCCCCCGCCCCGCATTGAGGTGCACACACACTGATCCAATGCGCAATTCGTGCACTGAATCGGTACTATATATATGATCATCAATATAATCATGCGGCCATGCTACATGGACGTACTGGCCCCTAGGTCCTCATCCAAATATATTTGGATGAAGACCTAGGGGGTCGGTCCAAAAACTGAAACCACCCCCCCCCCCCCCCCCCCCCCTTACGTCCATGTAGAGTTTTTCATTATATTTGGATGAGGACCTAGGGGGTCGGTCCAAAACTGAAACCCCCCCTCCCCCGCGTACGTCCATGTAGAGTTTTTCATAATCATGTCCCAGTGACTTCCATGAAGCTGAAGTTTTTTTTTTTTTTTTTAATGTGTACAGGATATGGGACCCATGTTTGGGATCCTTAGAAATAGGATCTAATACGACCTACCAAATCTACGACTCTTTTAAATCCCCTAAAATTAAAAACTTGCACAAGACACTCGCATTGGAATAAAAAAAATAAAAAAATCTAAATAGTTTCGAATGTGTTCTTAAAAAGTCCTATAAAGCCTTGTATAAACGGACCTGAAAACATTTATATCTATAAACACCTTAACTAGCAGATAATTTGTTCAGTGCACAAGTTTTCACACAAAGGAAAAATCTAAGCTTTTATTGTTCAGTTCATTTGACTCAAATACTTTATCTGGGTGTTGTTTCATGATTCTTTTGTTGCATTAAACAATTATATACATTAAAGTAAATTTTAAATATTTAATAAGACTAAATATATTTTTATTTTTGTGGCTCGGGCTAAGGACGGGCCGTTGTTGCTAGTATGTATATATATATTAAAGTAATATGGAAGTCGGCTCTCAAGGCGCCACATCATCACTCTCAAACCTCATTGCGCCACATTAACCAACCTCGGGCAGCCAACATGGCACCTGGTTTGTAAAGACCAAACTTTGTAATGACACATCATAGTGGCCCCACTTTTGATCTTTGTAGATATATAGATAGAGTAGAATCCTTGCCTTTTAGAGACTGGTCATCTATCCAGTCCTCACTAAAATCTCTCTATTTTCAAACCATTTTTCTAATATTTTGCCAAAAGATAAGCCTCCTTATTACTTACTATATCATTATTCAAGTTGAATCTAGAATTTTGAATTTCAATCTCTCTCTCCCTCTCACTATATCAATTATTTTTATTGTCTTTATTATCTTTATATTTTTTATGGATTTATTACAGTAAAGAATGATTTGATGCTAACAAATATTTTTTCTATATAATTTATTTTTAACTTAGTGATTTTATTAATAACATATCAAAAAATAGTAAATTTGAATATTTTTTATTCCCGGACCTCTGTTGCTAGTTACTATATATATATTACAATTCCATGCAAATAAATAGACCCGTTTGAATAAATTAATTCCTATGCATTTTAATTTCATGCAACAAAAAGGCTCAATTGAATCAGTTGCTTCCCATATATTCCAATTCCATGGAAACAAACATGCCCACTTAAATCGACTTCTTTTTATCTATTCCATGATTTTTTTCTATCTCTATCTATCTATATATATTATGGCTTCGAATGCGTCTCTCTTGGTCCATTCACTTTTTTTTTTTTTTTTGTTATCGGACATTGTATCAAAATCATACTAGACTATTGTAATACTTTTCATAATCCACGTACTCTAAAAACCGAAGTCACAAGCTTATGCCAAATAATCCAAATGGGTCCTCTCAAGAGTGGCCCTTTGACGAGGGGGCCTGCCTTGCTTGGCCCGCAAAAGCCCTCAAAGTATAACTTTATCCTAAAGCTCGAGGGTAGGGCAATGCTCAATTTTGAAAAACCTGCAACCTTAGGGCCGAGCTAAAAGCCTAGATAGGGTCTGACTTAGCCGTGCCAGCCCTTTGTCTATTAATATAAAAAATAAATAATATGTATAATATACAGGCATAAGAGTTTGTACAATAAAAAGTTACAAAGAATTATAATTAGTAATTAATGATAGAGACTTAATATTTTATAAAAGAATAATAATAAAATATTAGTAAGTTTTTACGGAAAACCTCATAGATCACAATACTGTCACTTATTTTTTATTTCGAGCGGTATGTTTGATTCTATATTTGCCCAACACGAACTTATTCTTTAATGAAAAGGGAATTCAAGTTGTCATTCATCGGATTGGTTTCCACCAATGTAAACTACTAAAGCTTGAGTGTTTAGATGGACGACCATCAACATCATCTTCATTGAGTGGGATCGAGTTTCAGCTACCATCAATTGATCGACACCAATTTCTTTCCGTCCCCTTGCTTTCATGGCTTCAACAGTCAAAGTTTTCTATAAAAAAAAAAGAGTCAAAGTTTAATTACTTTGTTATAAAATCCAATGGGGATATTTCAAATAATTACTAATTAGGATTAATGCTAATTCATTAGCGGTCTAATGTTTATTTGAACCACGCATACAAAATAATTTATTTGAAAAAAAGTCTAATGTCTATTTGAAATAAATCTAATTGAATTAGACGAGACTTGTCAAACATATTATGATGGTTTATATTATTGCTTTATAAAAAAAATACAGTAAAATAACTAATAAAAAAAAACTTTACCGTTACAATCTTATTAATAGTCTGATAACAAATAAAATGGAGCAACAATTTGCATTCCCCAGCCAAAACAACCGTCCCCTGGGTCCCCCCACAGTTAATATTTATATAAAAGTCCTTTTTTTTTTCAACATCTCACGCTGGGACCAAATGTTATTAAATTAAAATTTTGATGGGTCACACTCACATCACATGGTGGGGTTCCAGTGGCCAGTGCATCCCACTAATAAAATGATATATATATATATATATAAAAAAGGGGGCAGCTCTCCTAAGCTGAAGCTTAAGATAAGGTAAGCTGAAGTAAGCTCAATTACGTAGTGGGGCCCACTTGGGGACCCATATGGGGATGGAGGTGGGGGGGATTTCAAGGACTCCCTGGGACCCTCCTTCATACAAAAAACAGCCCAAATTGTGGTTTCTATCATCTCCATTTGGGCATCAAAAGTTTAATGGTCAATGGTCTATTCGGATTGGTACATAGTCGATCCAACGGTCTAGTAAATTCGGATTTGACCAAAAGTTGGTGGGCTTGTACAATTTAAGGGAGTCGTGTGTTTGGTCCATTTGGATGGATCAAGGATGGGCCCTAGAAGCATTAGCTTACGGTATCATATCATAAGCTTAAACTGAAGAGAGCCTTGCTCTATAAAAAAGAGTCTCGCTACATACACTAATTCATGGTGCAGACTTTTGATATTCAAACTACTTTCAATAGGTGGGGGAGACATTGGAGCACAAAAACTGTGTGTTTTTTATTCTATTCTATATTCTATCTTGTTTAAATATCCCCAAAAAGTTGAACTCTATTTCTAAAAATCTTCCCCTTCTTTTCCAATATATACTCATCACAATTCACAAATGCCCTAAACCCTAGACGTGCTCGTCATCTATCTACTTTCCCTTGTTTACTTCCCACTTCTTCTCCTCCTTTTGGTTTTTCCGTCGATTGATCGATACATTCCACAGACAGATCTCCACTTTCTACATGCACAAGCAGAAGCAGAAATAGAAATGGCTGGTAAGGGCGGCGAAGGCACGTCGATTGGTATCGGTGTCACTCCTCTCTCCCTTGGTTTGGAGACGTCTGGAGGAGTCATGACTGTGTTGATTCCCAGGAACACCACCATTCCCACCAAAAAGGAGCTGGTCTTCTCCTCCTACTCTGACAACCAGTCTGGAGTCTTTATTCAGGTCTACGAGGGTGAGAGAGCCAGAGCCAGAGACAACAACCTCTTGGGTAAATTCGAGCTTTCTGGCATCCCTCCTGCACCAAGAGGTGTTCCACAAATCAGAGTCTGCTTTGACATTGATGCTAGTGGCATACTAAATGTGTCCGCGGAAGACAAGGCAACTGGGAACAACAAAAAGATTACTACAATCACCAGCTACAATTGTAGCAAGGAGGAGATAGAGACGATGGTGCAGGATGCAGACAAGTACAAGGCAGAGGATGAAGATCTCAAGAAGAAGGTTTGTTGTCCTTTGCTCTCAAATATGAATCTTCCTATCCTTGCAAGTGCCATTAGTATTAGTACTTGGTTGCTTCTTTAATTGACAAAATGCAAATGCATGTTTTTATGGATACGGAGATCATTTAAACAGATTCTTAGGTCTCTGCGAAGATTAAAGTGCTGATGTTTGTTATTTTTTTTGTGGGTCAGTTATTTGTTATGAGATTAACTTCCTCCTTTTGTTTTGTCTTTGGCAGATATTTTTGCATCAAATGCTTTGTCTTATTGCTCACTGCCACGATCACAAGATTCTTCACCCTTATTTGAAACCGCAAAGTTCCCTTATCGATTGCTACACCAATATGCTGAAGCTTGGAGAATTTGCTCGCGAGGTATCTTCCAACACCATATTTTTTTTTTCCCCTCTCCAGTGCCTTAAAAAAGTATTAAACTAACTGCTTGCTAGCTTGATTTCGTAATTTTAGCAAAAGAACAACACAATTTTTGAAATGTGCCCTGCAGAGGTAAGGTAAGATGTTTTAATGCAACCCTTCCACACATTTTTTGCACCGATTTCTCAACACATCCCCCTAATGTAGAAATCTACGCAACCTAACAATTCCTTAAAATGTATAAATTTCTCTGACAGCAGTGTCTTTGTGAAGATATCAGGGAGGTGGTCATTGTTGTTTTAACATGCCATCTGAGTCCTCCCTTTTGTCACCAAAGCCCAAATAAAATGTGGCGTCTCTATATGTCTTTTATGGTTGCAACTGTAGACCAGCTATCGCAATGGATTGTGGTTGCCCTTGCTTGAGTTTTTGTCTTCTTCATACCCTCCAAAAATTTTTCTCATCCACATAGCTTGACAAGCTGCTGTTGTGGCCCACACATTTTTGTATTAATTTTTCAACAAGATGTGCACTGTTTTTGCAGTTGGTGCTCGCTACTTGATTGACAATATGAATTTGCATCGTCTCATATTGCGCAGTTCAGTGGGCAAGTCAATCTTCAAATCCTCCTTGGAACCTTATTCATATCATTGAAGAGGTGGCCCACCTTTCACGGGAGTTGAATGTATCTTTTCACCTCATTAAAAGATCGGCCAACAAGGAAGCTGGTAACTCGCCAAAGAGGGAGTTCTCAAAATTGCCTTGACTGTTTTCATGTAATTGCTTGTGTTTTAGTTCTTGGGAGGGTGCTCCAGGTTTTGGTTTCGGGTTGTGCCCGTCTTTTTGGGGTTCCTCTTTCTCTCTTTTTGCCCTCCCCTTTGTAGTGGGGTTTTTTGAGTCAATATATTTCTCTTATACTGTACAGTTCTTTGAGCAATACAATACATCGTCATCATTAAAAAAAAAAAGAATTTGCATTGTGGTTGTATGTCATTGTCATAATGTCGTCGGTTATGTAGAAAATATTTACTGGAATCAAATAGCACCATCATCATCAAAACCTTGGAAGGTCCTTCCAACTACATGAATTTTGTTTATCCATTCTGCTCTATTTTGAGCCAATCCTTGGATAGGTTGCACTACTTTAGATCTATCGTAACTACTTCCATCCATTTCCTTTTTGTGATGTAGACCCTAGGATCAGGGCTTGCGTGACAAGTGCCGAAGCAAGATAACAGGTCTCCGCAGATACTACCACACGATGACGCACCTCAAAGGGAACCAAAATCCCACAAGTTCTATTAACCTTCAACTCTTTAAAAAAAATTAGAAAGTAATGCAACTAATTAAAGCAATAAAACCAGAATCAATAATATTTAAATAATCTTTGGTGGTCCCACGCGTGGGCTCTTTGCATGCCATGTGATTGAGTCAGCAAGAGAAGTTGATGATGGGAGATGAGATGTGTTGCCTAGCATGCTACTTGGTTAAGTTAGTCAGCAGCTTGATGATGGAGGTGAGATGTGGAGCTTTAGATGCCATGTGATGGAGTCTGTAATAGCTCGGGAAAATTTTTCTTAGTTCTTAAATAGTAGTTGTACCACAGTACCAGCTACACATGCCTTCTTATTTTATCCATATCAAGTTCTTCTGAGGTTGAAACTCTGTGGTACTATGCACCAAAAGCTTTTCCTTAGACCTTCACGTTTTACAACTTCCTTACAAGAATTAAGTGTGCTTTTCTTTTCTTTTGTGCAGGATTTGGCAACTGCGGTCCCAAGTCTTGAACCGGCTGGTATCGATCTCCTATTTGTAAGTTTTTCTTTTCTATTCTCCCCCACAACACTCACACACACGGCACACACATAAGTCGTTGATTTTTCTTAAAATTCCAGTGCTTGACTGTTAAGGTTGGCAGTTAACTGTTGAAGTGTTGCTGATTAATTGCAATCGACTTGTTTATTCTTATGCTCTACAATTGTCAGAAAATGCTCTCCTTGACTCCAATAAAAAGAATCACAGCCAAGGGCACAGTCGGGCATGACTATATCGAGGATCATGTTGGTGAGTGAATGAATACGTGGTTCCTCTTTTTATATATTTTAACCAATTACGTGCACTTAAATTCTGCAGACAACCCACTTCCTTTGTGTCTACTTTTGGTTTTTCGTCCATGGGCCCATTTTGATCAATCCAATCCCTTTTCATATGCTGACCCCCTTGAGGTGTCAATGATCCTAATTTCATACTGGTGCACATATTAATCGCTAGATCTAGAGTCTAGGATCATTCGATTGCCTTGATATTTTGTATTTTTTCCATCAAAATCCAAGCCTTTCATTATTGTGACTGTGATTTCCATGCACCCAGGTGGGCTCCATTGAAATTCATTGTTTTTTAAAGGAAAACGCTTGTGCATTTTCGAGCGTTCCTTGTACTTGCGGATTAGTGTCTGGCAGTTCTAGTGTTCTGAGGGGTAGCTCAGTTGGCCTAGGACCACAGTTTGCTCCCGGAGGTTGAGGGTTTGAAACTGCGCTACTACATTGGGGGGCCACAGGGGATTTACCTTGCTCCCCCTGGGCCCGTAGGGATTAGAATGGTTAGTATTCCTTGGACTTGCTGATCGGTGTTTGGCAATTCTACCTCTCTAGCCTATTTCACTTAAAGCTGATTGAGATAGAAGTTTGAGGGTTTTAAGACCGTTAGTGAAACTTCATGTTTGAGGGTTTTAAGACAGTTAGTGAAACTTCATGTGAATGTTTGATTCAATCAGCATTAAGACCTTTTGCCTCTTTTTAAAAAGGAAAAGGTAACATTTTGAAATAGGCATGGATTTCTATAGCACTTAGACATCTTCTAGATTTTTTTTGACAAGTTTGCCATGTATGTTTTACTAAATGACAAGTTTACTTGTACAACATTTATTATATGATGACAAATTTGCCTATACTAATTTTATTTTATGGCAACTACGCACATATAACTTTTACAGTAGAACAAAGTTTGCTTTTTCTAATTGAATTAGACATGCCAAACAGTCTATATGTAAAAAGGATATAATTGAAAGAACTCTATTTCAAACAAATCTAATTGAACAACCTCTATTTCAAACAGGTCAGACTTGCCAACAGGCCGTTGTGTTGTACTTAATGGTGGTTGAAGCATTTGAGCATTTTAGTCTTCTATGAACCCCAAATACCTGAATGGGCCCAAAATATATTTGGGCGCACGTGCAGTGGATTCAAAAGCTATATCCGAATTAAAAATAAGCTTAAACTTGGATGCTGAATTGAATTAATGTTGGAATTTTTGGACCGACATCCCTTTTTTTGTGTGTGTGTGTATGCTAATATGCAAGGGGATGTGGATATGGTGGAAAGATACCCACTTTTTCACCCTTTAGTAAGATTAATATGACTGCTTGTTGTATGTTCTTTGCCATGGTTTAAATAAAATTTAGTTAACATTTCAATATGTGTGTGTCTATGTCTGCAATATGTAATTGTGTGTTAGGCATGAGGTTGTGATGCAGGACAAAATTGAAAACTAATCTAAATGATGCAAGATGAGATCAATAACAATAATAACAATTATAATGAATCAATTGAAACAGGTTGACACATCATTCCATGCTGAAATCCACTAAGTTAATTATGAGGAAATCCAATTCTTGTTACAGTCCTGCAATTTGAGCCCTCAAAGAATTGAGGAAGGGACCAAGTGGAGAGTAAGAACCTCCACCTTGCCTAAGGATCTGCCGAGTCAGGTAAATGATCAAGATCCTTGAGGATTTGAAGGACAGCCATGCTCAATTTAAATGAAATTCAGGTTTAATTCAATACACCCACAACTTTATAATGCTAGGCTTGAAATTCAGAATTGAAAACATGAATTAAATGGGCTGTAATGGGTTGAAACCAGATCTAGTGCTTGCCATTCTAGATCTATTGCTGGTCTGATCAGATCTAAAGGGTTGGGGGGATGAACAATTGTGATTGATTGATGGATAAGGGCTGGTTGGAGGGCTGCAAGGGTTTAATGGTGTTGATTGGGATTTGGGTTGGATCTAGGATTCCACCATGTGAGTAGATCTAAGTCTGGATGGGCAAGAAAGTGTGAGATGGGTATCAAAGGAAAGGGAAAAAAGTGGAGATAAAATACCTTGGGATGGAGATAGTGTGATATCTTGGCTTCGCACCAAACTCCCCTTCGCGGGCGAGAAGAAGATCCTGCAAGAGAAATCTCAAGAAGGCCTTTGGAAGAAAATCATTATTCCTCTTTTCCAAGAGATACAACCTTAATGAGAACCCTAGAAACCAATGGTTCAGATTAAAACATCTAGATCTTGTCTCATAAAATAAAACCAAACAAATAAAATAAATAAGACCAACAAGTGGCTGTCGACAAGGTGGAAAAGGGGCTGCCTTGCGCATGGGGATTTGTGTGCAAGTCTTGTGCACGCATCCTTATGCAAGGGACTTTAAGTTGTGGGCCCCCGGGCCCCTTTTCTTATGTCTTTAGTTTTAAACTCTTTAATTCCCTTGGGTCCCTTGCCAATCTTTAAATCTTCATGATGACTCCACAATTGCTCATCTCCTGTGGAGCATCCCAGTATGGGGTCTTCCGCGGGTCCACCACCGGAGGCCTTCCGCACGCCCGGATCAAGATCCAACGGTGTATCTTCGCCCAAAGGCTGATCCAACGGTAGATCTTCACGATTGTGATGTATCAAGCCCATGAAAAGTTGATCCAGCCACAAGGAAGCCTTATCAACCATTTTCTTCTTACGCCTTTGGTATGTCTTTCCATATCTGGAGTTGATGTCCCCATCAGGTTGTGGATCCTAAGTTTAGGAATTATAAAAAATGGAGAGAGTGTAACCCTTAAACCATAGCATTCAAGAGAACAATGATGAAAAGAGAGAAGCTAATCTTCAACTAACATACACATATCCCATTGACAGCAATACATATTCAATGGAGCTAATTCAACCATCTCCACCACAGAATCTGAAAAAAAAAAAAAAAAACCGGCTCCTAAATTGTGTTTTGTGCATTGCAAGATTGTGCTCTCCCTCTTTGATATGGAAGCACTCACCATTTTGCAGAAGAAGGGAGTGGATGTGTGAGACATGCAGTCACTTTTTCCTGGATAATTTCTCCAAGCTTATGGTTTTTTGAATTCCACAATAAGGCTAAGGCCACCCAATTCTTTTAATTTTAGCAACTTATACCTTGAATTTGTATTAGACCATCCATGACCTATGGAGCAAAATGTTGGCCAATCAAGAAACAACATATGCATATAATGGATGTAGCAGAGATGAGAATGTTGAGGTGGATGTGTGGTAAAACTAGGAAGGATAAAATTAGAAATGAGCGCTCGTGAGAGCATTTAGGGGCAACATCAATAGTGGATAAAATTAGAGAAACCTGTTTGAGATAGTTTGGGCATTTTCAACGCAAGCCGACACTGGCGCTAGTAAGGAAAAGTTTGGCTATGTAGGTTGATGGTCCACCAAGGGGTAGAGGTAGGGGTAGGCTGAAGAGGACGTAGATGGAGGTGATAAAAATAGATCCGAAGAAGTGAGAAACTTATTTGAGGATTTGGAACGGGATAGATTGGAATGGAGAAACTGAATTCATGTAGCCGACCCCAACATAGTGGGGACAAGGCTTTGATGATGATGATGATGCCACCTTGAATTTGTATTAATTTACTATAAATTTTTCATTACTTTTATTTTATTATTATTCTCTAAAATTTTGACCTCTCAATGCTATTGTGTCTAATTATTATTAATATTCCTCTTTTTGATGCTTATACATTCCTGGGCTTTAAGCATGAGGGGTGTTCAAGCTAGTTTACCTCACACCTATGTAACAATGCCATTCAATTCTAGATTTGGTGACAGACATCCACATTGCTATGATGGACATTTTGTGCGAAGGAAAAAAATGACAATGAGACAAAACAGTGCATGGTATGATCCTTGGCAGAGGTTTTTTATGTTAACCTTGGGCCTTAAGTTTGTGAACATATGGGGCCTACAGTCTGGGTAGTTGAGGCTGGGGACTGGTTTGATGAGGTGCTTAGCGATTGACTTTCTCAAGTTTAACGAAGAAAGAGGAACACAATGATGGCCCACGTTCAATCATTCAATGTCTGAAGTGGATGACTAAGCACTGAAACCTTTGCTGTGCTTTGGATATTCTTCATGCAAGAAAGTGGTCCATCAAGTTAATGGTGTGGATCACCAAACAGTGACCCCATATCACTGTTGCAAAAATCGGCCTAGGCGGCCGCCTAGGCGCTAGTCGGCGGTCACCGCCTAGGCGCTAGGCGGGGATTAATCGGACTAGGAGGGGATTAATCGGGCTAGGCGGGGATTAATCGGGAATTAATCCCTAGTCCATGCCCACCGCCTTCATTCCTGGTTGGGTCATTGCATTTTTTCTCTCATCTTTTCTTTGCAGCTTATTTATAAGATAATGTAGTTTGAGTGTCTTCTGGTTATGCAGAATTGCAGATACAGGATGCCAATTCTTATGATTTGCTCAAATTAATGCTCAATAAAAGCAATGTCCCTTTTCACAAATAACAATTTGGCCTGTTTGGATGTGCAAAAAATATAAGAAAATAATATTTGATAGAATACAATGTCCTGTTTGGATGTGCAAAAAATATAAGAAAATAATATTTGATAGAATACAATTTTTATTTTCTAAACTTAGAAATCTTCCTTGTTCAGGAACCCAAGAAAAATAAGAAGAATATTCTTTTCTTTTAAAAAGTTTGATGTTGTTTTTTTGTGCCTTTCAATAACTTGCATATCATGCCATTGATGAATCCCATCATTTTTTTTTAATATTTAAATTAGATATCGACTTTGACTTTCCTTCCGATGGTGGCCAAACAACCTCTTCGGCTCAATTTCCACACACACATATTGTAGCAACTAGGACGACTCTTCAAGGTAAGACAATTTTATATTGATAGCTTTTCTATTCATTAGAGTGATCTGCTAGGTGGGTACATGTATTCACTTCTTGCTTTTATTGTTTCTTTACTTAGGGGAGAATGAAGTCACTCAGCAAGAGCCTCTCCCATTGGGAGAGACGAAGGTCACTTCTTCCGAAAGGCTTGTACCATGTCAGTATCAATCGCTGACTGTTGAAACACCTGGATCCCACTTTGAGAAAACTGATCTGGGGATCCAATCTTTCAATAAAGTGTTAGATACGACTGCTGAGGGTGAGCGTCCTTCTAGGAGGAGAAGAATGGAGTCAATGGTTGTAGGTCAAGGTGTTACCTCCCATTCCTCTTCCCTTGCACCTCTAGCATGGACAGAGTTAAGCTGTGAGCAGCAGGCTGCATTGAACGGATTAAAATATTTTATTTCAACACTGAAGTGTCTGCCCCCTTCTTCTTTTGTGAAGGCTAGAGGAGTAATCACTGACACTTTGTCATATATACGGCAAACTGGATACCCAGTGGATCATTTTCAGGCTAGCTTACAAAATCTGTTTTCTTTGTGCTCCTCATATAGCGAGACTTTGGCCAAGAGTTCTGTGGATGCAGGCGAGGCACGACTAAAAGGACTAAGGGATGATTTAGCTGCATTGAAACATAAGAAGCAAATAGAAGAGGGAGCTCAAATCAAAGCATTGGCTAGGCTTCAGGTGCTTAAAGAGAAGTATGCAAGTCTTCAAGCTAAATGTGCAGCTCATAGTAATGAAAGAAACACTGTGACCTCTGAACCGGATCCTTCGGACAAAGGGACTGCTGCTGGGGAGCAAGGACGACTCGACTCGACTAAACGTGTTGAAGCTGCAAAGGTAAGTGCCCAAACGATCATGGAGGAGCATGAGAGTTTGAAGGAAAATGTTTCCTTATGGGAAAGTTTAAAAGAGAAACTATTGTGTGATAGATCCGAAAAGATCAGCGCCACGCTAGATGATCTTATATCTATTTGCAAGTGAAACAATTGAGTGAATAGTGATACATCCAATTAGATCACCACTATGCTAGATGATCTCATATCTATCTGCTCTCTTAGCTTTTGATTCTGTTGTTAGTGTTCACTTTATTTGTCTTTTTTTATTTATTAGCAATGATCAATATAGGAGCTTTATCTTTGTTGGGCCATCTATCTAGATCATTTTTTTTTTATTTTCTATAACACAATTGTAGTGTGGATCTTTGCTAAGAATCAGGTAAAATAGCTAATCATAAGAATAATGATTACCTAAAAAGAATATGGAATACAATGAAACGTAGCTATATTGGTCATTTGCAATCAGACCAGATCCAATTATGCTATACGAGGGCTTGGGCATTTTAATTATTTCAACTATATTCGTATTCGGTTATAGCCTCATATTCAAAATGGGGATTAATATTGGCACTCCTTTTACCCCCTTTTTGATACATGCACTCCCTTCTTTTTGGGAGTGCCTCCGATGTGGGGGGATGGGGGGGATATCAATTGCCATTCGAACTTTGTATAGCATGATCGATCTCAACTATAAACATTGTAGCAAATTTTATTTGTCATAGCCTCATATTCGAATTTGCATAGCATGATCTCAACTATAAGCATTGTATCAGATTTTATTCATGGTCTCAAATTTAACCATAAACATTGTGGCAAATTTGAGATCACGTAGATTTTAATCATTTCACCACATTACCAACCATCTTTATACATCTAGTAAGAAAGACTTGGATATTGGAACGGGCTTCCATTAAGTGATAAAAGCCCAAAGCGCAGCCCGAATAATGAGTGCTTGTAATTTAGTGATATTATGTCCAAACAAATGCTAGAAACTAGAGAAAGGCTATACAGCTAATAAAAAGCCCGGTTCAGCCTAACCTGATTGGCTAATTTTGCAGGCTTGGGCCTGACTTTATGGCCCGTATGGGCTTGGGGCGGATATAGCCTGTGTTTCTAAAGCCGGGTTGGGCCTGGATATGCTTCAGCCTCGCCTGACCCACCCCATGAATGTTGGTACCTTGCTCATTATCATCTGTGCATTTGAGAGGAAGAGAAATATATCTATAAACATCTAGCATTATTTGATCCCCAAAAGAAATTGCCAACAAGGAAAAACCAAAAGAAGTTCTTATTTCACACAAAACCAGAAGGCTAAAAGGTATGACTTTGTCTACGATCAATGATGACATATACTCATATAGAAGCTTAAACAAATCTAAAATGAATTTCATTTCAATAAAAATTAAACAAATTCTCAAAATACAGGGGAATGGTATGTATATGAGAAACAGAAAGCTTATGTACTTAAAATTTCTTATTCTAAACCAGGGTGCAGATGAGAATATAGTTTGTAAACCCCAGATTTTAAGGTAGTTTTCATTTAGAAGAGAAAATTTATTTCATAACTACAAGACCCAAACAGGTCGTAACGAGGGTAGAGGACCTCTATTCCATGAGCGATATGCCATCATTATGATGTGTCTCGGCCCTTCTAAGTATTTCTCGACTTTATGAGATTCTTTTTTATAAAAAAAATCATTATTTCTTTCTTTTTTTTTTAATCCAAATTAAGAAATCATTTTTGGCAGTGGAGAAACGGACGACTCACAACATTTCAAATGGCGTCGTCTGAGTCTCCTAGGTTCGATTATATTGCAATGTCACATGCTCAACCTACTATAGGGAAAATAAAAAAACGCCTTTCAGACTTGTACATCATAATCGTTTAGCATGGGTTATAAAATGGGTTTTACGTGAGTAAATAATTAACTATTTTATATGTGATGTGCTTGGATGTTTTCCACAAATTTTCCAAAATCCATAGAGTAAAAGATGTGAAACTAAACGTCCGGATGCCTATCATTAAAATAAAAATATTGAACGGTTTGAATCATAAATTAGGACCTCACAAAAGTATAGAAACTTAGATCTATAGGTCTGAGTTTTCTTACAAATTACTCAAAATCTATAACGTTTTAAGATAATCAACATTAAGGACCTAGGGTTCATTAATTCAATAAACAGATTGAACTGTTCAAATTACGAATAATATAGCTCATAAAAATAAAAAATAGAAAATAAAATAAAAGTAGTTGATAGAGTCACAAGAATGCAATCAAAATGTAAGAGACTCTACCGGTTTTCCCAACTATTCATTTTTTTTTTTTTTTTTGAAATACTAAAGTTTTTATGAACTTTTCTGAAAATGAGGCAAAAGTTTTATGCCTTTTTGAAAATTTTCCTTAAAAAAGAGTTTTTCAAACTTTTAGTACGTTGGTGACGGACACTCGCACAGGAGCAGCAGCAGCCGAGCAGGCAACGTACTACAAACCTCATACAGAGTTTTCTGATCGCCTCCCTCGTCTTCTCCTAGAAACCCTAGCAACTTCCAACCTTCTATCTCCCTCTGCAGCTCTCTCTTATCCATCTCTTGCTACAGCAGGCATTCCCTCTTCATCTCCTGTAAGTTGAGTATGGTCGAGATTTTCTCTATAGGGATTATGATCCGTTGTGGTTTCTGATTAGGGTCTTATTTGAGGGTTTATGAGTTTGATTTTTTTAGTTGCGAGCACTTGCGTAGGTCTGCCTTAGTGGGTTTTGTTTCCTTTTGATGATTTAGTGAGAAAACCCATTTTTGTGTTTATTACTTCCAATAATGCTATTTGAGCCATTGATACTGTGTGGTAAATCTTTCTGTTTTCAGTTTTTTTTTTCCTTCTAATTTATGGGATTGATGTCTGAGTTGTGATTTGGGGTGTTTCAATGAGCTTTTTAAGGTTTGCCTTAGTGGGCTTGCTTTGATGATGCTGATAAAAATGGAGCAGCGCCCTAGCAACCTTCTGCTTATTCTAGGACATCCAGTCAGTTATTTTTACAGATGTTTTGCATGCATTTACTTTTGTTCCTGTTTTGATTTGGTGTATATGCATATGCTTTCCATGCTTAGTTGATTTGGTTCTGCACTTTCTACTTAAAAAAAAAAAGGGATTAGAGTTTCCAAACAAGCCCTTTATGTACATTTTCGAGTCTCTTTGGGCTGCTTGCTGATTATTCCAAGTTCCTGATTAAATTGCTAGGAATGGAACGGAAAAGAAAAATGGACCAAGCCTCTAGTTCTTTGCTGCCAGCAGTGGATTTAAGTAATCCTAGTCTGAAGTTTGGATTGACTACTTTTAAAGATCTAATCTATACAATGAAGGATTTGCCACCTTCTGCAATCATGAGTTTGCAACCAGCGTGCAATGTTCATTTGTCAACTATGCTTGAACTTGGATACCCCGTGGCTGATTTGGAGCATCAAATTGATCGTTTAATGTTGAGGTGCTACTCTTATATGGATCTTGACTCCATGAGCCCTCAAGAGGTGGCCGAGGCAGTGCTCTTTCCAGAAATTCAATCAGGGATAGAGCAAATATCTTCGAATAAAAATAGGATGACAGAGGTAAATCAAGCTCTATTAATTGCACGGCAACATTTGGCATCTCGTCAAGTGGAACGAGCCAACTACGAACATATCATTAAACAATTAGAAGATAATGATGCTGATACAAGAGATGCAAACTTACAGTTGCAGGAGTTGAGAGAAACTTTTGCTGCTGAGAGCCAGAAACTTCATGTGCTAAATGTTGATATTAATCTTGTGGTAGAAAGGCTCCAAGAGCCTATGGAGAATTACGACAATGTGAATGAAAAAGACCTTTCTTTCTGCACAACTTTGAAAAACGAATTATTGGACAAAGTATCAAGGTGGATTTCCATGTCGCTGGATTCGATTATATCTGAACTCCCTTAAAGGTACTACTAGTTCCCTATATCTCTCTTTTCAGATAACTTAAGAAGCAACACTAGAACCCAAATCTAAACTCTGTGTCAGTGTGTGAATCAAACTTGTTTAAAGTCACTCATCTTGTGACAATGATTCCATCTGGGGCACAAATGTTGACCTCATTAGTGCCTCACATGCACAAAGCCAAGGCTCAGGTTAGCAACTTGAGAATCTTGAGATCAAGAAATTAATTAACAGTTATAATTGAACCCTTTAAATTGAGGCTAGGCACACTATTCAGTGTAAAATTCAGCAAGAAATTAACCGTGATCGAAGGCTTGTCACAATCTTGCAATGAGGTCCTCAATTAATTGAAGATGTATCCAATGCTGCATTGTCTAGGAATCACCGGCAACACAACTAGATTCGTGGTGCCCTTCGAGGATTTGATGGTGACTTGGCTCAAAGGGTTACCAATTGATAATTTGGGGATTTGTGCAAATTAAGGTTCAATGTTAAATATGAAATATTTATTTCCCACTACTGTTAAAAGCCCAAATTTCTAGGAGCTTTTGTAGATTTTAGTAATTACCATGATTTAGTTGTAAATTAGATAGTTTCTAATTCTAGTATGACATGTTTTCCAAATTAAAGCATTGTTTAGCCTATATAAAGAGATGTAATCCTCTCTCAATCGATAATGGCATATTGAATAGGAGAATAGATTTTAGTAATTACCATGATTTAGTTGTAAATTAGATAGTTTCTAATTCTAGTATGACCTGTTTTCCAAATTAAAGCATTCTTTAGCCTATATAAAGAGATGTAATCCTCTCTCAATCGATAATGGCATATTGAATAGGAGAATATCCTAAAAAATAGATGTATTTCAAAGAAGTTTAATGGCTCATTTAATATTACAGTTGGACGATAATTCTCATTTACCTCTCTCATTTATGTTCTACAACTGCAATGTGGGGTGGTTTCATTTAGTTGGACAAGTCAAAAGGGGCCAAAAAGGCTTCTCTTTTAAATGGGGCATTTTGTAGAATTTCTTCCACATAGAAACTTATATATCTATTTTCCTGCAATAAATTTGTATGTTACCAAATTGTAAGTGTTGTGAAAACTGGCTGAGCTCGTATATTCAGCTCCATGTTGACAGAAGAATCCAGAGTCACATTAGATTAGGGTGTCATTGGTTTTCTGATTCTTCTTTCCTAAATCAGTATTAGTGATCAGTTTTGAGATGGAATTAGCAGAAATAAAAAAAGGGAATAGCACCTAATATGGTTTGTGATTCCATGCCCACTTCTAACATAGTGGAAAAAAATGACTGTTCTTCCAAAGTACTAAAAATATTTCAGGTGCACCTTAACCTTTTCCGTGTGAGCTGACTTTCTGCATTTGTCTTTTAACCTACTTTTATGTTTTGCTTTATCATCTTTGTGTGTACTTAATTGGTAATGTCTTTGACTGCTAAGGATGCAACATAATATACAATTGTATAGATTTGGATACTCCATGAATTTATCAAATTGGCATGAAAGAAGCAAAATTTCAAGATGCAAAAATGCTAAAAAATTTGCAAATGCATATAAAATCATTTGGATGTTGGCTGATTCAACATCTTGTCGGAAGATGTGGGAAGCTTTTGGGGTCCTTTTGCCTTTATTTTGGAAGATCAAACCACATTTGTGAAAGTTTTAAGCTTTCAAAGATCGTAGATACTGTTCATTCCACTTAGTAAAAAACCAAGTGCTGCCACCTATTACTACACTACTTAAATACATTCTTAAAAATTAAGACACTTGTATCTTAAAATTAGAGATTCATAGGATCTATGATGCCTAGATACGCGTATGGATATGGGAGGGACACACTATGGACACGGTAGCGACATGGATTTTATACATAAAAGTGAAGTATTGGATACGATGTGACATGATACGGTGCCCATTTTGAAGTATCCGTGCATCATGGCATAAGACACTATTTTCTATTTTTGAGGATGTTTTTAATCATCTTTTCATGAGTTTTAAGGAAGAACCGCCTGTGGCTTTAGGAAATTTGACTTTGTCGTTCTTGTAGGACCTTTTCAGCTGGTCATAATGTGTGAAGATGGCATAATCATTCAAGATGGCATTATCTGGGTTGGTTTCACAATCAGTGTTATCCGGTTTTAAGATTTGTTTCTTTTGTGGACTGCTGCTGAACTTATAGAGGATGATTCCCATATGATATGGTTGCCTTGGAAGAGGATTTTGAACCTTATGGATGCTAAGTAGATTGGTTTTCCCCTTCCTAACAGCTTGAGCTTTTGGGATGTATTAGCTAGTTGAACTTAACATGGTATTAGAGCTAATGCTATGCCGTGAGTTCAAACCTTGGGGACAGGGAGGCATAATTCCCCCAATTCGCGTGGACAAGCATGAATCGCATGGGTGGTAACGTGTGGTTTGGAAACTCGAACGGAATCCCGTTTGACGGCAGTGTTAAGTAGATTGGTTTTTCGCTTCCTAATCCTAACGCCTTTAAGTTTTTTAGATGTATTGGCTAGTCGTACTTATCAAGGATATAGGGTGATCATTCTTGCTTAATTTGGGTTCATCCCTTAGGTTAGTTTATTTTCTTGTACCCCTTCGTGGAGGCAGATTTGTTTACTGGTTACTCATGACACGTATCAAGGAAGGGAAATGCAGAGAATTCTGTTTGTGTGTGCGCGCGCGCCTGCGGTTGGAGGGTACTCTTAGGCACTTGATGTAAGCCGATCATCACTTGAGAGATTGAAAAGCCTTGATTTCATCAACTTAGATTCCATGGCTAGGAATATTAAATGGGACCAACTTTTGGGAGACCAAACCTCTATTACCCATGGCATTTGATAGCTATGCATCTAGTAGTGCCACTGACCCTCTTAGATGCCATGTGTCTGGATTAATGGTTTGTTTGATGAAAAAGCAGGGTTGTCTGTTTTGTTTTCCTTAAAACTCTCTCTCCCTTTAACTGTTACGTGGCTTTTATTATGCGTTTAGGGTTCCGTACTAAGCCAATTTTTATGCACGTAGTTCGGTTGACATGCTTTTCGTATTCCACATCTGTTTCAGGAATGAAATTGCATGCCAATAATGGTCGCCTAAATTGAAGCCCTATATTTTTGTTAATGATAATAATCTGTTTGGTTTCAGATCTTCCAGACTTGGAGAAGGCTGGTGGGAACTAACTAAACTACAGTTGACAACTTGGAAATAGATACAGCATATTGACATGTGATTTCAGGAGATGTGGGCTTTTTACAACCTGGCTAATGATACCATTGAGTCTTGTGTTTCCATTCTCTTGAGTTTACTATTGGATTTTTTTAGCAATTGCAGTTATTTCATGTAACGGAGCCTGAGTTTGTTATTGCCTTTTACACCATACCCTGTAACTAATATACTGCTTCAGAGACCACTGTGCATGTGCAAGAAAATGGTAATAGTATCCACTCCGATTGGTTGCATGTAGTTGGTAGATCTGGCTGCTGAGCCCTTAATGCAACTTCAAGAGTTCTTCCGGCTCTCATATTAAATACGTTAATTAGAATTGTAATGTGCGATTATGCAGGTCAAATATTATTATTGGCTCTTAGAATTCCCATTCTAGAAAATCATTTTCCCTTGTTGGAATTCTGCTGTTTGGATAAGTTTTGGATCCTGAAATGATGTAAATCAAATGCTGTTTGGATAATTGTTAGTGCCGCCGCTATTCATTTGTTAATCCACCTCAAATGGAGGAATATCCGCCCTAAAACCCTTTTTTTTTTTTTTTTTTTTAAGTTGCAGCTCTTATATCCACAGTAGAACTTATCTTTTTTCAAATTCAGGAAGAGAAATGACATATCTATCATATGGGAAGCTTCGATTGTATTGGTGGATTTTACTTTCGAAATTTCTGCTGCCAGTGGGTAAAACTGACTTAGGCCTTGACATGATCTGACGGCCTAATCCCAGTTGGACCGGTGAATTCAACTCCAAGAATTGAGTCATTCTCATTTCAATGATGCTTCTCCCACGTTTCCAAGGGAGGCTGGGACCCTATCAAGCCCTCGGGTGGAGGAAGGAGACCTCGGGTGAGGCAAGGTGGCTTGCCCCGGTCGATCCCTGGGCAAGATGAGAGCTACTAGCATAGAGGAAGAGTTAAAAATTAGCAATGTGCAAAAATCAGATTTGATGGACTATCTGCTACAAAATGGATACCACAAGGTCAGCCCTTATCAATCTGTGAAGGGACCAACTATTCTAACTAAATAGCTAAAAGCAGCTGTCTACCCTTGAATTGGGGCTAACGCAAAAGACTTCCCATCAACGAACAGAGTAAAAATCACCTGCTTTAGATAAATGAGATCCATCTGATTGCAGGGTCCAACTCTGGGCCCCAACTCATGTCAAGCCGGTCGGATAACAGATGTGGGAGCAGTACTGTTAGACTCGTGTAACTGGCCTCACAAGCATCTGGGGCCTAGAGAGAGGAATAAGATTATGGATACATGATCTAGGGCCTGTTCCATGAATGGCCTTTGCCCTTTGGGGTAAGATGTGAGAAGAGGCAGCACTGCTGATAGGCTTGTCTGACCGGCCTCAGAATGAGTCCGGTATTACTACGTTTTTACTTTATCCATAAAATAGAGGTAATTGCTTTCCTTTTGGCCGACCCACGAATCCGACCTAAAACTGACTCAAATTTGACCCCAAATTATATATGATCGGTCACTTTTTGAGTCAACGAAACCTCACCCACATTTAAACAAGTTGGGTTAGGGTCATCCCGCTCAACACAGATAACTTGCATACGACTACCTGAATAATATTTATATGTTGCAATGCAGACTAAAAAAATATCAAACAGAGAACATCTGAACATGGTTTAGCGAAGATGCATCATTTGTCCACCAATGGCACAGAATTGATTAAGAAAATTCACACACAAACGATATTTAGAGTGCATTATACAAACAGATAAAGCAGCAACTATAAATACTAATCATTAACCCATGTAGCAACTAGTTTCAGTTCAGTGCCAGACGCTTTCGCCTTCATGGAGCATTAAACAGAGGAAATACATATATGTAGTTGCTGAAAATCAAAGCTGCACCCCATCCATGCCTTGGCTACTCTCTCTGGGGTGCGGCATCTGTTTTAATGCTCTACCGACAATATACCAAGCAAACGTTGTAATACCAATGTGCTCTATTCTAAACCTAAGATCATGGAAGAATTGTACGCAAAGTCTCCCTGCCTTAAATGCAGGGCTGGGATTGAGCTGACCACTGCAGAAGAAAATTTCACTCCAACAAGGTCTGCCAATAAACATCAACGAAGGAAACAATATCCAAATAACAAAACATTCAAGCAGAAAAAGGGAATAACAAGACTTCCCCAGTTGGGAAGGAAACTTCATATCCAAATAGATAAGGAAGACTTTTTTTTTTTTAAAAGGTTTGCATTTCTCCCAGGCTAGCTAGTTGTTCTTGTCAAGTCCATGAAACCCATACAATCAACTAGTGTTTGGCCAAATTGTGATGTATAGGAGAAGCTATAGATAGAACTTGGTGAAGCCTAAGGAACTCAAATAAGAGGCGATATGAGCAGGCTAAAAGAGGGCTTTGTTGTCAAGGTTGTTTCTAATTTAACATAACAGGGGGCCTGACATGCATCTTCATGTTGCTCTCTCATTTAATTGCAGAACATTATTCTCGTTCAACAAAAGAAAAGGTTGATGCAGTTATGCATGTATGAGCACCAGTCCAACAGTTGCACTTTAATAAACAGCATGTATGAGTATCAATCATATAGCATCCAACTCGCAGGAATGAGCATAGCAGAATATAATGACGTGAACAAGTTGTAAAGAGTAAAATTTTGAAACTATAGACCTGTTCGGAAAAAAAAAAGAGGGAAGTTTAAGATCAAGAGTCTCAAGAAATACTTTGGTCACTAATGGAACACCACCACTGGAATCATAGAGGCCAGAATAAGGTAAATATTACTACAGTTACAGAGACAACTTAAAATTGGGGAACTCTCTACTCAGCCGAACAGCAGAATTCCAACAAAGGAAAGTTCTTTTCTAAAATGGGATTTGAAAGAGCCAGTAGTTCTAAGGAAGGTATTTTGTGTGTATGTGACAGAGAGGTTTTTTTTACCCTGTAATAGGGAGAACTATCGACATTGTATGAGGGCTCAACAAAAAGATGTAACAACCACATTCAACAACTCATGAGCCAATCGATTGGATACTATTACTTATGATGCACGGATACTTCAAAATGGGCAACGAATCGTGTCGTATCGTATCCGATACTTCACTTTTTATGTCCCTGTTGCGTCTATGACATGCCCTTGCCGTATCCATGTCGTATCTGTGCATCATAGACTATTACCATTTTCTTGCGCATACACATTGGTCTCTGAAGCAGTTTTCTCAGTTAGCAGGTTATGGGGTCAAAGGGTGATAAAAATTCAGACTCCATTTATGAAATAGCTCCAATGCCAAAAACTCCAACAGTAAAATCAGAGAATGGATATTCAAGACTTAAATGTATCATTAACCAGACAGTAAAAAGCCCATATCTCCTAAAATTGCATGTATCTATATCCAAGTTATCAGCCGTAGTCTAGTTAGTTCCCTCTGGCCTTCTTCAAGTCTGGAAGACCTGAAACCAAAAAGATTATTATCATTAAACAAAAGAATAGGGCTCCAATTTAGGAAACTATTGTTGCCATGCAATTTCATTTCTAAAGCAGATGTGGAATGTGCCTAAACTGTTGGCATGATATTTCATTTCTAAAGCAGATGTGGAATACGAACAGCATGTCAGCTGAACGGTATGCATAATTATTTTTTCAATGGCTACTTTCATTAATAAAAGCGAGCAGTGCAAGAGATTAGTATTGACAAGCTAAGACAGGAAACATTATTACACAAAAAAGGAACACCCAAATACAAAACAACTAAGACATTGCACATGGAATCCATAAAAAATGGCTTAATATGGAACCCTAAATGCATATTAAAAGCCACATAACACTTGAAGGGTAGAAATGGTTTAAAGGAAAACAAAACAGAGAAGTCTGCTTTCCCATCAAATAAATCATTATAGGTGCCAGTGGTCTACCCAAAAAAAAAAATTGGTCCCATTTAACGTTCCTACCTATCAAATCTAAGTTGATGAAATCAAGGCCTTTCAACCTCTCAAGTGATCAGCTCACATCTAGTGTGCAAGTGTACCTAATTGACACAGCCAAGATCCACGATCGAACAATAGATCAATCTCCCGAAGGTAAATCTTTTGAGTTATGAGAGTTCTCTTCAATTTGGTGTTTTCTCCTCTTGTGAGGTTGCCTTTACCTTCGGGAGATTGATCTATTATTCGATCGTGGATCTTGGCTGTGTCACTAATAGGCCTGAATTTTCAAGATGATGAATCCAAAGCCCACCTATGCATTCGGTAGGGCTAAGGGACCTCACTAAGATTTCACATGACTCAATTGAGCATTCATCTCTCACAGACAAAAAATGCAGTGTTGTTGTGGCTAGTATGTCTCATGGTTTAAATTGTGTTGTTCACTTAAGAGGACCAGGAGATTTATTACATCCATCATTACACCATTAGAAGATGATCATTCATATGAGTATTATAATTGTTGTGGCTGGACAAAAAGGAAGCAAAAGTATAGGAATTCCTCAAGGCAAAGCACTTAATGGAGGGAAAAGATGCAAATACTCACAAAGCATTCCTTCATCATCGTTACTATCGTCATCCCCACCTCTTTCCCTGCACAAAAAAATAGAGTAGAAAATAAAAATAAAAAAGCAGATATAGAGGCATCTACTTTCAACACTATAAAGTACAAACTGTGCAGAAGAGTGGGAGTTTCCAAACAGTTACTACCAACCACTGTCATCGTCATCAGAGGCATGTTTCACTGCAAAAGAATAAAGGGGTCACTAAAATGAGGTAACTAAATTAAAATAAACAGCAGAATATATCAAAATTAGTGGGATTGTGGGATTTAAAGAGAACTGATGAGACTGTCAGACAGCAGAACACATGTGCCTTACACCACTGTCAATCATATAGGTATGTATGCCGATACATTGAACTAAACCTAGTCAATGTGGATGGGTTCCCCAACCGAGTCCAATGATTTTCCAGAGTTACTTCAACACACTTAATGTTGCCACAGAGAACCAAAATTTTGTCCCTTCCAATCAGGGCAATTTTATTTTTAAAAAAGAAAAAGGTCAATGGGGTGAATTTTACTGAAAAGAACTTAGTTATTTATTTATGAAAGAGAGGAAAAGCATAAATACATCACACTGAAGGTTAAGGGTTCCAACATGTTTGGGTCTATCAGTAACATTTTTTATGGGTCAATCATGTTTAGGTCTTAAATTCCATCTATTCTTGTAATCACAAAACCATCAGGTCTAGCAGATCTGAAGTTCTTCTCTGCACTTCCCTTCCTTGGCAGGTGTCAACAACTAAATCTGCCTCCACGAAGGTGTACTACAAAATGAACCCAAATTAAGCAAGACTGATTTCCCTATATCCATAAGGTTCAAAATTCTCTTCCAAGGCAACCATATGGGAATCACCCTCTATAAGTTCAACAGAGTCCACGAAAGAAAAAATTCTCAAAACTGAACAGATTGATTGGAAAATTTTGTTTCTTTCAAGCCAATTAGATACATTCATGGAGTATCCACCTCTATACAATTGGTTATTACATTGCATCCTTAGCTGTTGAAGACATTACCAATTAAGTACACACAATGATACTAAAGCAAAACAGAAAACTAGGTTAAAAGACAAATGTAGAAAGGCAACCCACACAGAAAAAGTTTAAAAAAATATTTTACTTTGGAAGAACAAGTCAATTTTTTCACTATGTTAGAAGTGGCATGTCTCAGGAAAAAAAGAAAAAGAAAAAAGAAGTGGCATGGAATTCCTAAACTATATATTAGGTGCAATACATTTTTTTTCTTAAATATTACTTCTGCCAATTCCATTTCAAATCATCATCAAAACTGATCATTAATACTGCTTTAGGAAAGAAGAACCAAAAAAACCAATGACACCCTTATCTAATGCGAATTCGGATTCTTTTGTCAAACACAGCTGAATATACGAGCCCATTCGGTATTCACAAATTTTATGTTGGCTGTCAACCTACCTAACGCAACTCTGTGTGAGAGAGAGAGCAACCTACCTAACGCAGCTCTGAGAGAGAGAGAGATGGCACAGCACTCACATACCATTGCCAATTCCAGAACAAGAATGGGAATATGCTTGGGAACCAAGGTTGAGACTAGAGTCTGGAAAGAAAATTGGGAATGGATTCTCAAGAGCATGAACATAGTTTTCATAAATGAAATATGGAAACTCTTACAGTTAATCTTTGTGGTAACTCATGAGAGACAGATAGATAAAAAGGGCACAAGAGCAATGATCCATACTATCTAAATTGTTGGCCTTGTAGTTGGAGCATAACTCCATAACAATTTTTTTTGATAACAATTATCCTTTAAATGGCCATTTCCCTTTGATTTGTATCATGGAACTTAGATCAGTATCACCAAGAACAATAACCAGATAATTGTCAACATTTGAATGCCGGTGATTGTTAGACATGAGTTTCATGCCTAAATTCATCTAGAATAAGGTCCATAAATTGGGAAGTATGGATCGGATGTTCTTAGGCTAACCATGAACAAGTCACAAAAAGTTTAAAGTTTCTCATTGGTGCCAAAAAAATTTGATGTGCACAAATAACATTAAAATCTTAACTTCAGTGTTAGAGGAGTTGGATGATCCTCAACCCCCGATTTTTAATAGTATCCTGCAGGGTAGAATTTTCAGATGAGAAGCTCAAAGTTTGTTGATCTATATCTTCTTCTAGGCCAGTGAACGTTATTGATTTGGTGAAGGTCATGGAAAGATACCTCAAAATGTTGCATGTTTTAAAATTGATCAACAACCTCAGAATAAAATCTAAAACTGACAACACAGCTAAACCCACATCTGATGTTAAAGAAGAGAATAAAATCTAAAACTGACAACACAGCTAAAACATCTGATGTTAAAGAAGGTGTACTATTGATGATGGTTATCATTTGAATTATATACCTTATACTAGGCGAATAATGACATAATACGATCCAGCGATTCGGCGATGGAAGCTGAAGCAGAGGATAGTAATTCCCTCTTCAAGTCTTCGCATAAAGAAGGGTTTTCAGGCAAACATCCAAGCTGCTCATTGGTGCTCTGCAATCTTTGTTCTGCATCATTAATTTCTTCTTGGTGATTAGAGACCTGATTCTTCTTTTGATGGGATTCCAATGCAGTTTGATAATCACTCAAACTAATTCGAAGAGAATTGAAATTCTCTTCTAATGTTGAACGTTCACTTAATGGTGCCTCCCTCTGAGCCTTCAGGTCAGGTAAACCTGCTCTTTCCCGTTCAATACGAGGAAGTTGCATCTCCTCCAGAATCTGTCGCCCACTCTTGGCAGCCAACTCCAAATTAGATTTATACTGAGTCATCAACACATCTAGCGCTTCCTCTATGGGCTGAACAGAATATCCTAGATCATTCTTTATGGAAGACAAGAACACGTCTATCAAAATTTCTTTAAGCTGGATAGCCTCGCTAGGCTCAAGCCCGTTCAAAGCGAGTATGGAGTCCTTTAGCGACTCAATCGAAAGTCTGAGGGGTTCGAATCGTTGTTCAGTTAATTGGGACATTGGTGGTAGGGATGGCAGGGTGGAAGAAGAAGCAGCAGCAGAGGAAGAGGAGGACGAGGGACCTGGATTTGTTCGACTTCTCTTTGACATTTCTCAAATCCTGATCAAAGCAAGAAATAGCAATTAAAGTTATTCATCTCCTCTATCTATTTAAAAAGATAGATGGACAGCCTTGCATATAATCATCAAAAAGTTAGAACAGAAATATAAAAAGAAAAGGGGAAAACGATAAAGAACAGATTTAGAACAACTCTGCAGGTTTTTCCCCTTTTTAGAACAAACTCGCAAAACAGAGAGCACCAACAGCAACAATAGATATAGAAAAATGGGGAAGAAAAAACAATAGAAGAAGAAGAAGAAGGAGAAGAGACTGTGTGTAGTGTGTACCTGGCACCGGCGACAGCGTGTCTGGGCTCCGACTGGGCGTGGCAGTGGCACCGGGCACCGGGCACCGGCGATCGGCTTTGCTGGGCTGGCAACGGAGAGGAGCTGAAGGAGACCGAGAGGCGAGAGGCGAGAGGCGAGAGGCGAGATGAGGAAGGTAGCCTACGGTTTCGTTTGGCAGCAAACGATCAAGTCTTCTACTTAAGTGGTTTTTTTTTTTCATTTAACCCCCCGTCAGTTTTCTTTTTGTTTTAAATATCCTCCAATGCCCCATGAGCTTATGTGGTCTGCTCGCAGCTGAAAATCTGATAAAAGTAAAAGGGCTCAATATCCAGACTGGGTGTGCACATGGGCTGGGCTGGGCTGGGCCAGGCTTGGTTTGCTTTGCCTACTTTGGCCTGGATATGGGCTCAGAGTTTTAGGCTCACAGACTGAGCTCTCAGATCTGATATATTCACCCAATAGCAAATAAGGTTGGGCCTGGGCCAATATCAGTATATTAACCCAACTAGATGCCCAAATCTGACCCAGAAGGCTCAACACAAATGGCCCATAGCCAGACATTGAGGCCTATGGGCTGGATGCATAACAACTAAATGGGCCGAACAAGCTTCGGCCCAGCTCGTGCAACCATAGTCATTCGGTTTAGGCGAAAAACGTAGGACGCAATATGTTTTGAGTCCATGGGCCTATTGGGATCTCGAGTATTTAAAATAATATACACAAAAGAAAATAACAAGAATGTAGAATATGGAATATTCTGCTATAGTAATTGTATAGTACAAAACATAGCTCCAATTAATGAGACAAGGGAGGGGATGTAATTTATTTCTACAGTAGGCCTTTGTCCTTTCCATCACTGTCAAATGGTGTCTTAAAGCTAATTCAGTAATTCCTAAATTCTCTTAACTCCATTAAAAAAGAATATCCATTAATTATATTGCTAACACGGCACAAACAACAACTAGCAAAATTACCCGTGCTCAGCACGGATATGGCAAACATTTCAATTTAAGCATTTATGTATAAAAAAATTCATAGCTTTTTTGAAAGAAAGCCAATCGAAAAAATTTTATGAGTATGTATTTATGTAATCCAAGAGTTGGTATCATAGAATTAAAAAAGAGGTATTGAAATAGAAAGGGAATAATAGAGTTTGAAATAAAAAAGAAAAAAGAAAAGAAAAGAAGAGAAAAGTGGATAGCAGTTATGAGTGGTTATGATAAAGAGTTATAGAAGGTAGTTGATGTAACTTCCGGTCAACATTATAACCGTCAGTCAAAATCGAATCCAAAACCTCCTGACTTAATATATTATAATTGGCCATTGAGTTGATGATTATCTCATTATCTTATCAAAATTACAAAATGAATATAAGCATCTCAGAAACACTTACCTGATTATTGCATGGAAAATGCTCTCAGCCCTCTCATGGACATGGCATCTCCACCGCTCTCCACCGCCCCCAATGTCCGATGACCAGAAAACACACATACTGCCGTTCTACGGTAGCGTTGCAGCGATGGCATTGACAGCTATCTTGCTATAGCTTACAACCTGTTCGTCGTGGGGTGGTGTTGGCGAAACCAAACATTAATTTAAGAGACAGAATCTGTAATACCCCGACCCCTAATCTTATATTAATTATAATTAATTCATTGTTAATTAATTAAGTATGTTTAGAGTCTTAGCGAGTCGGACTTGATGTGCGGATCACGTATACGAAGTCTCGTGCGATTCCAAGTGCGTTTGGGTAGAGTAGGGGGTTGATTTGCAATTTTGGAAAGTTTTCAGGGGGTTTTATGTGATTATGAGTTTTTGTGATTTGTGGTGCATCGGGTAGGTTTCGGCATTTTACGAACTTTAGTCTTCAGTCGCGTTTCAATCTAACGCGTCGAAGAGGCCCAAATATCCTCATTAGTGGACCGAATGACTTGTAATTTCCAACTATCCTAACCTAAATAAAACTCAACGTTCATTTCCCCTCTCTTACTCATTTCACTCTCTCTAACTCTCATTCCCTCATCTTCCTCACTGCCTCCTTATCGACGATGACCACTAGAGCTCCGTTCTCGCCGGTCGGACTTCCCTTCCTCTTCCCCAAGTCTCCAAGATCTCACTCATCTCTCTTTTAGAACCTCTCACTCAACACCCACTCAAAGGTAAGCTCTCATAGCTTGTAGGCTTAGCTATTCTCCTTCCTTTTGGTTAGAAATGGATTAGAGAGACTCACCCCAACCCATTGCATACATATTGTAGATTTATTTTGGGTTGAGAGTTGTTTCTCCAAGTTTGAACTCATTTTGGAGGTTTTCTCCATTTTTCCTTGTGATTAGAAGCTCTTCGTCTTAAGGCAAGTTAATATACATATGTTAAGCTTTGATATGTTTGTCTTTATTGATTTTGATCATTGATAATGGCTTAGATGTACACATGCTTAATTGATGTTAGGATTATTGAAAAACATGATAATTAGGCCTAATTGTTCAATGGATTGGATTTTGATTTACTTGGATAAATTGATGGGATTTTGGGTTTTGAATGGAAGGTCTTTACCCTTTATTTGCACTGATTTAAGGCCAAGGGATTTGAAATGGTTTAGACCTATTTTCACTGTAGTTATAGAATTGTGTTCTATTTCCTCCGTGTATGCTGCGTCAGGTGCTGGGCGCCTGACGAAAACACTGTTCATCCTATATATGTTACAACTCCAGGTCGACCGGGCCTTGACCAGGTCTACCGGGCACACAGAGTCAGGTGTTGGGCACCTGACGAAATACTGTTCACCCCTTTTTATTTACAACCTCCGGTCGACCGAGCTGGAGGATGTCGACCAGGCCCTGTGGGGGATGTCGACCGGCCCAGGGGTGGGTTGACCGGGTGAACTACAAGTTTCTTTTTGGAAAAGGGCTTTTTTGACCTTATCTTAAATGAACTTAGGTGGAACTTTGGCTACCATTTTTTAGACTCATTTGACTATGTGTGAGGATATTTTGAGTCGACGTTCTTCACGGTTATTCCGGTTGTATCGGGATTCAAGCTAGCTCAATCGTGAACGGTGTGGGTCAACGGGATACCCTCCTTTATAGTTATGCACGAAGATTATTTGTTCGGACATTGCAAACTCTAATTCCTTTCGTTGACTAAGTATGGATGTACGATGCTTCGGGATTAACAGTGTACTTAGGATTAGATTATCTATCGCTTATGATTCCGAATTGTACCGTCTGGTACTTGTCTACATATAATATCCATGTTCTTTAGTTTCGTTTACTTTGTTTTGTTTTGGGATCACATGAAAAACCTAGATGATGTACTTAGAATCACTTTTGATGTTCGGTTTAATTTGAGAATTGATTGAAGTGTTAAGGCTAGGTGGCTTTGATTGTAGAAGCTTGATGAGAACTACTTATGGTTTTGATGTTTTCGCCCCACCCTACACACATGCATGATATTGTCCGCTTTCACGATTTTATTTCTGATGGGCCTCAACCCATCAAAAGGCCTCATGCAAGGTAAGGGTGTAAGCTCTACATATAATCCCAATCACTTTCCTCTCTATAGTCGATGTGGGACTCCTAGGCATTACAAGTGGTATCAGAGCCGACTCTCGACTAGTTCGAGTGTGGGTCCCCTGCCGTAGTCTGGTGAAAGTGGGCGGGTTTCCATGTGGGCGGGCCAAGAGGGCTGGCAGGCTATAGAGGCTGCAGGCTACTGCACATGAACGTGCAGCCCTAAGGGGGGTGGAATGTGATGCCCCGGAGTCCCACATCGACTATAGAGAGAAAAGTGATTGGGATTATATGTAGAGCTTACACCCTTACCTTGCATGAGGCCTTTTGATGGGTTGGGGCCCATCAAAAATAAAATCGTGAGGCCCGTGGGCCAAAGTGGACAATGTCATGCATGCGTGTAGGGTGGGGCGTTACACATCTCGGCACCCCTGTCAGGTCTCTAGCCAAGTCAAGGTCATTCCCGACCTCGGCCCTCGACCTCGGCAACACACCCTAACCTCGGTCACCATGCCAAAGCTAGCCAAGGCAGGGGCTGACAGCTGTCCTCCTATGGACGCTCAAGCATGCTATAGCACGTGCGACAAGACAAGGGCACCGCCCATATCCTCTGACAACCACCTATGCCGCCCATGCTCCTCGACAGATCGGCGTCCGCAGACGCCAGAGAAGGCTACGATGGGACCGCGCCTCCCAATTACCTCTGACAAGGTGGGCTATGACAAGACAGCCAACCACCTTCCTGCCTCCTTCATTCTTCTATATAAACTGAGCAACAGTTCCAGAATGGGGGTGCACCTATTGAGCCAATCAAAATAAACGCCCTAAGTATATAGCACATCCCCAAATTTATCCAATAGGGTTTGTTCCCATTGCAAGATTTATTAAAAATGTGATTAACACAACCTTATGCATATTGATTAATCACATTTTATACCAAACAATCAATCTTATGGTGTAACCAACTCTTATTTGGGCAAATTCTTGAAATACGTTTGGGAGGGCATTTATGTTGAGCAACTGGGATTTTCAATAGGTGAGGCCTATTTGTGGAGTTCTACTCCTTTAATTCAAGATTTCTTTATCGCACATTTGTGTAACTGGTTTTTCGCGAGAACAGTGAGGATTGCCGAAATGATTTTTCTACACAACAATAACATCCATATTTGGTGCGACCCCTTCTTCCTTTTGGACGAGCACAAAAATGGACTAAATTCTTTGCGATTCTTAGGAAAGTAAAGTCCTACGCGAGGTTGGGGTCAGATTTTTTTTCCTCACGAAAGAGGAAATTTTATGTAAAATTAATTTTTTGTGGCATGCATGCAACCTTGTCCTAAGGTCACATTTGGTAATTAAATTATTGAGGATGATCTATCAGCTTTCCATAAAGTTGTAGAGAACTCGTTTTGGATGACCATAAATCTCTAGGAATTTGGACTAGTGGAAATCCTTCTTTTTGAGAATTTTCAAATCCGTCTGTCTCTACGGGATTTGAAAATCCTCATTTCATGACTATTCACTAATACGAGTGGAAAAGGGAAGTAAATCCTCACATGGAATCCCTAATCCAAAGAGAATGAAGAATCTCTCTTCTTTTTCCAATTTTTAGGATGTAGCAACTAGCAACTCCTCTTGGGCTAAAATTTCACAACATCCATCACATGCATGATGCATTCATTTTGAGGGCCTAATTTCAACCAGTTGACCCCTCGGCTCCAATAGATTCCCTTCCCGACCCAGACAAAAAAACCTGATCCTGACCGTCCCTCACACAAAACCTACTTCTTTCATCACCGTCCATCACATGAACATATAAAAAAAACATCCAATTCCATTCGAGTCGATCGCTTGTAGGTCTTTTCATCGTTTCCAATTTTCCTGCGCAACAGAGCAGCGGCTGCAGAACTCATTCCAGGTACTCTCTCTCTTGATCGGAATCTCATATACATTCCTTTCGCACGTCTGATTCTACTGTAATTTCTAGATTTTTCTAGGGTTTTGGAGATCTGTGTTCTGATATACTTTCTTCCTAATCTAGGGTTTTGTATAAAACACATTTGATGCTTGAAAGAAGAGGAAAAGAGAGGACTTTGATAACGATCTCAATTAATATTAACCTAACACTAACTAAAGTCTGTAGTTTGATCGACTCAAATTGCCCCCAACCAATTCCTATAAGAACATGGTGGAGATGAATATTTTCCAATTCATGGGTCCTTTGGCACTTACTTTAGAAGATTTAAACTGCAGTTTTTGTGGAAGATGTAAGCTTTCGAAGATTGAAGATACTGTTCATTTGATTTGGTGAAATACAAATGCACCCACCTATTTCTACTTAAATTCTTTTTCAATGATTGAAATACTTGTATCTTGGAATCTAGATTCATAGGAAACCATTTTCTATTGTTTAAGGAATTTCTTTTATTACTTCTTTTCATGAATTTTAAGGCTTTTGTGGGTTCTAGCCTTCTAGGGTGCCACTTGGTCCAACTCGGCCGAGTTGAGTGTTGACTGAGAGGGACTGAGTTGCCCCTAGAGTCCTTTTTCAATGATTGAAATACTTGTATCTTGGAATCTAGATTCATAGGAAACCATTTTCTATTGTTTAAGGAATTTTTTTTATTACTACTTTTCATGAATTTTAAGGCTTCTGTGGGTTCTAGCTTTCTAGGGTGCCACTTGGTCCAACTCGGCCGAGTTGAGTGTTGACTGAGAGGGACTGAGTTGCCCCTAGAGTCCAACTTTAAAACATTGTATAAAACCTGGATCAGTTACGTTGATACATGGTCTATCTTTTCTGGCATTCCGAATTCTGAACTCTTGAATTATGTGATAGAGACCCACTAGTTATCTAGAATTTTGAGTACGCTATCCTTCTGCACTACAATTAAAGTTTGGGATTTTGTTAGGGATTTGTAACATGATTATTCTTGCAAGTCATAGTGAATCATTGTTGTACCTGTATCTTGAGAATTTTGGTTTTAGATTATCCACCACATTCTATCCTTGTGTTGAGCACTTGTATCTGTATACATGCCTGAGCAACAGAGTCATACTTCACATTAGAGAGTGATAGGCATCAAACAGCTAGGTGCACAGATTTCCCTTGCTTAACTATGATAATTGTTTCTCCAAATTTGCTGGGATGTTTATTTCAACTATAACCGTACTTCATTAAAATGATAGAGATAGAAAGTTAAATGCATTAGCTGGAATGTCATCTATCAACATGATGGGTGGTACTCAATAGAGGGCATACTGTCACAAATGCAGCATTACCAATACCGGCTATGTTGTTTGTATCGTTACTCAATTCATACCAAAACCAGAGAAATCTCACTTAGATTAAGTGTGGAGGATACTGAGGGAGGAGGTTTTCATCAACAAGTTTTCTCATGGTGAAGGAACCCTCATTCACCTGACAATTTCTTTTCCTATCTGTTCTTTATTTATCAATAGGTTTAGGAATGGATTTTTTTTATAAATTTTTTGAGTGAGGTATTACTGCAGGATTTCCGTTATATTGCTGTCTCCGAATCTGATTTTATCCTGACAACAATATTCAACATATCACCCTTGTGCTTGATGGTGATGAAGGATTCTGATAATTTTAGTTCATGAAAATCTACGTTTCAAAACTCAGGAGTAAGAAAGATCTCATCTAGGAAGCAGAATAAGTTGTCTATCTGCTTCATTTATTCTTGACATTAATGAATCTTAATGACTAAATTCCCAGAGAAAGTGGTTAAGAAAATGGATGTCTTATTATTTTGTTAACTTGGAGCAAAAGCTGACCGAAAATAGATGATTTTCCCCACTCCTAAAATGGGTGGAGCACTGGAGCGATTGATTTCATTTTCAATCAAAGTTTCCTCGTAGGCTACTGGCTTGTAATAGAAACTTCTCATGGGATTCTGTAGTCATAGCTGCTACATTATGTATGATGAACTTGGCTCTTTGCATGTATGAACAGATTGGGTTCAGGTTGGGCTGGTGGATCATAATACAATTAGTCGGGTTTGCTTCAGATTGGCGGGTAAAATGGCAAGAATGGCTAACCACTAATCCAAACATCAAATGGTGGTGTCAGAAATGTCAACCCAAACACAACTTGAAAATGAAAGGGGCAAGCATGTTTACAGGATGGGTTGAGCTGTGAGCGGAGCGAGCCAGGTCTTGAATTCCCATACCTAAATTCACCAGAACTCGGTGCATAGGGGGTCTATTAGGTTGGGAGCAAAAGCTGCATGTACTTTAGTTTAGCTTTGGATAATGAGCTTTTATTACTCATAACTCAAATTAATCCATCTCCTACCTGTTTTCTGGATTATTCATTCTTCGCCCTCATTGATGGCGGGTGGGATCGGGAGTTGTCATCGCTAACTACCAGTAATCATTGAGGTGTAGAAGGGCTTCTAGGTTGGTGGCAAAAGGTTGCATCAACTTTAGTCTATTTTGGATAATTAGCTTTTACTACTCATGACTCAAACCAATTATTGCATACCCTTTTATGGATTATTTCCGTGCTCTCATTGGGTCAATTTGTGCATGTTGAGTATTGCGTCAATCTTAAAAGGCCAGCTGATGAGAACACACAATTTTCGCCTTGCATGGGGATCCAAACTTTAGCTGATGAAAATGTGATTGCATATGATGAAATGACAAATTCTGATGTTATTTAAGTCTTATTCTTCATGTTTGGAACATTGATATGCCCTAAATCATGATTAATGGTGGAACAGAAGTTAGCTCATTTTCAACTGCTTTTGGGGTACTTGGGAAAAGACGGGTACCGTATTGCACTTGGGTTGGGTCGCTATAGCTTTGCCGGTAAGGGATGTGAGTGTGTGAGAGTGCGTGGGTTCGAGAAGCAAAAGAAGAAGAAGAAGAAGAAACGGAAAAAAAAAGGAAATATAAAAGAAAGTGTTTGGTGGTCATGTTCATCAGAAACAGAAATAAGGACCATTTGCAATTTCCATTTTTAACTCTGCATTTTAATCCAACCTCAGATTAATGGAATACTGCTCAATGATGATCATGGTGGTGGTGGTGATTCAAGTCTGCATTTTAGTGTTGATTTTTCTGGGTTGTCAGTGTATGCTTTTCTGCCATTTGAGAGAGTTATGTTTCCATTTGTATTCTGAAAATGCAGATTAGATAATCACCCATTTGTCGAAGCATAGGTTTACCTTTCACTTTGGGGTTCCATTCAAATGACCTTGGTGAAGATAAGAGTACTAATGAGTTTGGCTCTCAAGTTTTAGGGAGTTGTTTTTGGCTTGTTGAATTCAGACTGATTTTCCCATCTCCATTGAATTTTGTATTGCTAATGTCAGTTTTTGTCTTGCAGATGATTGACGACCAGGACTTGGGATTCTTTGCCAACTTCCTTGGCATTTTCATATTCATTATGGTAATTGCTTACCATTATGTGATGGCAGATCCCAAATATGAAGGGAATTAAATATGTGAGCTCATATTTCTGTTTTGTGAATGGATAGTCTTTTTTGCTTCTTTTTTTCGTTTTTTGGGAAATAATGGGCTGTCTTGTTTACTCAATGGTGAAATTTCTATAATGGGAATAGTTTTAGCTTTATAAACGCTGCACTTCTCCTAAAGACTGATTAGTGGTTTTGTTATAAGCTCTCTTATCTTATTGTTAGCGGTATGTTTCAAGTTTCTCAGGGCAGCATTAAGATGTACTGTTTTGAATTTAGGAACAAGCAAAAGGTGAGTGAACTATGTTTCTTCTTTTAGATAGATGAGGCCTGAGAGTAGCCTTCTGAAGCCTTCCAATTCTCAAGAATGCAACTCCAGATTTGGATTAGTGCAAAGGAATGCATCTAAAGTAGCTTGCAGTTTGCATTTCATGTCATTTGAAGCACTTTTGTTGTTCTAATGCCACACACAACTTTGCCTGCAGCAAGATATAAATAACCTAGCTGCTTTGGTGGGGCCCCTCCAATGATGGCATCATTTTTTCTGCTATGCTGCTACATCTGACCAATTTGCTATCCATTGATCAATTTTTCATCATTGTTGCTGGAGACGGATTATCACAGGGATGGAGATGACTTATATAGAATTTTGCTCTTTTCGCCATTAAAAAAAAAAAACATTAAGATTTAAGTGTTTTCTTGGGAACACATGAAAAGTGAATGAGAAAGGAAACTTTGAAAAGTGTGTTTTTCTACAAGACGTTGATGCCTAGACAACATAAAGAGAGAACACTTGAGAAAATGAATGATTTTGAATTGATTGAATGATTTTGAATTGATTTCTCAGACATACTACAATTGAGTGTAGGGTCCTACTTATAGTTTACTTTGTCTAACCAATGGATAGGATTATGACCCGTAAAAGATTTTCATTGATCAGTGTACATCTTTCCATCCATCTGATCACATGCATGTCCACCGCTTGGATAATCATGATGCATGAGTAACTCTATAAATCTTTTCCTGTCATCAGGTGGCTGAACACGTGAGTGCGACTTTGCAATATAGGAATTTATACAAGCATAACAATGAACCTATGTGACCAGGCCATCTGAAATGCTGTGAAATGTGAATGGTCCCTGTTTCTCCATTACCAAATGTTTTCTTGATGCAAGCTTAGTTAGTTCTGAAGCATAGTAGTATCCTGTAAAGATCCCACTGAAATGGGAAGAGTTCTTCTGCCACCAATCCAGCAATCCGTCGGCGGCCTTCCATTACCTGGAATATGCTTCGTTTAGGTCCACTGGGGACGGGTTAGGGGGACCCAATGTTCCACCAAAGTTTTTTTTTTTTTTGTTGGCTTTCAGTGTTGAGGCCACTAAAAGTTCATAACTAAAAAGTATACTCCAATCTATCTCTTGCAGAGTTCGGTCGTTTAAGTTAGCACTGCTTATTGGTAAGCAATCCCGAGTTGATGGGAATTAAGCAAACATAAGGATTTGGGCCATCATCCATTGATCATGCATGATTCTAAAACCTGATCAATAAATGATGAACCCACCAGCTTTCTGAAATGGTATTCCATATTTGAATCTGATTTCAAATGGCCAGAATGCCTATGCTTCGTTCTACTCCACATTCACTCTTAATACGGAGAGATCCATTTTCAAATTCGTACAGAAACAAGAATGCAGGCACATTTTATTTTTTATTACCTTACCGGCGAATCGTGTTTGTTTGGCAAAAAAAAAAAGTAGTGAAGATGAAGCAAAAGTAAACATATAATGTGACGTTTTGTAAAGTTTCCATTTTCCATTTTACTCCTCCCTAACCTATTTAGTTTTACTTTTTCATGATTTGACATTCTTTTTTTTATCTTTACTCCTCCATGTGTGTAAACAAACAGGCTTCAGCAGTTCAGCCTCCATTGAGTGAACTAAGTGCAACTCCAAAATGGGACTACTCAATATGAACACCCAAGACTCGCGTATTGAAAATAGAAGCTACTCAATATGAACACCCATCTTTACTCACAGGTTGTGAATTTGAACCCCATTTGTGCCTCTAAATTTCGAGTCCTTGTGTGATCCCACCCACACAACAAAATCCGTATAGTTTTTATATAACTAATTCAATGTGGGCCTAACTTCTTCTAGAGTGAAATTTTGCAAGAACCCAAACAAGAGAAAAAACATTCATCTTCAGTGGTTCGAATTGAAAAGCATCACCAAGTTTCATCTAATTGATGATAAGATGACGCCGACTTTCGGAAATTAAAATAAAATAAAACGTTCTTGGATCGTTTGGACTGTGATATGGATTACCTGTTCGACTAGCAGTAGAGAGGGTTTTGAAGAACTCAGCCCAAAACAACAAACAAAAAAAAGAAAAGAAAAGGATACGATTACCAATTTCTGACTCTGTTATTCACAACTAAAACCAGACTCGAATTATGTGGAAATTGGAAAAAAAAAAAGAGAATTTCCCAGTTGTTCTCCATACTGCTACATTTTTTGTAAGATCGCAAAACTTAATTGAATTATACAATATGCATAAAACTGCCTTGTTAAAAAGCCAATGGGGCAAGGTGTTTCCCCTTATTTCAAAGCTCATTTGCCCTGACTGAGAAAGTAACTGGAAACAGGCACTGAAACGGAGAAAAAGGTGTCCCATTGATTTTTTAACAAGGCAGTTAGTAATATCGCAAAAAAGTAGTAGTACATAGATTATCCCGGGAATTTGAAGATTTTGAAGGCTAATGGTGACCATACGGAAAAAAAACACCTAAATGAATGATGACGATGATGATGAATAGCAAGCTGCAAACAAAAGGCTCCTTGACATGGAAATTTTAATCCTACAAGTGTACCCAACACAGATTCTTAACACCACATAACTAATTCAGCAATTTTCATTTTCTTTTTTTTTTGAAAAAAAAAGGGGGGAAAACCCATACCATCACATAAGTACACCTGAATAATATTTATCTGTTGCAATGCAGACTAAAAAAATATCAAACAGAGAACATGAGAACATGGTTTAGCCAAAGATTCATCATTTGTCCACCAATGGCAAAGAATTGATCGAAAAGGTTCACACACACACACAAAAATTTAGCGTGCATTATACAAACAGATAAAGCAGCAACTATAAATACTAATCATTAACCCATACAGCAACTAGTTTCAGTTCAGTGCCAGATGCTTTCGCCTTCATGGAGCATTAAACAGAGGAAATACATATGTAGTTGCTGAAGATCAAAGCTGCACTCCATCCATGCCTTGGCTACTATGTCTGGGGTGCCGCATCTGTTTTAATGCTCTACCGCAAACAATTCTAAGCAAACGTTGTAATACCAATGTGCTCTATTCTAAACCTAAGATCATGGAAGAATTGTACGGAAAGTCTCCCTACCTTAAATGCAGGGCTGGGATTGAGCGGACCACTGCAGAAGAAAATTTCACTCCAACAAGGTCTGGCAATAAACATCAACAAAGGAAACAATATGCGAGGCAAGAAAGACGCCTAGTTTTTACACCCGAGAAGTAACAGACACTTCGTATCCAAATAACAAGACTTTCAAGCAGAAAAAGGGAATAACAAGACCTCCCCAGTTGGGAAGGAAACTTCATATCCGAATAGACAAGGAAGATTAAAAAAAAAGGTTTGCATTTCCCCCAGTCTAGCAAGTTGCTCTTGTCAAGTCCATGACTACCTCATGAATCCCATGCAATCAACTAGTGTTTGACCAAATTGATGTATAGGAGGAGCTATAGATAGAACTTGGTGAAGCCTTAGGAACTCAAATAAGATGCTATATGAGCAGGCTAAAAGAGGGCTTTGTTGTCAAGGTTGTTTCTAATTTAACATAACAGGGGGCCTGACATGCATCTTCATGTTGCTCTATCATTTAAGTGCAGAACATTGTTCTCGTTCAACAAAAGAAAGGTTGATGCGGTTAAGCATGTATGAGCACCAGCCAACAGTTGCACTTTATCAACCAGCATGTATGAGAATCAATCATATAGCATCCAACTCGCAAATCTCCAAAAGCATCAGCCCTTCAACAGCATAATACCTTTCGTTCGGCTATTTATTGCTCATCCTCAAGAAAATCCATCTGCACTATCTCACCCATCTAGAATCCACTCACCACCTAGACAGAAAGTTCCATGCCTCCTTACATGAGGGCATTCCAACTGTTTTCACCAGGTTCTGCTGATGTTGGCTAAAAAAAGTATACATGGTATTTGACCATGTCATTGTTTACATGATATCAAGCTAAATACAAGTGATGTATATATGGGAAATATAAAGCAAAAAATGATCAAAATTGCACTCATTGACATGACCATCATATGTCTATAATGAACCACATGACGTCACAGTCAGGACAACCCCTACTCCCCACATTCAACAGACACACTGTTTTTTTTTTACCATTCAAAAAGAAAAACAGACTCACCGAATTTCATAACAACAAGTGCACCTAATAACTTTACAAGAAGTCCATCTTAGAAATAGATATAACCAAACGATAGATGAGAGTTCCAATGACACTAGGACTTTGAAACTGGTAACTATACCTAATCAGAAAATTTACCCTTACCTGTTAGAGCTGCACAATCTGAACATGGATGAGTGATTAAATAACCCATCTAATATCCACGTGGAAGTTACACATGTCAAATGTGCCAATCTGGAAAAAAAAAAAAAAAAGGAAAAACTACTCTAAATTCTAAAACACATAAATAACGCAGCAATGGGAATGGCTGGCATTGCTAGCATATCTATTTCTATGCATGTTGAAACTAGCAATGAGAAGGCCAGCCTATTCCCTCACACATCATGAACTAATGCCTAGCAAAATAACCATGCACACCAGGCAATGTGAAACTATCACCTGCTTGTTATACATTATTGGTTTTGCCTACAGCGCCAGAGAAAACAAAATATAACCGCAGAGTGCAAACTTTCACATGGTCCCACAGCAGAAGAATGCACAAACATTATTACACAGTTAATGCAACCAACTTTCACCTTGCCCTACCCTTCCAACTGACTCCAACACATGCTTGTCAGGTGGTCTATGGATTGTGTCAACCTGAGGACACTTAGTGGAGCTTGTTTGAATGACACAGATCTAAACTTGGACCTCATGCCGATGAGCCCCACCCACAGATTTAATAGTCCTGCAAAGGACATGCTCAGACAGAGAATCATCAGTATCCCAGAGGCAAAACCAACAGAAAAATGCAGACACACTTGCATGGCAAAATAGTAAGACCAACAGAGCTCCAGCAGAGACTTGAGCAACAATAGCACACAGCAGCCAGTCCACATGTTAAGACATTCTCCAGACCCAAGAGTTTGTGGAAGTTTCCTTGCCTCTTGGGAATCATCTGTATTTTTATTGGAATTCTTTTCAATTGCATTAGTTGGTTATCCCAAAAAGAGAGCGGAAAAAGGAGAATAATATCATGAAGAGCTACCTGATCTATTGTGACAACCAGCTTAACAATAAGAACCAGTTGGCCTACAGAGTACAGACTCCTCTAGGGCCACCAGAACATGAATTAATCATGAAGCTCAGTAGTCAGTACATGATGCACAACTAAACAGACTTGGTCAAGATGTCAAAATTGATCACCGACCATCAAACTCACCCATAATCAAGTATATTAACAGTTCCTTTTGGAAGTAAAGAACATTAAATTTGATAAAATATAATTTAAGTCTAACATTCCAACATTACTAAATATAGTAACATTGTTAAAAGAGGGTAAGCGAAATATCCTTTTGTGATTTATATTGATCTGATACACATAATCATCATCAGACCCTTATTCCATCTATTTGGTAACACTTTTGTAACTATTCAGCTAATCCATACTTAGGACTACACTTTGTTACTCTGCAATCTAATATCGACATACATTAGATTCACACGCATGAATATACAAACAGTGGCTTGATTATTCATGCAATCACCTTCTAAAACTAGCAGTAGCAGAAACGTTTTATATAACTGTCAATGTAGGCATGAAGGGCATCATTCAGCGCTCGCCATTATGAACAGTACCATGTCATGCAACACACATCATTTGGAGCAGGTTATTATCGACTCAGGCACTAGTTATTTCAGTGCTATAACCTTTGCCAACATCTCTGAAACTGAATGATCCAATAATTATAATTATAATTATAATTATTTTATTTTATTTTTATTATTATTAACAAGTGAAGGAAGAAAAGGACAAAATCTCAAGTTTTAACAGCAATCACAATCATCACCACCATATCAACATCTAAGCTATTCAGTATAAAGCCACAACGTGAATGAAGTCCTCGTCACCATGGAACATAGAACATAAGAATAACACAGCTTGAATGTAATCAGCCTACTGACCAAATTCACTATTTATTTTATACCATGGAAGATATATTGACTTCATAGAATCTTTAAAATGCAAAATGATATCCCATGTTACACATCCATCACAATACATGGATGCGTATACAACAATTCCCCACCCCTCAGACACCCCATCCACAGTTGGCTCAAAGCCATGCCTAAATGTTGCCCACAAAATTATCATAGTAGACAAAATAGAAGAAAATGGAATTAAACTGAATCACAGGAAGGCAGTAATTGTACTGTAAGTTGCTTACCATTTCAGATAGAACTTCAACATGGAGCTCAGGAGCAAACCCAATCAAATCCATCCAGATGCCCATAAACAATAAAGCATTCTTTCTTTCTGTGAAACAATTAAAAAAAATGTGTATGGTAAGGATGCACTTTTTAATCATAGATTTCATTCTATGGTACAGCGTTAGTATACCGACCATGGCAACCACCCACATTTTTGCTAACCCTGGCCTTTTCAAGTCAATTGAAGCTCATTAGGACCATGGGGAGGGCGAAGGCACACACGAACTTCATGTTCTTCTTCTGGGCCCACACGGAGCTTGGGCACCATAATTTCTAAAATAGCACCACTCTCATCATAGTATGCTTCTAGCTTAGCATCTTCTGGTATCCGGGTTGCAAGTGGTATTTCTCTTATGAACTCACCTGGAGGGCAGTGCTCAGGGGATGGGTCAGTGAGCTTGAATGTCCTATCATGCCTTTTGATGAAGGGTATTCGAGCCGTACTGACACACACAATTTTAACGATTCCATGTGTGAGAGTATTCCTCCAAGAAACTTTCACCCTCCGCAAATCTGCAAAAGGTAAGCTTACCATTATCAGATACCCTTCTTCATCCTCATATATGGTCTTCGCAGCTGTAACCGGTCCATATGTATGCTTCATCACACCAGAAAAGTTGTTGAGCCATGCAGGCTCAATTGGGTGGATCTCCATATCCTGCAACCTATTGGAAAATGAATTCATTGGCAGACAACAGTCATCATCATTCCCATGTGGGAAAAAATCCTTCCTTCGTTTGTTGCAGACAGGGGAGAGGTCCATCCCATCCCCATTGGCGTGATTTGATGGCTGGGTTGACAAATTCAAACCAGAACCGTTGAGCGTTTTCCTGTTCTGCTGTTGTGAGGTGCTTTTAAGAGGAGGGGGAGGCCTCTCAAGCTCAAACTCTGTGTTTGGAAGACTCCTCCATGACCCAAAATCACTTGCTTCCTGAGGGATGGAAAAGTTCAAGTCTCTGCCTGTCAGCTCTATCCACTTCTTGCGATCACCCTCACCGATCACCGAGAGATTAGGTGACCTAACAATCTCAATTCCATGCACACACTGTGGATTGGATAGACCCCGGTACTGCTTCCGCTGCATTCGATGGGATCGGACAAATCCCTTATCAACGCTAAACGGGAATTGGGGCTCTCCCAAACGGGAATGACCATTCATGTAACTCCTCAGCTGCATCTTGCCCAATGCATTCTCCGGCCTTTCCTTGAAAACCCACATATACATGTTCTCCATATCATGCTGAACAAGGAAAACATCAAGCCGAAGATCCGATTTATCAAACCCAGATAAACCTGCGCCATCCCAGGTGATCTTACCCTTCGATTTCTCAATCAAGACAGGTTTGAAGTAGAAATTGAAGAAAAACCATGCACCCCATATGCTGTCACCCCGCTTGGCGCACTTCCTCCCAACCTTGGGGAGACTGAGGAGGGTCTCAGTCTCATAGATCTGAGAACCAAGGGTGACATCCAAGATATCACACACATCATGATTCCACGGTTGGGGAGGAGGGCTGCGCTCCACTGACAAGGGAAGGTTTATGTCAGGAGGGATGATAGGCCGACTCAAGTCTCTCTCACAGTCATCGTGAGATGCCACTCCGCTCGAGTCCATCGAAAGGAGCGTGGATGGGTGGTGGTTCTCCATGGACAGGGTTGTGAGGAGAGCTTCTCCCATTGTGTGTTCCTTAACTAGTTTCAGTCCAATTCAACCAACCATGGTCAACAAAATCATTTTGGCAAAGTCCAATAACCCATTTCTACAACCCAAGTCTAACATAAGAATCATCAGTCAGACCAGAAAGAAAACCAAGTACCCCATAAAAAAAAAAAAAAATACAACTTGTGAGAATTTGGAGAAACCCAAACACCAAAAAGAACCTAAGAAAACATAAGTACAACGGCCAAAAACAAGAGATTTCAGAACCCTTACAAGTATATCAATAAACAAAGCACTGAAACCTAACACCCATCTTCATCATATCCCTTAATGAAGCAAACCCATAAGGGAATTTCAGAAACTCTTACAACTGAAAACAAAACACTGCAAAAAAACCAAACCCAGAAATGCTAATCCGATCACCAAAAAGACCCAACCTTTAAGGGATTCTGAAAACCCTAACAACAGAATCCATCCATCCTGCCCAGAAAGGGGAGGATTTCACGAATCCTATCCCCTAAAAGACACGGAAAGATGAAACAGCATCCATTCTAAACACAACGGGATGAAAGGAGGTGGAAAAAATGAAAAAGGCAGGATCTTTTCGAATATTTTCTCCTCTTCGATCCAAATCCTAGAAACAGGAGATGAATCTAAGAAACCATAACATCAAAGAACACCAGAATCTTCTGAAATCATCCGAAACAGGAGGAAAAGCAGTTCTAGGGCAATCAATCCCATCAGCAGATCTGCAATTACAGAGAAGAGAAGAGAGCTTGAAAAGGTTACGATAGAATCCAAAACCCTAGCTCCAGAAATCGAAGATCTCCTCTACGTTACCTTCTGAAATCGAGCGCGAGAAGAAAAACCCTAGCTTTTCCATGCGTTACGGAGATGAGATAAACGATAACGGATCTGTTAGAGAAGGCCGTCTTCTTTTGACGGCACTCGTTCGGTCATGCCCTACACCGGTTGAGACCGACGTCCTCGATACGTGGCTAGCCGTTAGTTGACGGCGTCAGCAGGTCGGCGCCTCTTTTTATCTCCAACTCTAATAATGAAGGCGTTAGGTTAGAAAGTGCGTCTGCCACTCACAATGTCGTTAAAGAGAGAACCATGAAGGGTGCAACTTTGGCTCACCAGGCCCCTTAATTTGTTTGCCTGGGTCTGCAAGAAAGCCAATTTGGGTTTGAGATTGGGCTTGGGTTCGAACTTTAAAGCCTGATAAGTTAAGGCCGGCCTTGGGCTTGGGCTCGGGCCCGGGCTCCCGACAAACTAATGCATTCATAATACAGCTATAAAATCACTATTTTTTCTTTTTAGCTAGGTTGGATTACTGATGAGGACTGATACTTGGAGACCAGGGATCAATCTTTGGGCATGTGGGTGTTATTAGGGTGCCAACACTATTCAACCATTAGGTTGAGTGTTTTGGGGTTAAATTGTATAAGGACCTGAGTTAGGACCCAAACCACTCGGGTTGAGTATTATTGGATTAAATTTGCACATAAAGCTGAATCTGGAAATCTCATTTGAACTTGGATCAGTGCAGACTGGGTTGTCCTAGTTTGGAAATTTTGTTTGACCTAACTGTACGAGTGCGATTTTTTATTCATTCATTCTTCATCATCATTATTGTTGTTGTTTCAGTAAGATAAGTAATCACACACACAAACCAAATCCCTCACCATGAGCGCTATAACAAAAAAATTGATCCCTCCTTGCTTTTGTTGAAGGGAGATGCATTGCCCACCTACAAGGGCAGTTAAACTCCTCGGACGTTTTTTCGTGGAAAATTTTTTTCCATCATTTGATGTGAATGCTTTTTTACGAAAAAAAAAAGGCATTCAAGACCGGTGAAACTTTTTGCAATTTTTTTACCAAAAAAAAAAAAAAAAAACTTTTTTTTGCTATGTAAAATGAGAAGTTAAGCACAAGTTATACGTATGAAAGCTAAATTTGAGAAGAATATCAATGTATAAACATACAACTATTAAAATGACCAGCTCTACGTTGCACAAACGATCTAGATCCTTTACTGCTTTAATAGTTTTAGAAAGTATTTGTCAGCTAAGGCCACACCAGATGGCAAAGCAACAAAGATTGGCTTGGATAAAGAGAAATGCAAGAGAATAAAAAGCATTTTATTCAGAGAATACAAGACTTCTATTTGGGTCTTTTCTTTTTCTTTTTTTGTCGAGAGAAATTTATGAGGAATTTTTTTTACAGCAATGTCAGTTGTTTTCTCTAGAGCATTTAAAATAATTTTATTTAGTTGCTAGAATACAATCCATCTATAATGTCATTTTTCGCCTTCTAAATTTTCCAAAATTCCAGCATTATTAATACTAGGAGTATTTGAAGAACTTGTTGGCATAATGCATTTGGAGAATTTATCCAACAAACAAACAGCCCAGAGGATAAATCATAAAAGGACTAAACGGAAAAATAAGTTTAAAAAATGGACAAACCGCAGAAATCAGCCAAAACCATAAAAGTATTGCTTGTTGGGTGATAAGCTAGCTCTTGTAAGCTCTCCATTTGAATTTGAATGAAGAGATGATATAGAGAGCAAATTGAATCAAATTTGAACGAATTCTAATTAATCCTTATCACCACACAAGGATTAACACATCCTTTCAAATTCCAACGAATTCTTATCCCATCACCACACAATCAATAACACATCTTTATTTACAACTATGAGAGTTTCTTGCAAGGGACGTCTCTTTGGGATCGGGTCCACCCACATGTAAACACAAATAGGCCCAACACATATGCCAACAAAACAAACACCAAGTCATTCTCTCTTCTCTTTCTGTCAAATATGCTATTCACTCTATATTTTTCTGCAATTGTTTTAACTCCATTGCAGTAGAAAGCATAGATTCTTTACCATGGAAACCTCTCTGCTTCAATATCTCCAACATTCTCCACTCCCCAAGTCCATAGTGTAAAAGAGCAACTTTTCTTTTTTTTACCTTGTCATTCAAATGAGAAAATGACCTCCACATCTATTTGCATTCAGTGCTAGAAATGTGTTTCTCTCCCTCTTTCGTCTGGGGTGACGTGATCCCTCGAATGATATTCTAGGCATACATTGAAGTAGGTGCCACAGGTTCGGTGAACATGATAACCCTCATAATCTTATCACTTATCATGTGCCAGCTGTGCCAGCATTTAATTACCAAAATGGATTTACCATGTGCAGAGAATAAGGCATGTGATGAAGATTGTCAAGATATATACAAGTCACTCAATTGTGACAAAAGCACTTTCAATGGAAAAGGTGTCATATTTATGGGCTATGTTCTTTGAATTGAAGAGTTTCAATGTATTTCTCATGAATTGTGGGCGGTCCCACTTGGATTCATGCTAATCACGAAAGAATGATGAATTGAATAGAAAGGTCTTATAATGAATATGATTTCGGTCAAAAATCATCACAATCATTGATTTAAAGGCATTAAAGTTTACCGTTTCTTAGGTTCATATATATATATATATTTTATGAAATTTGCTACAACATTTAGTATAATTCATATTAATATCAAATTAAGATGAGTGCTAATTCATGGTGGATTAGTGAGTGTGAGGGGGTGGATTTATGATAGAGGTTCTATATGGTGGCAAAAAGGTTTCTGCTCATGCAATCTGTGAGAGGTACAATTTTATTGGATGTTACCAGATATTAACATCCTTTTTTTACGGAGCCATGGTGGATTATTTTCACGCGTATAATTGTCTTATCAATGTCACGCCTTTCTTTTGGTCCAAGCTATCCAAATAGTCGTCTCATTGCGATAGACTTTTCTTATAAACAACGTAATTGTGTTTACTGATGCTAGTCTTTGAAGTCGTTTGCCTTTTATGCATAGATGTAAAATGAAATTTACATGTTTAAAATTACAAATGTGAAAAACAATACCATATTCATTTAAAAGCATCATTTTCACTGAGTGAACATTACCTTATTTGGATTACATGTGTAAGAAATAAAACTAAATTTTTTGGAGTTTAATGGGTCAATAAATTTATTTATATAATATTTAATTAAAATAGAAGTTTGGGGCTCATAGAAATCGTAAAATATAAAAGGTGATGGACAAATTTGATCCGTGACTGTCTTCTCAACCAAGGATGTGTGTAATAATTTCACTTTTCTTTGTATGAAAAATTGTCCAATTTACATTCTATTTCATACCTCATTCATACTTGTGACGCATAAAAGCATAAATGTCATACATATGCAACATCATTTATCCAAGTGGATGCAACATCCATCTAGATTGGGGGCAACATCCATCTAGATTGGGGGTGGATAATGCTATGGCATGTGGAAGACAAACAAATCAATGCAGCTAACTGTCAGGGAGGATATTTCTGGGAGTAGAATGTAGAATTGCAGATCCATCCAACACACTATCAGATTATCATATCATAAGAAAGAAGATTGGTGTGTGTATGTATATGTTGATAAAGTCAAAAAGGGACTTCGTCAAAGGGAGAAAAAGAGGAGAACCTCCTTCTCTGAGTCTCATTGATATTATTTTTGTTTGGTATATGTGTCTTTCCATTCAAAGGTGAGCCAGATTTTTATCCTCGTGTAAGTGGTGGACCTCACCAAAGTCACAAAAAATGAATCTCCTCATGATAAAGTGTAGCTTGGGCCTGCCATGGTCCACACCCAAATAGACCAAATTCTAACCATAGTTTAGAAACTCATTCCGACTCACCTTAACTCGCCCACATATTATTTGAACCTGAAGGGAAAGAGTTGAAATGTTGAATGAGTGTGGCCGAGTCAAACTAAGTACCCAGCCAGATTTGTCTTGAGTTAGACGAGCTATGTTTCCAAGTTTTAGGGCATCTTCAGGTGAGGAATCCGTGAGCAATCCACATATACGTAGATTCCTCACTGCTGCATATATAAGGATTCTTAACTAAGGATTTGTATAGCTGAGAATTTCATATCGATATTGATGCGTATCAGTGTGCATGGCTGAGAAAAATTGACATCAATATATAAATTTGGCAAATCTTATGGGAGGGTGTTGGATGTGAAAATCCTCGAAAAATGAGGATCCAATTCAGATCCTACCATCAAAGTTGTAGAAATATTTATCAAACACCTCCAAATTGGCATATTAGGTTTAAAATATGTTTAGGATCTAAACCTGTTGATTTTGTACAAATATGGGTGGGGACATTAGGATCAAGGCATGAATCTCACATTTGCTGCCACCGGATTGGGAATTTTTTTATTAGCATTTGTTATATGCAACTTTGCTTATCAAAAGACATAAAAATTAGTCAAAAACTGCAAGCGGCCCATACCATGGCCACACGCTATATACTACAACAGGTATACATTTAAAAATAATCAATTCAAAATGATAAGAGAGATGATTAAAAAAGTACATCCTAACCAACTGCAAAAGTCATCCTCTTTATATGGATTTTGTTTTTGAAATGCTCATGGAGAGTGTAACATTAGATAATGTTCATGTTCTTATCCAATGCATGAAGGCCAGAATGGGGTCAGTTTTGAGAGTTCAAATTCCACACTCAACTGTAATTAAACTTCTTATGTTTTCAATTCCTAAATCTTATCATATCTTTTATTGCAGCTTCATTTACACTCTTTGTAAAAAAAATAGTAAAAGTTAATCAAGATAATTAATGGTTGGTCCAACCAATTCAAATCACTATTTTTCAATATATAAATTTATATTACTTTTTACTTGGATATTCAAATCATTTATAAAATATTTTTATTTTAACAATGTTTTTTGATAATATTTTAACAACCTTAATGTAACTTTTCAGTAGCTAGGATAATCAAATCATAGACAATTTCTGAACAATGATTCATCCATGGGGTGTCTAATATTTTGGACAGACTGGATTGATCCTAGGTGCAGTGAATGTAGTTGAACATAAAGGGTTATTCTGATGATTCTGATTAGGATACAGCCCTTAAAAGCTGTCCATAGAAAGCTTGGTGATCCCTAGATCGAACGTTTGGTGATTGTGCCTATCAATCTCAGATGACTAAAATTGACAGGCCATCTCATGTCTGGCCATTTACAGTAGCTTCTAAAAACTGCAGTAAGTTTCCTTTCTTTTGTCGACAGTTTTCTTGTTAATTGGCTCTGCTCTAATTCAATTGCCAAAGAATAAAAATTTAAAACCTTCCACAATTTGAAAGATACCAGATGAAAGCCTCTCACATGCTTCCATGCTTCCTGTGAGTGGGAAGTGTGAACTCTAGTATGGGGATCGTCTATTGATAATTCAAATTGTTCAAAATAAATGCCATCGATATATATATATATATATATCCTCATTTTTTTTTTCAAAATAGAGTTAGTCCTACCGTAAGACTGAGCACATGACAAAACTCAGCCGAGAGAGCTGGGGAAGACAGCCCGCACAAATGGGAAAAATGACACACAAGTGGAAAAAGTTAACGTACCCAGCGTTCGAACCCTAGACAGCTAGGTGAGAGTTGTCGGCACTTACCAAGTGAGACTAGGCGGATGACTTATTATGTGCTGATCACATTATCATCAGTCATGTACTCGAATTTAGGTGGAACAAATTCATAATGAAGTAAAATTTGAGAATGTCGCCGGAGGTGAGCCCCACGATGGAATCTGACACATCCCACTCCCGGAATCATGCAGGAGATACTCCCTGGACTGCCCCTAATGGATGAGACTACTAGATTTATTATGGTCTACCCATCCTAGGATCCTAGCATGATTCATCTAATAATGTATATCACTTTGATTGGAGTGAAATCTTCCCAATTGTATAAACTTAAAAAAGGAAGCATGAAGTGGGTTCCATAGATTAGATCAAAAGTGAGAAACCACATTACCAAACTAGCATCAGCATGAGACCTATGGTTCTTATGGGTCCTACCTGCACAAAAAACACCTTCGCCGCGTTTCTCCCAGGAACTCAATTTAAAACTTAAAAAGGCTTCCAGATGCCAGAAAACGTACGCAAATGTATCCTTTTTTAATCACCTCTTGATTAGTTTTTTCCTTTCTACTTAGGTGATCTGAAGATACTACCTTCTCCTGTGGTCAGGGTGTTTCCAGATACCACCTAGCATTCTTTTGGGTGCTCACTGTCTTTCTGTTTTTGAATCAATGTACATAGATAAGTGCATATATAAAAATAACATGTGATAGCTGTTTTGTGTTTTGAATCTTTCTCATTTGTCTGTTGAAAAGTTTCCAAATGCTTACTCATGTAACAATGATGAGATTAGTTTAAGTGTTTTACCAAGAAAGTCAGATTATTTTTTATCAAAGTAGGGAGGCCATTTTTTATTTATATTTATCAACTGGTGGTGTTTCTTAGTGAAGAAGTACCATTGAATTGGGACTACTTAGTGGCAGAAGAGATGCTCAGATGATGTTCATGAAGCTGCATGAAAGGCCAATGGAGGACGATGGCCAGGTGTGGGGTGGTTAGGTGGTCTCACCAGTCACCAGTCACCAGTCACCACCTAATGAGGGGTGCAATAGGGCCTGCTTTGGGCTGGGTTGGATCACTTTAGGTTTTTAGCACATGGGTTGGGCCTGGATATAAAAACTAGGCCCATTTAATAACTGGGTCAACCTTTGATTTAGTGATGGAAAGTTTGAAGGCCGTGCCGGGATTGGCTACTATTTTTAAAGTCAGGTTGCGTCTGGATATGCCTCAGCCCGGCTTGACCAGGCAATGAAGTCCCTAGCTTCGCGACTTGCATTTACCCACTCAACTAAATATTGAATTTCGATTGGGCTGTTTGGGTGGAGCTCTGCCTGCACTTTGAAATCTCCATAGAGCTCTCAATCACACTGAAAACAACTGGCCCCTAGCTTGCACTAAGACATACCACAATAAAGCAAGTTTTGCTATCACCTGACATTATCTGATATCCAAGATTTAAACAACTTTAAGGCCCTCACAATAGTACTTCTCATGGTGAGATAGTTCCAACTTTTTTTACAAGTTTGGTCGAGATCAAAACCCTTGCAACTCCCTCCTATAGAAGAGGCCAGGCTTGTGGAGCTCACTTAGAAACTTGATAACCATAATAGATTAAGACTTGAAATGTCTCCTCATGACCTATTCCATATGGAAAATGTTCAAAAAAGTATATTTTTAAGGGCCTCAACACTGTTTAAATCTCAATTATTAGATAAAGGCAGCTGGTTGCCAAATTCACATAGTCAATCCAAGTGACTATAGAGGACTCAAGTGAGTGCTAATTCATGTAGGTCAGTTAGTGCCAGATGTTTAGATTAATCATGGGATGTGGGATAGGTGGGTTTCAGAATTCAAGTTGTTGTATGTTGTGGATGGCCTGCTCATCTCTAAAAAAAGTTCTCCATATCTCTCCTTTTTTTAATGTACACTTTACTTGATTTGTTTCACTTTTTTTATTCATTCTTTCCCAATTTTTTAACCATGCCACATAGGCAAGATGCCAGGTCAGCAGTCCATTAATGAAATGAAACAAATGCATATTCAGTTGGACAATCCAAATTCAATGTGACCCTGAGTAATTTAGGAACCTAGACTCAATTTGGGTCAATGAGGCTCAAGCCCAACCCTGAGTTGCATTTTCATGTGAACTGAGATGGGCCCAAGTTGTAACCCCAACCTTAATCACAATGCTACTAATCACATGGCTGGGAATATAAATGTGAACTTGAGCCTGGCCCACTAAATACTTTAAGCATTTCCTAGTCGGATCCAGATGGGGGCAGACAAGATCCAACTCTCTTGACGGCCCTAACGACCGTCAATACAATTTAACAGTTTAACTTTATTGACTCTGACGTGCGTTTGGTAGGAAATCTCCCGTTTCTCACTTTCTAAATCCACATTGGGTAGATACAAAGCAGCCGTTACTGTTATAACGTCCATTTCACGTGCTGTCAAAAGGCTAGCAGATAAATAAACACGTGAAATGTAACGCAGACATGGCAATGAAGAAGGAATGAAGGGGTTAAATAGCTATTAATTAAGTGAAATTCTACAAAATGTGCCCTTTTCTGCCCCCATTTTTTTAGGGCATGGGGCCCATTTTCATCCCATCAAATTCTTTTACATACAGATTAAAAAAAAGAAAAAAAACCCTAGTGAATCATCACAAGTCCAAAATCTACACATCATCATAATTTCATCGTGATATAGCCGTTAAACTTTAAAGATTTAAAACTAAGGGTTAAGATCATGTAATCAGACAGAACCTTAGCCCTACGTTCATATGGTCCAATCATGTGATTTGGAGTCATACATGTTGGGTTAGGATTCAATCCATGCCCCCTTGGCAGCATGGATGCCTTCCTTGATTAGAAAGTGGGTTTCGTATCATTGGCACCAGATAAACTATTTTAAAACCAATGATGGAAGTACCTCTTACCAGAAAGAAACCGTTTTTTAAATCCCAAATACCTTTATTTATTACTTAGAAAAGGGTGGGTTCAACATCAAGTATAGATCATGGTACTTGTTTTATGTCCCTCCTTGGGCTTCCAATGAGATGATAAATGATTCTCTTCCTACTTTTTCTCTCTATGGAATTCAAAAAAGCAAGAAGTTTTATTATATTCTTTCTCATTCAATACTTTAAATTTAATTTGGATAAAATGATCAAAATAAACAAATAGAAAAGGATCAAGTTGTGATTTTGTGGCTGATTAATGATAGCCAATTTGTGAAGGAGAATGAATGCTTGCTTATCCAATCTTGTATCTTAGTATTTATTTTTTATAATTTAAGGTATTTTTCGTCCAGTCCAATTCATGAGCCTTTAGTCTTGAGCCCAAGCGACTTTTAATTCTGGACGGCCGAGAGCTAATTATTTTATAATTCATAATTCAGCCCTTGGTAACATGGTATTGACTATTGAGGAATCCAAGGGCTAGGATGGTACAATCTGTCAATATGTCAAGTTAAAATTATGGCACCTTTTCAACGCATTGAAATAAGAAGCATCTAGGAAATACTTAGAAGCACTACTATATTAATAAGAACATTCTCTTCCTCTTACCAAAAAGGAGAAAAAAAATCCTCCTCAGCTCAAGTACCCACTGGAGCCCACTTTTGATCACTGCAGCTCTTCCACTTTTATCCCATGATTATCAAACCTTTACTCAAGGATGAATTGAATCTCAAAAAATTCTATAGTTAAAATTAAGTCTCAAAGAATTCTATAGTTAAAAAGTTATTAAACTTTAAGGCGGTTAAATCAAGGGTAAGATAACCAGATGGATCTATTTTTTGCATGACCCTTGTACATAAAGATACATTTCCATCCATCAATCCGACCTCCAATAATAGGAAAGCATCCAAATGGCCCCCATGAGCTTATGCAGTCTGCTCGCAGGTGAAAATCTGACCCCTCTTATTCAATAAAAGGAAAAGGGCTCAATATCCAGACTGGGCATGCACATGGGCTGGGCCAGGCTTGGTTTACTTTGCCTACTTTGGCGTGGATATGGCCTTAATAGTTTTAGGCTCACGGACTGAGCCCAGATCTGAAACATTCACCCAACAGCTAATTACGTTGGGCCTGGGCCAATATCTGCCTATTAACCCAACTAGATGCCCAAGCCTGACCCAGCAGATTCAACAAAAATGGCCCATAGCCAGACATCTAAGCCTATGGGCTGGATGCATAATAACTAAATGGGCTGAAGGTCTGTGCAACCAGTCATTAGGTTTGGGGCAAAAAAGTAGGACGCAATATGTTTTGAGTCTTTTTTTTTTTGCTATCAAAGGGTTCCCAATCCCTTGGGTTGGACTAATCCCTCCGGGCCCAGAGGGAAGCCGGGTAAACACCCCTATGGCCCCAAGGTGGTAGTACTAATGGACTCAACCTTCGATTCTTGAAGAAGGGGGAACCGGGGGTTGATACTAAGACCTCTAGCTCCAGAAGAGGGAGGAACCGTGGTCCTGACCATTCGGCTAACCCCTTCGGATTATATTTTGAGTCTATTGGCCTATTGGGATCAAGTATTAAAAAAAGATACAGTAAGGTATTCATGTTTGAGATCTTCATGTATGTGATGACGCAGGAAGATGAGGGCTAATGCCTTTTCCTCTGGGGACATCTTGTTACCTTCCTTTATAGTCTCTCCTAGTTTCTTGGATTGCAAGTGGATTTTAGCATCCAATTGCCAAGATAAATAATTGTCCCCATTTATGTTAAGTGCTTTAAAGTCAATTTTAGCCAAATTTGACATCTTGCAAGAACTGTAATATGAAATATATATGAAGTTATCAGTGTGCATATAATGATAAAAAAAAAATATTAACATCAAAAGTAATTAAGAAAGGAATTTAAACATGGAAAAATAAAAATTTAACATGTTCTCATATTTGAGAATCAGAACTGCTGGTTCTGTCAAGACTTCAGGCTTGATTTAGAACTTCAGGTTCATAATACATGAAATTAGAACTTCAGGTTCTGTCAAATCTTCAGGTTTGGGGTAGAACGTCTGGTTCTAACAAGTGATCAGAACTTCTAGTTCTATCAAAAAACTTCAGGTTTAATTTCATGGCTTTATAATTTATATGGATTGTTGAATCAAAAACTTCAGGTTTTGATTTATTGATACGAATCTTCAGGTTCATATCATTATTCCAACTTCTACTGGTCCATGAATATGTGAACTTCAGGTTCACTTTTAGAACTTCTGGTTCTCTTTCTTTTTTTCTTTTTCTTTTTTTTTTTTATAATCAATTTATAGCATTAATAAATTTTAATAAAAAATCGTGCAAGATAATGAATAGTAACCAAACACTATAATGACAGTAAAATAAATATCATAAATTAATTTTATGTATTCTAATATGTTGGATTTGAACTATGGTTTGGATACTACTTACTGTATTTAAAGAAAAATATTACTCTTTTCTGAAATCCACGCTGGGAAGGATTTTGCGATGGAAATCCGCGCTGGGAAGGAATCCGCCCAGGGAATCTGCGATGGAAATCCGCACTGGGAAGGAATCTGGGATGGGAATCCGCGCTAGGAAGGAATCTGCACAGGGAATCCGCGATGAAAATCAGCGCAGGGAAGGAGTTTGCGATGAAAATCCACGCAGGGAATGATTTCTTCTCTTTGGGCAAGAAGACCTGGTTTTCTTCCTTCTCTTAGAGCTTCGTGCTGATAACGTGTTATAAAAGAGAGAGACCAAGAGAAAGAAGATTAGAGGGAGAAGAGAGAGCCTTTCTGATATCTCATTAACTGTGTCTAAATACATAGGGAGAGAGCCTATTTATAGGCAAAGTAAACTAAAAAGGAGGAACCCTAATTCTAACCCTATCTTATCACAAGTGGGCATCCACCCAAGATCCATATCTTATAACAACACGGGGGACAGGATGTTCGACAACAATTCCTATAGATGAACAAAAATCATCAAAAACCTGTGATGTAAATTCTCCTGCATTGTCAAGTCTTATAGACTTAATGGGAGAATCAGGGAAATGAGCCCTAAGTTTGATTATTTGAGTTAATAGACGGGCAAATGCTATGTTCCTAGTTGAAAGTAGGCAAACATCAGACCAACGGGTGGAGGCATCAATCAAAACCATAAAATATCTAAAAGGTCCACTAGGGGGATTTATGGGTCCACAAATGTCACCTTGTATCCTTTGCAGAAAGGATGGGGATTCGTATGCAACTTTAGCAAAAGAAGGTCGGGTGATCAATTTTCCTTGTGAACACGGTGTACATAAGTACCCACTAGGTAGGGTCAATTGATGGTTCTCTAAAGAATGCCCAAATGAGTTATCTACAATTTTTCTCAACATAGTAGCCCCAGGGTGACCTAACCTATCATGCCAGAGCTGTAAAGTCTTCGGATCACTAAGCTTCGGGCTTAGTTTAAGCTTCGGGCTTAACTTTGTTGTTTTGCTCATAACCGAATGTGATTCAACATTTAAGATTGTCATGTAATATAACCCTGAGGAGAGTGCACTTAATTTTTCTAGTATTTGCTTCTGGCTTCCAATACTAGTAACAATGCATAAGAATTCCTTGTTACCTTCACTTACAGTCTCAATGTGGTACCCATTCATTCTGATGTCTTTGAAACTAATCAAGTTTCTTCGGGAACTATTTGAGAACAAAGCATCTTTAATGAATAAGTGGGTACCATTAGGTAACATTATGTGGGCTCTTCCGGAGCCTTCAATTATTTGCACAGGCCCAGCTATGGTTGATACCTTTCGTGGAATAAACATCAATTCTGAGAAAAATTTCTGATTTTTCAGAATGGTGTGTGTTGTGGCACTATCTACCAAACAAAGATTGTCCTCAGTTCCATGATCCATACATTAAACAAAATAATAAAACAATATAACTATGCAATCATATGATAAAATTGAAATAATTAAACCATTCATTAGGACATGAAATAAATAAATAAAAAGAAGTTTAAGCAACATGCATCTCAAAAGAATAAAAAAAAATTTAAGTTTGTAAAGTTTATTGGCCTTCTAGACCATGCCAGGGGGTGATCCCAAGTGAGTGTTAAAAGCCTCATTATTCAAAGGTTGGCTATCCTCATCCTCAAAAAAATCTCGAGTCTCCAAGTTTGTAATGTCAATTGGAGGTATCTCTGGTGTCATTGCATTCCAATTCCATCCTTCCAGATCATTTGTCTCTGCTAAATGAACAGAGGCCTTGTATGCTTTGTATTGTTCGGCCACTTCCTTTGGTGCACGGCAAGTGCGTGACCAATGCCCACTTCTTCCACATCTGTGGCACGTGTCATCAGGACGGTGGGTAGGATTAGCTGGTGGATTCTGGTTGCTCTTAGGCTGAGGGGCAGACCACTTCTGGTGATTTTTGAATTTTGGAGGGGGACCTTTAAAACCACCTCGTTTGGAGGAGTTATGTCTTCCTCTCCCCCTTCCTCTCCCCCTTCCTCTGCCTCTGTTTGAGCTAAAACTGGCATTTGCTTCAGGAACTGCCAAAGATCCAGTTGGTCTGGAGTTATGATTTTTCATCAGTACTATGCAATTTTGTTCAGCAACTAGGAGACAGGAAATAAGTTCTGAATATTTGGAGAAACGTCTTTCTCGATACTGCTGCTGCAGGATCACGTTCTAGGCATGAAAAGTTGATAACGTTTTCTCCAACATCTGCTCTTCTGAAACCTTTTCACCGCAAAGTCTTAATCGGGAAACAATATTGAAAAGAGCAGAGTTGTATTCAGATACGGTTTTATAATCCTGCAACCTCATATTTAACCAGTCATTCTGGGCAGCTGGTAGTATGACCATCTTCTGGTGATCATATCTATCCTTCAGGGATTTCCATAGGCCTGCTGGGTCTTCTTCAGTAAGGTATCCATGTTTGAGATCTTCATGTATGTGATGACGCAGGAAGATGAGGGCTAATGCCTTTTCCTCTGGGGACATCTTGTTACCTTCCTTTATAGTCTCTCAATAAACGTGGTGTGTTCGGACCTATAGTACAAACCCCAAAAGATGTTAACCATGTAGGTTACAAGTGGGTGTTTGTAAGAAAACGGAATGAAATGAATGAAATTACCAGATATAAGGCACGATTAGTGGCACAAGGTTTCCTGCAGAAACCTGGGATTGATTATGAGGAAACATACTCCCCTGTCATAGATACAACAACTTTCAGATATCTGATAAGTTTAGCAGTTTCTCAAAATCTAGAAATGCGACTCATGGATGTTGTAACTGCTTACTTATATGGGGACTTAGACACTAGAATTCACATGAAAATCCCGGAAGGATTTCCTTTGCCTGAAGCAAAGCCAAGGAGTACATACTCAATCCAATTGAGGCGATCATTGTACGGCCTGAAGCAATCCGGAAGAATGTGGTACAATCGTCTTAGTGAATACTTGTCTAAAAAGGGGTATGCAAACGATCCTATTTGCCCGTGTCTATTTATAAAGAAATTCATGAAGGGATTTGCAATATTAGCAGTTTATGTGGATGATATCAATTTGGTAGGGACTCCAGAAGAGCTCGAAGAAACTGCTGATTGTTTAAAGAAAGAATTTGAAATGAAAGACCTTGGAAAAACAAGATTCTGTCTCGGGTTGCAAATCGAGAGAAATTCTAATGGGATGTTGGTCCATCAATCTAATTATACCGAGAAGGTTTTAAAACGATTTGGTATGGACAAAGCACACCCATTAAGCACACCCATGGTCGTCCGGTCTCTGTCTCTTGATACACAGAAAGATCCATACCGTCCTATTGAAAAAAATGAAAAAGTTTTGGGTCAAGAAGTACCATACTTAAGTGCTATTGGAGCCCTGATGTACTTAGCACAATGCACTAGACCGGATATTGCATTTTCTGTGAATCTACTTGCCAGATATAGTTCCGCACCAACTCAAAGGCACTGGGTTGGTATTAAACATATCCTACGATATTTGCGTGGAACAACTGATTTAGGAATATTTTATTCTTATAATCCTATAGATTCCAGTTTTACAGGATATGCAGATTCAGGTTATCTCTCTGATCCTCATAAGGGTCGATCACAGACAGGTTATGTGTTTCTAAATGGTAATGCCGCCATTTCTTGGCGTTCTACTAAACAGACTCTGGTAGCTACCTCCTCTAACCATGCTGAGATTTTGGCTCTTTATGAAGCCAGTAGGGAATGTGTATGGCTAAGATCCTTGATTCAGCATGTTCGTAGTTCTTGTCAATTACCTTCTATTGCAGGTATCCCAAATGTTATCTATGAAGATAATGAAGCATGCATAAAACAAATTCGAGAAGGTTTTATTAAAGGAGACAAGACTAAGCATATAGCACCAAAGTTCTTCTTCACTCATGAACTTCAGAAGAACAATGAAATTGAAGTCAAACAAGTTTGTTCGAGTAACAACCTGGCTGATCTATTTACCAAATCTTTGCCAAAATCAGTATTCCAGAAGTTTGTATATGAGATTGGCATGCGAAGAGTTCATCATCAAACTATGTAAATGGTTGCAATCATCAGGGGGAGCAGTTTATCAGGGAGCATCCTGAAGTATGCTTCCCAGGACATTTGTGCGCTGTACTCTTTTTCCTTTCCTAGGTTTTATCCCACTGGGTTTTCCTAGTTAAGGTTTTAACGAGGCAGCATTATGCACGTCCAACACCATTTCAATGATCTTGAAGAATGTTGTACTCTTTTTCCCTTCGCTTTGGTTTTTCCCACTGGGTTTTCCTTAGCAAGGTTTTTAATGAGACAACTGTCATTAAATGGTGGTCATCCAAGGGGGAGTGTTATAAGATATGGATCTTGGGTGGATGCCCACTTGTGATAAGATAGGGTTAGAATTAGGGTTCCTCCTTTTTAGTTTACTTTGCCTATAAATAGGCTCTCTCCCTATGTATTTAGACACAGTTAATGAGATATCAGAAAGGCTCTCTCTTCTCCCTCTAATCTTCTTTCTCTTGGTCTCTCTCTTTTATAACAGAATATGGATTATTCTGCTATAGTATTTGTATAGTACTAAACATAGCTCCAATTAATGAGACAAAGGAGAGGTCAATATACTGATCCATGTAATTTATTTCTACAATAGGCCTTTGTCCTTTCCATCACAGTCAAATGGTGTCTGTATTCCTGTCTTCAGCTAATTAAATAGCTCCTAAATTCTCTTAACCCCATTAAAAGAAGAATATCCACCACCCAACGACTTGACTCAACCGCCACCCATTAATTAAATTGCTAACACAGTACAAACAACAATTGGCTATTGAGTTGATGATTATCTCATTGTCTTAAAAAATTACAAAATGAATATAAGCATCTCAGAAACACTTACCTCATGATTGCATGGAAAATGCTCTCAGGCCTCTCATGGCATCTCCACCGCCCCCAATGTCCGATGACCAGAAAACACACATACCGCCGTTCTACTATAGCTTTGTAGCGATGGCATCGACAGCTATCTTGCTCATAGCTTACAACCTGTTCGTCGTGGGGTGGTGCTGGCGAAACCAAACATTTAGGAGACAGAATCAGTCACTTGGTGCAGGAGACACCAGCAGTAGCAGGGTGATGGAACTAATTCCTGTCTGTAAGTATAGGGAAGAAGATACCAGTCAGCAAACTTGCAATGAATGCGCCGTTTGCCTGTCGGTTTTTGTAGATGGTGAAGATCTTCGGCAGCTGCCCAAGTGCAAGCATACCTTCCATGCTGAGTGTATAGATATGTGGCTCTACTCTCATTCTAACTGCCCTCTGTGTCGCGAAGCTGTAGCAGTACCGCCTTGTCGCCGGCCCTTGGCCCAAGAGGAGGAGTCTCACTCCGCAGAAGGCTTGCCAGTTTGATTGAGTGATTATTTGTTGTGCTTAGTTTCTTGAAGCTAAGTTCTTTGAGTTGAAATTAGTATACAATGGGTAATCCAAGCTTTACTTGACAAAGGGCATCAAGATATATCCTGAATGACAAAAAAGATCCTATATACATGTTTGGCTTGGATCCAAAATTGTAGGGAAAGAAACATGAGCAGTTATAGCTGATGCATCTTTTAAGTATTTTTGCAGTTATCCAAAAGAACCCTAGTAGAAGAGTTCAATCTATTGGTTTAATTGCTCCCTGGATGGTGTTTTCCAATTCAATTGTGAGAGTTTTTGAATTGAGAATGCTTTGGACTTGTACAAAAATTAAGTCAAACTCTGATAACAAATAGGAAAATAATGAAGAAATATACTACATCCTGATCCAGGAGTGAAGTCACTGATAGAAGATGTGTTTCACGGGTACATTTCACAAAAATAAAATAAATGAATGGATGCAATATTAACAGCAGTTTAATGGCCAGACTAATGGGACCCACATTCACCCAGCCATCTGATAACCAGCCACTATGCAGTTTGTATGTAAGATGGAACCGAGACTAATCCCATAAAATTAGTTTCACTTCCAGAATGGGCACAAGTTCTTTAACCTAGAAGATACATGGCTACTTGGTGTTTTCACCAGTCCTATCAACTTCTGTTAAATGCAATTTTATCCATATCTTGAGAAATGATACTTTTTTTTGGGCAAATGATACTTGGGTGCCATTCATGGAACAGTGGTTAATTCACACACAGAAAAATGGAGGTTGGTAGGTTGATCGACTAGATAACTCTCAAGTAGATAACCAAAAGTCATGGCGAATGGACATCCCCCTCTAGGCTCTAGATGTGTCCCTACATGATTTTTGTTCAACCATAAACTTCTCAATTTGAGCTCACTGATCAGGTACTACAATGGTGCAATCCCCTTAACCTTTAAGCCATGATCTGCTAGTCTATCAGCACACCAAATTAAAAAAATCATGATCACCATGCATATGCATAATGAAGATACTTATGCCAGCCCTCCATGGCCCATCAAGGGCATACTGTGAAGCAGCCTTTCTCACAGCATAAAAAAAGAATTTTATTCCCTATTCAAAACACCAGATTAATAGACACATGCACATTATGCCATTGATAATATAGATTACAGGTATGATGGCAATAATATTTACAGGGCCCAAGTTTCTTTCCAGCTGCATCTCCTAATAGGCTGATGTGAGGACTACATTTTCCTCAAATTGTCTAACCTGACTTGTAGGTCACTGTCGATGCCATTTTCTTCATTCCCCGTAGCTTCAGCCTGGGCAATGATGCAGTGAGATCCAAGATCAGGACACGTAGGCCCTGATGGACCAGTCTGATGGGGTCCACATATTCCACATGTTTTCTAGATTAGCAGTGTTACTTTATTTACTTATTTCTAGAATAATAGGTTGCTTGATTGGTTAGGAAGATTTCCTTTCTAATTTATATGTTGATTAGGATTAGCTATTTCCTTTGTTGCTTATTTAGGAACAATGCTACTCTATATAGAGAAGCTCCTTATTGATATGTTCATGCTATTTTCTTAATAAAAGTTCAGAGAAGTTCTTGTGAATTCCCTTTTTGGGTATTTCCCCTAAGTGATCTTAGGGTTTTTGAGTCTTAGGGCTCGATCTCACCGTCGGAGGTGTAGATCTTCATCGTGGCCTTCGGGCTGCGCCATCAATTGGTATCAGAGCCGACGATCAATCTCAGATCGCCGGTTGAGATCGCCGATTCGAGGTAATTCCGTATCCCATCTCCCTATATTCTGTCCATCCACTATTACTCCACCAATCATCATCTTCAGTCATCATCTTCATCATCATCATCCCATCATAGCCGACCTCACAGCATCAAATCCCTCCCATCTCACGTCCAACACAACACAAAACCAAACCCCAACTCCCCAAACCCTTAATCCCCCAAACTGCTGAAACAATCATTCCACAGCCCTAATTCCCATCTCTCAAAGCCCATTCCTTTTTTCCAAACTTCGAAAACCCTAACCCCTCCCCCATCTCCCCTCTCCCGTCTCAAATCCTAAACCCAAACAGCCCCACCCTCTGCCTTCGTCCCTCAACTACCACCCACTTTCCCAATACCCGAACAACTGCCGAACCAAATCCCACCCAACCGAATCCTGCGTAGGCCCAATCCGACCCTACTTTGACGCCATCTCAGCCAACTACATCTCCTGTCATCCCCTATATTCATCTCAGCTGAACATCCCTTTCACAAACCTGGAAAAAAAAAAAAAAAAAAAAAAAAAAAAAAAAAAAAAAGGGTCAAACAGCAGAGGAGAAGTGATAAAAAAAGAAAAAACAAGATAGGAGATAACAAAACAGGAAAGAAAGAAAAGCAGCAGCAGCAGAAGAAAGAAGAAAAGAGAAGGAGATTGAGTTCAAGAAAGTACCTTGCACCTGACGAAGCTACTCCTCTCCACTGCTTCCATCGCTGCACTCCCTACAGGCTCCACTGCTCCACTATTCCCTCCGCAAGCAGCAGCCAGGCAGCATCCGCCAATTCTGACCAAGTTAGCAACAAGATTGAACATCCAGTAGATCTCATTGTCATGCCACTTCCAGAAACTCCACTTGCATCATCGGAAATTAATTCAATTGTCCCAGTGGTTTCACAAGAAGATCAAGTTATTAAAGTTCCTCACATTGACTTCATTTTTGGGGAGCGTAGATGGATATTCAATGATCATGATCAGTTGGTACAAAGGCATCACCTGACGCCTCCATTGGTCAACTCACCCATACATCAGCAGCAAAGACACCTCCACCGTACTTCTATATGGAGGAACAAATCGCATATCGCTTCCAAATTATGTCATGAGAATGCAGCTCAAAAGAAAAGACGACAGTTTGTGCGTTTGATTTTCGACCCAGGTGGGCATTTTCTGCACTTGTGGGCGGATTCTCTCCTGTGTTATCAACCTTTTAACTCGCCGGAGTCGAGTTTTCCAAGATGGGGAGAGTTGATGCAGTGAGATCCAAGATCAGGACACGTAGGCCCTGATGGACCAGTCTGATGGGGTCCACATATTCCACATGTTTTCTAGATTAGCAGTGTTACTTTATTTACTTATTTCTAGAATAATAGGTTGCTTGATTGGTTAGGAAGATTTCCTTTCTAATTTATATGTTGATTAGGATTAGCTATTTCCTTTGTTGCTTATTTAGGAACAATGCTACTCTATATATAGAGAAGCTCCTTATTGATATGTTCATGCTATTTTCTTAATAAAAGTTCAGAGAAGTTCTTGTGAATTCCCTTTTTGGGTATTTCCCCTAAGTGATCTTAGGGTTTTTGAGTCTTAGGGCTCGATCTCACCGTCGGAGGTGTAGATCTTCATCGTGGCCTTCGGGCTGCGCCATCGGCAACCTTGGTTGTTGCAGCCGCTGCTGTCACCACAGATGAAGGCGCCTCGACAAGCTGCACAAAACCAGCAGACATCAGAATATAAACTGCAATGCTAACCGAAAAATAAAAAAAAGGTTTCAGTGATTATGGCATCACATGGAAGATACTGCAACAAATTCACATGCTAACATGTCCATACAGACAATGATACTAAGCGTGGTCATCTGTGTATGCATTAAGATATGCCCATGTTCATAAATCCATGATGTAGAATCTCGTTCCTATATAAATAAAAATAAAAAGAACCAACTTCTGCAAATACTGTTAAAATGCATTGAAAAAAAAAAAAAAAAAAAAAAAAAAGAAAAAGGTAAGGTCTTCTCCCAACAGCAACATAGATGTAATTAGCAAGTGTAGGACATTATTCTTGGAAGAGAAATGTCAGTTTTTGTTCAATCAACAGTGGTACAGGTGGAACTCAGTCTTGGTAAAGTTCAACTGGTGGCCCAATTTATGGCATGCACTCGGCACCGTGCCATATTTTCAACCGAGTTAAATTATGCTAGTTGCCCAGTTTGGTAGCTTGGAAATCTATAATTACAGCCAATGGTGCACATTTGATATGAAACAACAGAGGAATACAATCATGAAATGGGAAGATTTTTTTGAGGGTCTCCTATCCATGATAGGCCCATCACATTAAAAGCTTTAGCAACATACACAGTTTACAGTCAGGAAATGAGTTCCATCAAACATAGTATACTTTCCTCACACGTGTTAAAAACAAATTAGGCAGCATGAAAGAAAATATTACTGAAGTTCTTCTCTCTTTTCTTTTCCTTTTCCGAAAAAGAAAAGGGAGAGAAAAGAAATGCACCTATGTAATTATCAGAAGAAGAATTAAGGAAATATACCTGTGAATCAATGTCGATACCAATCTCATCAAGAACTTGGTTTACAAGTTCTTCTGTTTCTTGCTCTTCCTCATCTCCTTCCAAAGAATCATCAATGGCATCTCCCATCACCTCAGTTACCATTTCCATCTGCTCGTTTTGCTTCTCAAACTCTTGCATTATCTTCTGCAATGCAGGTAGATTCATCTGTCGATTCATCTGTCCCATTGCCTTCGTAACACCTTTCATAGCTTCGCCCATAGCTTGTGTTGATTTCAAGGTCTGCAAATATCACAAAACCCCATTTCCAATTCAAAATGGGAATGTTGGTTGGTCATCCAATTGTTTAACAAAGGGGACATTGAAACATCCATTGGTGGTCAAACAGAGGAATTATTGTTCTGACAAACAAATATTTAATGTGTCACAGGTATAATCTTGACTCAAGGGCAACAAAGCAATTTGGATTTGGCCGAGTTGACTAAACTTGGCATATGAGGGAGTTGAGTCACCCCATTGACTCCAGCCTACTCAAGAATCAGCCAGTCATGTTTATGAAACTCTGACTCGGCTAACTCGCATGATTCGGCCAAGTTGCACTACCTGGCTGATTAAATTTAATCTCAGTTCAATGAAAATTATTGGAAGCTCTGAAGCTCAATTCTCAAACCCTACAAATCTAAGTAGAATCCTAAGTTCTAGGCTTCTAGGCTTCTAGCTCATCTACATTAAGGTAGAAGCTTCACATTTAAATATAAATTATAAATGTATATATAAACTGAGAAATTTCAAGATATTCGCTGTCTGAATATGCCCCGTCTATTTAAATATCCATAATAATGAACTTGTGGAGCATATGTGCAAACAAATTATTTGATATTTATATCTTGGATTAAATGTTAGGCCATCAACCAACTATAGATAAAAAGAAAATCATATTATATCCTTTAGGGGAATTTTCAAAAAGGTATAAAACTTTTGGCTCATTTTAAAAGAAGTGCATGAAGATTCGAATATTTCAAAAAGGCATAAAAGTTTTCCACAATTCTTTCAATAAAGTCCTCTCCATAATAAATTTTTGAGAAACAACAAAAATACCCTTATGTCATTTTTCAAATTTTCCCTTTAATATATCATTTAAGAGAAATGATCAAGTCCAACCAAAATGACCCAAATCATCACTTCAACTACCTTTATGCATGGATGGGTAAAAAGGAGATTTCAAATGACTAAAAAACTGGCTTCATTAAATGGTTATAATCATCAATATCAAAATGGTCAGTTTTAGGGAGGAAAGAGGTTAAGAAAAGACAAAAACCTGTCATAAGGGTGGGGAATTTTTGTCATTTCTCAAAAAAATTATGGAGAGGGCTTGATTGAAAGAATTGTGGCAAACTTCCTTTTTGAAATATTCAAATCTTCATGTACTTCTTTGAAAATGAGCCAAAAGTTTTATACCTTTTTGAAAATTTCCCCATCTTTTATTTCAAATTCTAATTTACCATTTTTAGTCCTTTAATTGTTCAGAAAATAAATAAATATATAGCTTCTTTTATTCTTTTGTCATTTCTCTTTCATCTATTACTTCTTAACCCAAAATGGTTATTATATTTTGTTGCAGCAAGGCCTACTTTAGTTTCTCATGTATCTTTTATTAATTTGTCATCATTTGTATTTTTATATTTTCTATCTAACTTAAAAATTAACATGATTCCCCAAGTTGACTCCACTCCTTGATACAGTTCAAGTTCTATGATTTGAGACCCATCCAAATGATACTAAAGACTGAATACAGGTAGCCTACCTGCATTTAACTAAACTGAGTTGTGTGGTACTGCCATAACAAATCCAAAACGAAAACACCTTCAAGTTTCCAATCATTCAACATTAGACCCAGGAAAAAAAAAAAACTTCCACAAAAAAAGGCAAAAGGTATAGGAAAATAAGTATAAGTTTGTAGAATGATTGAAATGAAGTTTCAGAAATAAGCAGGGCCTCATGTACCTTAAAGTCTTTATAAAATAAATGGGATGTACTGTCGTCTAGCCCTAAGAACAACGATAGCACCTCTTTTTCTTCTTTTTTTTGGGTATCAGAGCAAAAGCCGATTGCTCGAATCCACGGGGCTGTTGTGCCTTGTATTCTCCCACGGAGGGTGCAATTCCCATACGGAGCTCCTATATTCTCCCATGGAGGGTGTAATTCCCATGAAGGAGCCTGCACGTGCGGGAGGTATTGTAGTCTTGATATACATTGTTACACCGTTCTCTATCTGCTTAAGCTTTTAGAGTAAGTGGTTGTCAACAAAAAGGTCATTTCCGAATACAAAAAAAGAAAAGAAAAGGATAGTAATGGATGGGCTTGGCCAACAATTTAGAACTAGATATTTGCATGCTTACAATTAACCCTTCTGAGGGAGCTACTCTTTTTTTAACAGTAACAAGGATCTTAATTTCGTTAACAGAGAAACTATGAGACATAAAATTAAGTATATAAGAAAATACTGGAAGAATTCACAAAACTCCAGTTGCTCCCCTCCTCCCAAACAACAGCAACCACAAAACAAATAACAAAAACGAAAAACCCAGCTCTTCCAGGAAATGGGATCTCTACAGCAGGAAACAACTAAGAAAACATGAAGCTGCCACACATAGAAACCCAACTAGCCAAAACAAGAACTAACCACCACTGGAACTACATAAGAAGTGGCAAGATGCTTCCCACCATCAGCAAGGTCTTCAAAACTTGCTGCTCAGCAAGGCAGGGTAATTCCATAGGGCATCCTCATTGGTGCTTCTCAGAATAGTGTGGAAAGACAATAGAACAACAACTAGGACGAGAATTTAATATCTTAGAGAACCAATATAGGTGTATCTGAAACATAAGCCATTTTCCTAGGAGACAACTCAGAGAGGAGTTCCAAAAGGAGGAAACATTTGCATATCATTTTTATTATACCTAAAAATGAATATCTATTTTCATCTATATAAGATAATAAACAATCCATGTAGGCTCAGCAGGACTCCACAGATAGTCAGAATGGATATTTTAACATAAGCAATAAATAACAAGAGCATGGTTTTGCTGTTGATGTTACTGTTGTAGAAAATATCAATATACATGTATAAATATAAAAGGCGACATTACGTGCAGATCTTCTCTTCTTTGAGAGAATTGTCCAGAGAAATGTAAATATTACCTGTATTCTGAGGGCAACACCCTGTAATTGTGATTTGAGTGCATAAAATTTTGTTATCTGCGTGTTCTAATAAGGTCTTTTGCCATTACTTTCACAGCTCCCTGAAACAAACATACACCAAAATGTAAATGATTTGATTAAGATGACTAGGCATCAATTATCATTTTATTGTGAAATGCATTATGTATTTTCTTCTATATTAACATGGTGAATCACAAAGAACAGCATCATAATGAAAGGTAAAAATGGTTGGCAACAGAGCTGTGATTGTGAAGACAATTGAGTACAAAAAAAATTTCTAGCAACTTGAAGTATTCTTTTTATTGTTTTTTTTTTATAACACTAAAAGACAGCAGTCTAAGGCAACTAATTACAGCATTGCTTCCCCTATTAAATAATTTTATATGGTATATCTATTTCCCCATCTCAGCAACCTTTCCCTTAAAAGGATGTTTTCTTTCACCTCTTATCCATTTTAGTATTCTGATTGAAGTCTCTCTGACTTCTTTTGATCATCTTAATCACATGCAGTGTGCATCAATAAATTGAGAGAATTGATTGGGAGATTAGATAAAGCTGCCTTGATGAGGGTAATAACTAATACAGCTTCCAAGTGATAAGTATTTGCTTTACCATGATGAAAGTCTCTACTCAAGTCTTTCAATGACAGCTTTCCTCATCATGGTAACTACTATAACAAGTGCTGTGAAAGGATGAGCTATGCAAGTTCAATTATCATCAACATCACTGTTTAAAAAAAAAAAAAGAGAAGAAGAAGAAAAATTATCATCAATATCAGAACCGAAAGTTGGTGACCAAAATGGTGAGTTGACTTGAACCCACAATCTTCATAAAGGATTCAAATCCATCTTGAATAATTTGAAAAACCAGCACTTCAGTCACCTCAGCCAAACGACATCTAAATTCTAAAATGCTTATACAAACTGAAGGCCCGACAAAATATTTACAGAATGACATTCAGATCCTAGTCTCGCCTCCATTTCAGTATGATTTTCAAAACATTCTTCTGAGTTCTACCAGACAAGAAGTTCTTAACATGATTGAATATGCATTAACATAAAATTAAAAAAATACAAATAATAACCAGCTCAAAGATACTATTGTAATTTTTACATGATAGCTATTGACTCTCTTCTCACTGACAGAATGCAGCAATAGAAGGAATCGAATCAATAAAACAATGGAAGAATACCATCTGCCCTTGCTTTGCAGTTTTCTTTATGTCAATGATAAGCTTCTTCTCTTGTGATTGTAAAGACTGTCTCTCCCTCTCTATTTCTCTAATAGATTTGTCTATCATTCGCTTGTTCTCCCGCAGAAGCTCTGTGTAATCAAGCATTGGAAACACGTGAAATTGTAATCCATAACATCTCCATATAGATGAATTCCACAGAAAATTCAACTTCACAAAGAGGTGGACCTCAGTGTTAAAACACCTATCAACTCAGATATCCGTGACTACGAGAGCTGAGCTGATCACCCGGCACATCCACTTTATATGTGCCAGAATTTTGCAAAAAACCATTGACTTTGCAATCTTAACAATTTGCTATGGAAAACTTTCGAACAAAGAGAATAAATGGTCTTAGAAAAAATGAGTAGATATAAGCTTCACAACCATCCTCTTTTTTAGACAATAAATTCTCCATATGAAAGGCACTCTTGGCTGCATAAATTTCCCTTTATAATTGGATTATCCTAGGTTCACTTCACCACCCCTCCTCTCGCCTCCCAATGCCCTTTTTCCCCTCAAAGGTCATAAAATGAGCACCTAAGTAGCTTATTGCCCTAGGTTATGAGCAGAATCAGGTGAAGGACAATGAGTTTTCATAGTATAAATTTTTCACAATCTTAGGCATTATTTGTGCACAAATGTATGGGAAGAGATGTAATTGTCCGCTCGGAGGGAACAGAAAATAGCCTACAAAGGCACACCTCGCAGCGAGCATACCAGGAAAAATTGCTGGCATATCAAGAAAAAATGAAATTTTGGTTTAAAGCTCCATAGGTGTGTTTAATGTTGAGATAAGGCAGTATAATAAGATCTATCATTTATTTTTATCATCTTTATTTGCTCGGTTAGCATCTCCCTCACACCAAATAGTTCTACTTTTTCCCCCTTTTTGACATGCTATTTCATTAGGCATTGCAGACATGCCCTAAGGTTTCTTCATTTCCCAGACAATTTGAAAAGATGATAGACTGAAACCTTGTTGGCATACATTGCTACAGTGTCCATAAGAGCCAGCTTGTGCTAAGGATAGCACTGTTTGACTCAGCCAACATGTATCTTGTTTCTCTTGGGCTCATCAAAATCTCCTTTCAACCAAGTGCAGGTAACTCAGAGTAAGGAAATGATCATTTACATAGAATACATAGGAATTCATGGCCGTATTTGAGATTATTAAAGAGGTGAGGGATGAAGAATATAAGTTAAGAAATGGAGACAACTAGACAAGACCTCAACTTTCCTATAATTTGAATTACTAGGGTGGGTGGGTATTTATTTCTCATCTTCCCTTGATTGCAAACAAATCCAAATGCATTTATGTTCGTTGAAAATCAACAGAGCCTCATTACATTGCTCCCCAAATTCGGCTATTTCAACCAAATATCTGCAATCGAACTCGCACTGAGGCCGATCTTGATTCTCAATGCCCTCCAAAACGATTTTCCACGCCAAATCAACACCTCCGTCCTTCTATCCTAATGCAACATATGTTGATTCCTTGCAAAGGATGAATAAATTTCGTAAATCCGGTTCAAATCAAGAGACATACCTGCAGGGGTCTTCCTGCTGCCAAAGAGGAAGCTCATGTCGAGAATAGAAGATGATTGATTCTATCTCCACACACGGAACAGAGATTCGAAGAAGAAAAAGAAGCAGCGGAAGAAGAAAATCGATCGAAAAAGCGAGAGATTGGAGATCGGAAATCGAAGGATGGTCAGTCAATCGACTCGGCTTTTGATATTTACGCGGTGGCTGGCGCCAATACGCTTGACTCTCCCGCCTGATTTTGACAAATGTCAAAGGGAGACTCAGCGAGTAAGCTCTTTTTAATAAACTAGCACGAAAGACCCGTGATAAGCCCGGGTTTCTTATATCAAATTGCGATCCGCTTTTATTGGTTAGGAAAATAAATTTAGATCATTTATATTTTATGGCAAACTTAACTAAAAATTATAATAAATTTTAATAAAGAGAATTCATTTGGTAAAAAATGAATTAATATGAAATTTAATAAGAACAAATTGAACCCATGCTGCCCGGGCCGTATTTTGGAACAGCATGGATTCAATGTGTTCTTATATTTATATATTTGTGATTAGTTTCATAAAAAAAATTATTTCCCTTATTTAAATACAATTTATTGGGTGAAAAGAAAAAAAAATTAAATATGAAACTTAATAAGAATAAATTGAACCCATGCTGCCCGGGCCGTATTTTGGACCAGCATGGGTTCAATGTATTCTTATATTTATATATTTGTGCTTAATTATATAAAGAAATTTATTTCCCTTATGTGAGGCCCCACCCCTTGTGGACCCCCACTTATATTTGAATTGTTATTTTGGAGCAGTATGGGTTCAATGTGTTCTTTATATTTATATATTTATGATTAGTTACATAAAGAAATTTATTTTCCTTGTGTGAGGCCCACCCCTTGTGGACCCTCACTTATATTTGAATCGTTCTAATTATATTATATAATATCTACTTATACTAATTAATAGGGGTTAGTGAGGGTAGTTATACTAATATAACTCCTAATTAATAGTTGAGGGAAGTACTATCATGTGTCAAAATTTTATATTTTTCTGAATGAGACACATGGCAGGAGTAGTTTTTGTCTTATAATATAGATAAATTGTTTGGTGGTTGGGTCTGACTTTTAACTATTAATGTTTAGTTTTAAGTAATTATAGTAAGGTTCGGAGTCAACATTTAAAAACTGATGACCATAATATAATTTAAATTTTGTTTTCTTTTACATTCGATATTTAGATTGATAAATTATATAATATGCGATATTTTTCTTGTACTTCTTTTATTGTAGTGTTTTCTTGCATATATAAATTTATTAGTTCCAGTTGATTGTTGTGGATGAATGTAAATATATAAATTTATATTTTATAAATATTTGATTCATTTTTATATATTTTATAAGTTATTTAAAAAATAAACATGACTCTCTCGAGTCTCTACATTGAATAATTTGAATCTATCTCAGTCGGTATTTTTTCATTGGACGAGTCAAGTTCGAGCCATGAGTTTTCTAAGCTTATAATTTTCAGTAGGGGTGATCGACCGGATTTCCGGTCCGGTTTTCGGACCGGAATCCGGTCAGACCGGATTACCGGTCCGGTTGGACCACTTAAAGTGGTCCGGACCGGTTTTTTTTTCTTTTTTTTTTCTTTTTTTTTTTTCATTTTCACCTCACATCTAAAAAGTAGGCAAATGTCAAATGAATGAATGATGAGTTTTACAAATGGGTGCTAGGCTCATGCCTCATGGGCTCAAAGATTATGAAAAAAAAATTAAAAAAAAATTATTTTAATAAATGCGGTCCGGTCCGGTCCGGACCGGACCACAAAAGGCCCAGACCGGACCGGACCTGGACCACCAAGACCGCAAATCCGGTCTGGTCCGGTCCGGTTTTGTGGTCCGGTCCGGTCTACGGTCCGGTTCTGTGCAGCCCTAATTTTCAGGCAGGCTACTTCCATTAATTTATGCGAGGCATCTTTTGATTGACCCAAACATTCACCTCACGTGCCCCCAAAGAATAGGAAGCGGCTCAGATTTGATATGGTGGTTGTATTTGTCAATATATATAAAGAGAGAGAATTAAAATGTGATTTAATATTTAATTTTATTTTTTTGAGTGTTGATGACTCTAATAGCATACGTTACTTCGATAGAATTGGAATTTGGACTAAAATTGGAATTTGGACTAAATTATCTACTTATAAGGAGGTGTGTGAGGTGAATGACTTGCATCTTTCAAGTCGAATGGCCTACCCAAAAAACTTCAGATCCTTCACAACTTCTTGAATCAGAAGCTTTCTCGTCCTTCAATTAGATGAGTGCTAGAGTTCTTCGATCCTATTGTCATGCCATATAATAGAGTATTCAAGGTTAGTCATCTAAGAAAGAAAGAACCAATATTATAAGAATAAAGACCAAATGGGAAATGAATAGAATTGGATTGAATACTCCTTCTATTTTTCTATTTTATATATATATATATATATAGAGAGATGCTCCAGTGAGAGATATCTCTCATCTTAAATGAAAGATTAGGTGGGGACCTCACATTCATATCCAATGCCAACAACTTAAAAGTAATGACTCCCACCCCAAATCTAATGTATATATGTATGTCTCTCTCTCTCTCTCTCTCTCTTATATATAAAAATTGTTTAAGTAGCATAAAATGAAGGTCAAATGTGAAGTTTAAAAAATGAGCCTCGAATAACCTTTTCTAGGGAAATAGAATCGAAAGTACATTGGAAATGAGTAAAAAGACCCTCACCTAAGTAGTTCATTTCTCATATTCTTTTTATTTTGTTTTCCTAAACGGAAAGTCGATGCTTTTTTTTTAAATTCACCTTTGAAATGTATTTTTAACCACTAATGATATGAATCCCATGTATTTTAATATAAATGAACAAATCCTAAATTTTGTTTCAATAAAGTTGGTACAACCATAAAATTGAGCAGATGATTGGTGCATAAAATTGTGTTAATCAAGTTGTCATAGAACTAAAGAGAAGTTATTTACATTATTAAGAACCGACGTAAGAATCATGCTCAAATAAGTCACATATACAATTATGTATATAAGTCATTGTAAATATAAACAAATGCATGACTTATTCACATAAAAACCACAATAGAATCACATAAAAAACCAATCTAAAGATCATATAAAATCCAAATAAGAATTATACTAAAATAAACCCACATATATCTCAAATAAATATACAGACATATAAATAAATAAAAGAGTTGTTTGTACATGTAACATACCCCCCTAGAGTTTCAGTGATTTATAAATAGGCCCCTATGGTTTTAATATTTATAAATAAGCCCCTACCTTTACATTTCAATACCTTTCATGTCCCAAACATCAGTATTTCTAATGAGAATGAGTAACCACCATGAGATTTGTATTGGAATTTTATAAAAAAAAATGATGGCTTTGCCCTTACATCCATTAAATAAAAATTAGAATATTATTATTTATAAAAATATCATTATTTTATCCCAAGTCCTAGTGGTCTCTCTCAACAACTCCTTAATGCACGTGAAGTCTAATCATGTATTTTGAAAACTTCATCAATCTAACGGTGGGTCGTGCTTGAACTAGGTCAATTATAACCAATTATAAGCACATGTCGATTGTCAGTACGTTATTGTGATCAATTTGGGTTTTAATGAAATAGGCCCTTTTATTGATTAAAAAATAGATTTATGTACGGATACTCTTTTCCGCTAAATGTAATTATTAACAGTACAAGCTTTAGAGAAAAATAAGCTAATGCTTTTGAATTAATACATATAGGGATAAATAGATGGGCAAAACTATCATTTTACTCTAAGAATTTTTGATGGTTTGAAAGATATTGATTTTGGGGACACGAAGAGTATTAAGATAAAAAGGTAGGGGCCTATTTACAAATACTAAAACCACAAGAGGCTATTTACAAATCCTACAAACCTTATGGGGGTATATGCAAAAAACTCTAAATAAAATAAGAGGGCGGAGAAGGGGCATTTGCCTTTCCTCGATTTCCTCTTCATGTGTAACAAAGAAAAGTGAGAGGTTTTTATGGACATTTTAATTTTATATTCTTTTCCCCTCCTCATATTTTTTTATTCTTTCCAAAATAGAATTGGATTTTAGCAAACAATAAGGGTATTCTCGCCTTTTGCGTGCTTATGAAAGGTGGGAAAAAAAGCAAACTGACCATATCCCCTTTTCTTTTATAGGGAGTTTATTTTTCATTCTCCTTCATCCTTTAGGGCCTGTTTGGGGCTTTACTAGAGGAGTTAAGTGGAGTAAAGGTTATTTTGAGGAAATAATAAAATATAAATGAGTTATGATGGTATTTTATTTTTAGTTATCTGTGATGGAATCTTTTTTACTTTTTTTTTATTGAAAAGTGAAGTTTTTTTTTTGTCTTTTAGTGGATAAATGATGTTACTTTTTCATTTTTTTTTTGAAAAAATATGGTGGGAAATTTGAATTAAAGTGTTTTGGTGGGAATTTTTTTATAGAAATTTGGGCTTTACCTTACTTCACCCTACAGGTAGAATGAGGGCCATTTAAGAAAAACAAAAATAGACCTAAAAGGCGGATTCTCAAGTGCCGATCTCTTGAGTGGAACCCATTAAAAGAGACAAAACCTTACAAAAGAAATGCCCTATTCTTTATTAAGATTTTGATTCAATATGGTTTGATTCCAACATCAAGTTTATTTGGATTATTTATAATATATTACTTGAGTGTTGGCTATACACTATACGACCGAGGGAGCCATTTTATCAATAATTTTAATGTTTCATAAGTGGGCCCAACTATTGTAAAACCCTTCTTTGATTCATTGGTTTCTTTTTTTTCTTTATTATGTAGATATCATTGGGGGGTCTTGAAATCATTATTGAGCCGCAAAAACAGTTGCTCCTTTTTCAGTGAGAACTGAGAAGTGCACTCTAATACAATTTAGGCTCACTATCAGATCAATCTCTACATAATATTTTAACCTATACGACAAATTATTTAAGTGTTTATTTTTTTTTATCTAAGTTAGTTTTTTTTTATAAACCAGCGTATCTCCCGCCCAGCTCAGACCAGGAGCCCTTGGCCCTAAGCACGAGGGACAGTGATTCTGGACAGTCGAGAACTAATTCGCAAGAGCACATGCAAACCCTCCTATCTACATACACCTGATAAAACTACGAGAGGTGGCCAACAAAGGTAGGTGTCGGACACAAGGCTTCTCCGCTCAAAGAAAAAGAAAATCCTGGCACCACTAGTGATTCCTATATATATATATTCAATTATATGTTTATTTATTTTCCATTTGATCTTCATTATTAAAATATTCCTTCTTTGTTTTTTTTTACATAAGATTTTCCTTTTTTTAAGTTTTGGATTGACAATTTAATGAAAAACAAAATCTACACAATCTCATGCATGCACGCGATTGTATTTTTGATGCCACTCAATGCAACTCGAGGGCATTTATTTTTAAGGCTTCTTGACAGAATGCCCCTTGTAGTTTTACACTTTTTTCAGTTTTACCCATAAACTATTGGATTTATCAATTTAGCCCTTACATCAATTGATTTTGTATTTAGTTGGCCCCTCCGTCTATTAGCCATTCAAATCGGAAACAGGTTCCATAATGCCGTTCAAATATAAAATGGGCTTGAATTGAATGGGAAAGCCCTGTTGACTCCCTTGCTTCCAAAGATCTTCAAGAAAAACCATGCGGGAAAGTCAACAAACAAGAAAAACAACAAAAATCAACGCGGTAGAAGCCATAAACAAACTCAGATCTATCGATTTGCAGAGCAACATGAACGTAAAATCGAGGAAATCGCAATGCAATGGAAAGAGATTGAGATAAACGAACCTAGAGGGTTGCGAGGCCGATCCTTCCATCTGGAAAGGAGAAGGATCTACGGAATCTAATCTCTCATTCCTTTTCTCCTTGGAGAAATCCTTGCAATTGAAAGGCAAAGGTTTCGAAGGCATGAAATAGCATGGAAGGAAGAGAGAAAGATAAAGAGGAAAAAAAAAGCCCCAAAATAAATGAAGAAGAAGAACGCGGCAAGAAAAGGAGGAGAGACAGAGAGAAAATAAAAGAAAACCCTAGAATCAATGAAGAAGAAGAGAACCAGATTTCGAAAACCTAGGTAATGAGAACAAGGTGGAAGAATAAGAGGGGAAGGGAGTGGAGGATGTCATGTGGCGTGCCCTAAGATGTGCCATTGATTTGGGGAGCATGATGAGCTCGTGGCCGTCGGTGGGGTTTCCTTACTTGTGAAGCTTGTCTCTTTCTCTTTCTCTTATGCGGAAATGAATTCTTGGAGTGTCGCCTGTTATATATTTGAACAACGTTATGAGTCCCATTTTCAATCTGAACGGATAATAGACGGATGGGCCAACTAAATACAAAATCAATTGATGTAAGGGGTAAATTAATAAAGCTAATAGTTTAGGGGTCAAATTGAAAAAAGTGTAAAACTATAGGGGGCATTCCATCAAAAAGCCTTATTTTAAACTGTTCGAATGAATAGATAGGCCCTACCATGTAATTATGTTTCTCTAATTCATAAATTTTCTAGGCTACACCCTCGTAGGATCCGGTTTCCGGATCCCTCTCACTTAACCATTATTGCATAGTCCAGAGTCTATTAAGCTATCAACAAATCTATTTTGACCTGTTGGTTAAGCACTACAGTTTGTGCATAGGGCAGAACCACCACAATGAATATTTAATGTTGTGGAGAGTTATGTTTTGGTTCATTTTAGTATAGAAAACCAGTAATCATAGATGATAAAGATCGGAGAGGAGACAGATTTGACGAATTAGCGATGACGTCGACACTAACTCTCAATATGAAGCGACGACATCGTCGGTTGTTAAAAAAAGATAAAAATTTTTTATTATGACGGAAATACCAATTTTATTGTATAAAAATTATAGGTAATTTTTTTTATTAGTGGCTATCTAGAATCCTGTCGGTAGTTTGAATTAATAGATAAGTCCTACTCTGTAATTACGCTCCAATAATTCATAAATTTTCTAGGCTAGAGCCTCGTAGGACCCGGATTCCGGATCCCTCTCACTTAACCATTTTATTGCATGGAGTCTATCAAGCTATCAACAAATCTATTCTGACCTATTGGCTAAACCCTACCGCTTGTGCACAGGGCAGAACCACGACAACGACTGATTGATCGATCAAAAAGTTTCAATCAGTGGAAGACTAACACAGGACTCACCACAGTAGCGAAAATAGAAACAGCTCTCCATATATGGGAGATGGCGGGAAGTATATCTCTCCAGTCTTCTCTCTCTAGTCGTTTCACGACTCCTTTCCTCATATAGAATCGATCGAGTAAGCAGGCATTAATCCACGCCTTTCTCTCGTTTTCCAATCACATTCCATGAAAGTATATGTTGTTGATTGATTTTTTCTGCTCCTGTCGTTTCAATCTTTTTTCTAACAATCGAAAGAATTTAGTGACCCCAACCCAGATTTCATCTCATTAGATTGAGTTTAGGGTTCTGGAACCCGGATTTGTTTGCAATATTATATGGGGTTTAGGGTTTTGAAACCCGGATTTGTTTGCAATCAATTTGTAGCCGTTGCGGTCATTGTCATCTTAGCCTTAATCAATCTGGGGTGTGAGTGTGAAAGTTCTACTGATTTGTATTGTATCTGGGGTGCACGATGAAAGGGAAGTTTTTCTCTCTCTCTCTGAGTGTGTGTGGGTGCACAAGAGATTAGGGTTTCAATCCTATGAATTTTTATGAAATGTGTATTAATATGTTACGATTCCAATCGGAGCAGTCTGGGTTACTACAGATGCAGCCCGAAATTCTCTTGAACCAATGCAGTGCAAGTGGATTTCTAAAACCCCACCATGAGATTTTTGCCCAATGAAATTTGGGTATTTGCTAAAGCTACAATCTCTTCTTTTACTAATAGATATTGTCTCTAATCTCATTACAGTCATATATATGGTAGAGTTACAATCATATTTATATGAAACCTTGTGTACTCATAACCTAAAAGAGTCCAAAACTATGCGCAAAGTCAGGCTCATTAGAAAGGTGATTGAATAACCTATTATGCATCCACCTGTTTGTTTAATCATTTTTTTTTGCTAGTAGATGGGACTAATGGTAAACTGTCCTAATCCTAAACTAGCCCAATCAATTGTTCCACCAGTATTGCTGCTGTGCTCCACCCGAGTATGCTCGGTGCGAGGGGTCAATCCTCCGCACTTATGTGAGAATGGGATGTTCTTGCCACTGGGTTATTTATTGTTTCTCTATTGTGCATCCACTTGTTTGCCATTCTTACATTGTTTGGCACATGAAACACGGGCTCTACTTTGTTTTTTTTATATACAAAGAATGGTGTCATTTACCCAAGGCATTTGGAGTGTGGACCACTATCCTTGGTTGAGCTCTGTGCTTGCATCAACCCCCTTAGTTGAAGGAAAAGTGTTATTGAGTTTGTTGATGATATCACTGTCCTCTTGAATTGAGTAACAGAAGACAGTTCTGCTGTCATTTTTCTTCCAGGATTTGTTATTCACACTATGGTTAATTAATGGTCGTACCTTAATGTTGATATGATTGGATCGTTAGTTTTAGTTGCTGCACCCATCTAATGGTGTTTGGTGCATTAATAGGGACACATGTATTTGAAACGCTTCTTATTTGTGTACTTGTATGTTGAATTTCCTTTTAGTTCCATTAATCTTTTATTTGAAACACTAGCATTTTTCTTTAAATTCTTATTGAGAAACTGTTTATCTATTTATCTGTATTTATTTATCTTTGCCTTATCCCTACAAGAACTAATTCCATCCTCTCTCTCTCTCTCTATATATATATATATATATATATCTCTTCAAACACACACACACACAATAAATACATCTGCATGTGTGTATAATTCCAAGATTAGCATTTGTATCAAATGATTATGGTTGCTAAACTTATATTGTTGTTGTATATATTTTACTGAAACTCTTCTATCATCACTTAATATCATTCAGATTCTTTGCACCTAAGGAAGAAGAATTTATTCTTTACCAGTTCATGTGAAGAGAGAAATGGTTACAGGAAATGCGATGGGCAGCAGGTACTTGACAGACCTGCATTGCAACATAGACCAAACAAATTTTGTTGCAAACTGTGCTTGCTCTTCTTCAAAAGGCTGTGATCAAGCATCACAAAAAGTTGCCTGCGCAAATAGTTTTAGTAGAAAACATTTGAAGATTCAAGAAGAGGATATGAATGCTCTTATGGTTGGTGGGTAAGTGTATGCTACTTATGTTTTTACTTCATTTTTTTATTAATGATTTGAGATTGTCATTTTCGTATAAATGAATTATTTTCTAATGATCTTAAATGAATTACAAGTGCTTATAATCAATTGCTTCTTTCAAATATCATGTGTTCATTGTAAATCTTTTTTTCTTTTTTGGCTAATACAAGTTAACCCCAACATAGTTGGAGGCAAAGCTTTGATGATGATAATGACAAGTCATAATTTTGTCTCTATAAATAGTGCAGAAAAGAAGAAGAGAGTTTCACGAATTGCTGGCGGAGGACTTCGTCAATTCAGTTTGATAGGTTAGTATCATTCAATGGGATTCATTTAATGTGCTTTTATCATTAGATTTAGCAACACTGTGCTGCCCTTTCATTGTGTTTTTTAAGTAAATGTCTATGTGCCACTCTTTCAATTGATCTTTTGTACATCTTTGTTTCATCTGATGACATATCTGTTTGCCAAGAAATTTCGTCATAACAGCAGATTCTTTTTACCAGTTGTCTTGGACAAGAAATTTCGTCATAACAACAGATTCTTTTTACCACTTGTCTTGGAATGATTTGTATTATTCTAACTTAGGCAATTTTAAAGCCTTGTAATGGTTATCATGTGCTCAGTCCATCTAAAATTTCAGTTATCCTATTTGATGGACTCTTTGCTTGAAGCGTAGCTCACCCAACTTTTTTCTTTTTGTTCTTTATTCAGTTTGTAAGAAGCTTGAGATGAAGGGAAGGACCACATACAGTGAGGTAATATTTGATGGTCAGTTTGTCATTTTTTAAATTCGGAAGATTAAGTATGGTATGGAGTGAAATAGCACTTCTGTTAGGGGTTTCTGGCTAAAGAAGTGTTAGTTGAATGCTTGGAGCATTTTAAAGGGTAATAGTTTAATTACCGGGGATCTTCGTTCTTTAAGAGGCCCCAAAATAGTGGTATATAATAAAAAAGGACTGTATGGGTAGGTCTATAGCAGTCAAATAAGACTGTGGACAGCCATATTAGTGAACAAAATAAAAGATTACAAGTTCTGGAGAAGAAGAATGTAGCTGATACATAATAAAACCATAATTAGCTACAACACTGTCTGGTATGTACAGATTAATCTGGATGATGGGAAGCGACCATACTGTATAACCTGTTTTTCTTGTTCATCTCTTTTGGAAGTTTAGTTTTGTGGTGTTGAGTGGGATGGGTCTTTGGTTTCAGGTTGCAGATGAGATCATTGCAGAGTTAGCAGCCCCAGACGTTAATCCTGTACCTCTGAACGAGGTTTGACTCAAGCCAAAACTTTTTTAGATAATAACATTGCAATTCCCATATTTCATTACAGATTTGTCATTAAGGTAGTAGTGTAGTGATACCTTTTACTCTCATCTATAGTTTGATGAAAAGAACATACGGCGACGAGTGTATGATGCATTAAATGTTCTCATGGCAATGGATATCATTGCTAAGGACAAAAAGGAAATACAATGGAAGGGGTTCCCAAGAACGAGCCCTGATGACATTAAAGAGTTAGAGGTATGTGCCATTTTTTATTATATTATATTAAGATGGTCTTGAGACATTGGTTTCACTTGTTTTCACTCAGCTCTCTCTCTCTCTCTCTCTCTCTCTCTCTCTCTCTCTCTCTCTCTCTCTCTCTCTCTCTCTCTCTCTCTCTCTCTCTCTCTCTCTCTCTCTCTCTCTCTCAGAGTAGTACTTCTTTAGAGAAACTAATAGCCATGCACTCTTGAGTCATGATAAACATTCCTAATATTTTTGTCATCTTGCAGGCACTACGCTTAGGACTGATGAGTCGGATTGAAAAGAAAGCAAGTTACTTGCATGATTTACAAGAACAAGTACTTTTATTAATACATTTTTTTTCCTTTTCATATGCTCGTCTTATGTTATCATTCAGGAAAAAAAAGCAGAAGAGAGAAAGGATCAAACTTTATGTTGTCCATGCCTCGGGACGTTACTTTGATGTCTATGTGTGTGCGCATTAGCATTATCTTTTTCAATAAGAAAAAAAGGGAAGGGCAGTTAGTAATTCTGAGAACTTAAAAGTTTAAGACTATTATAGTTAGGTTTTACTCAAGTTAACCCTACTTAACTAACTAAAGGATTTAAACAACCGGATTGACTCCCCACTTTATAATGAGTTTCACACCTTTCAGAGGAGAGTGTGTGGAGATCTTCCATCGTTGTTGAAAAGAGATGATCGAAGGCTCTTGCTCTAGGCAACTTGCTCTTCTTAGATGTCCCTCCAGTAGGTGTGCAGTGTGCTTAAATCAAACTTTGATGGCAGTGTTGCTGCCTTGTTGGTAATCCTAGAAGGGCTGGTTAAGGGGTAGCCTTTGTGACTTAGTAGGTGCAAATTTGAACTTGTTCTACAAGTCAGTCTGGTTGGCTTTAGTTAATATGGTGGAAACTAAGGATAATGGTGTTGGGGTTGAAAGAAGCCCTGAAAATGAATCTTATCAGCTCATTGGTGAAGGTGATTCCCTGTGTGCAATTGGGTGGGCAAGAGGTGAAGCCAGTCCCCCTTGGAGTATTGCCGTCTTGGTTGAAGAAATTCAAGGCTTAGTAAGGGGCTCCACTTTCTAGTCTCTGTCCATCACATTTTTGAGAAGTGCGAATGAGGAGGCCGACTCTTTGGCAAGCTTAGAGGTTACTAGACCGCATGTACTTTTTTTGTCTTTTTTTTTTCTTTCTGAATGGCACTTTTTATGTCTTACCTTTGCGCCTACTTTCATTTTGGCTGTTGATGTTTGGTGAAGTAGGGTTGTCTGTTCGTTGCCCTTTCATTGGGGTCTTATACAAATCTCAATATATCCCAATACACTGTATAGTTCTTTACATATTTCATAATTATACTCATCATCATCATCAAAGTCTTGTCCCAACTATGTTGGGGTCAGCTGCACGAATTTTGTTTATCCATTCCAATCAATCTTGAGCCAAATCCTTAGATACGTTACACTTCTCCATATCTATCTTTATTACCTCCATCCACGTCCTCCTTGGCCTCCCCTTCCCCTTGGTGGGCCATCAACCTTCATGGCCAAACTTGTCCTTACCGGCGCCGTTACCGGCCTACGTTAGACATGTCCAAACCATCTCAATCGAGTTTCTCTAATTTTATCCCCTATTGGTGCTATCCCTAAATGCTCTCGAAAGCACTCATTTTTAATTCTATCCTTCCTCGTTTTACCACACATTCACGTCAACATTCTCTTCTCTGCTACATTCATTTTGTGCATATGCTACTCTTGATTGACCAACATTCTGCTCCGTAGGTCATAGCTAATCTAATCGCTGTCCTGTAAAATTTGCCCTTCAATCTTGTTGGCATTTGTCGGTCACAAAGCACTCCCGAAGCAAGTCTCCACTTCAACCATCCCGCTTTAATCCTATGTTCGACATCTTCATCAATCTCCCCATCCTTACTATTATAGAGCCAAGGTAGCAGCAAGAATCACTTTGTGTTATCTCATGGTCTTCAATTCTCACAGTAGTTCAGCCATTTCTATATGCCCATTGGAGTTACAAACTATATATTCCGTCTTTGTACGGCTTATTTTAAAGCCTTTGGATTCTGAAGCTTCCCGCAATCTCTCGAGTTTTGCATTCTTACCACCTCTTGATTCGTCTACCAACACAATATCATCTGCAAATAACATGCACCAAGGTACCTCTTCTTGAACATGAGCAGTTACTTCATCCATAATCAGTGCAAAGAGATAATGGCTTAGGGCTGACCCCTGATGCAAACCTATGGTCAGTGAGAACTCTCCTGTCTCTCTACAAGTAGTTCTCACACTCATTATTGCTTGTTCTTACATGTCTTTAATAATTTCAATATAACCTCTTGGAACATTCATTTTATTTAAAATCCACCAAATTAAATCTCTAGGTACCCTGTCGTAGGCTTTTTCTAGATCGATGAAGACCATATGCAGATTTTTCCTTTTTGCTCGATATTTTTCCATTAATTGCCTAAGTGAGAAGATAGCTTCCATTGTTGACCTCCCTGGCATAAAACCAAATTGATTTTCAGATATCTTAGTCTTCTGTCTAAATCTTTGCTCCATTATTCTCTCCCATAGTTTCATAGTATGACTCATAAGTTTAATCCACGATAGTTGGTACAGTTTTGTATATATCCCTTGTTCTTATAAATAGGCACTACAACACTTCTTTTCCATTCATCCGTCATTTTCTTTGTCATTAATATCTTATTGAAGAGTCTAGTTAACCAAATCTCCCCAACATCTCCTAAGCATTTTCAAGCCTCAATTGGGATGTCATCTGGGCCGTAGCCTTTCGTGTCTTCATTTGTTTTAATGCTTTCCTCACTTATACCATGCTAATTCTCTAAAAAAAGTATGCTTTGCTATTGAAGTATCTTCTTTTGTTCTTATGTCTCCTATATAGTCTTTATTTATAAGTATGCTAAAATATTCCCTCTACCTTTCTTTGATATCATTGTCCTTTAGTAGAACCTTTTGGTCATTACTCTTAATACATTTGACATGATCTAAGTCCCAACTTTTCCTTTCTCTTATTTTTGCAAGCTTAAAAATATCCTTCTCTCCTTCTCGTGTTCCTAACCTATTATATAGGTCATCATATGCTTAGCACTTTGCATCACTTACTACTTTCTTGGATTCTTTCTTTGCTTTTTTGTACATCTCATAGTTTTCCATATTCCTGGTGCCCTGCCAAACTTTGTAACGTCTCTTCTCCCGAACAGCTGTACAGTTCTTAACATATTTCATAATTATACTATTACTGTTTAAAAAAAAAATTAACTGCTTTCTATTCATATATTAATATATTCTATATTTTTCATATTTTTTTAAAAAAAGGATGCGCTTTAGAGATTTATGCTCCATGCATTCAGTACGCCTCACGGCAATTGGAAGGCTTTCATGTCTTGCAGTTTGAAATATAGATGTTTTATGTGATGGAACAAGTACAATCACTTTCCTATTTGTTGCCACTACTTTCCCTCTAAGTTCCTATTGTGTTTCTTTTTGCATGATGCTTGCATTTGATATAGCATATGAAGAGGCCCAACCTTATGCAACTAGGCTGCATTTATGCTTACATGCTAGTATGCTACTACTGTAATGAACCACCTTGGAGCCGCTACCAATCACGAGTATGTTTGGGGCAGATAATATAGAAGGATGAGTATTATTCTAAATTACTTGGGGGTTCTTTGTTTATATATTGGATATTTGGGGGCCAATTATAATGAGATTAAGTTTCTCAACTTATGCTTTGAATGGATAAACTAAATAGGGTGTCTTACAATCTCTTAATGGTACAATGGCTGATGTCAACATATGACCACTGATGTCAGCCTTAATCTCTTCATCAAACAACTCCATAAATAACAACTGATAGGAAGGTCTCAAAACGGTTAGAGTCTTAGAGATGGCCAAAATTTTCCTGTTGGATAATCACATATTTACTTTTTTTTTTTTAAAATTGGTAATCACATATTCACATCACAAAATCAATTTAAACATTTGAAAATTACCCATGAAGAGCTGTTCCAGAGCAACTTGATTGCTATTTATAGTTGAGCCTAATCCATTTTAACTCAGTCCTAAGCCCCCAACTTTTGTTCTCCCCATTCAATAATATACTAAAATCCCCTTTGATCTGGTAGGTTTTTGCTACATATTCTTGTCAATTGATCGTGGGTTCACATCAAATCAACAGTATAAATCACATATACAAAATGGATTTCAAGGGTAATGGAACCCATTAGAGTAGAAAAGAGAAAGATAGATGAGATTAATCAATGAGAGATTGGTGAAATGTGTAATTTATGTGCATGTAATAGAGCAGAAAGGAAGAGAAGATAGTTTAGATTAATCATATGAGAGATTGGCAAAGTGCATAATGTATGTTGTGCGCAACCCTTTAGAGAATGGAAGAGAAGATATAAGTGATTAATTATATGAGAGATTGGTTAACTGCATAATGTGTGCTCGCACCCTCTAGAGAAGAAGGGAACAGAGGATAGGAGGGATTAAATAAATTAGATGTGGGTGTTTGTTTTTTTCCATCAAATCAATGGTATAGGTCATTGTTGTGAAAAAGGATTTCAAGGGGAATGTAACCCTTTGGACAAGAAAAGAAGGAGAGATAGATGACATTGATAGAAAAAGAGACTGGTCCATGCATAATGTATATATAATAAATGTGCTTAGAACCTTTGTGAAAGACCCAGGTGTTGCAACTACAAGGAGCTCAGAGAAGGGGGAGGCCAATAAAAGACTTGGAATGAAGTAGTTATAACTGGCACTTTAGATTGTACATTGACAGAGAGCGATAGGATGAGTGGAGAAGTACAACGCATGAAGCCAACCCAAAGAGATGAGACAAGGCTTTGATGATGGAGTGGGCCCTACTAAAAGTTCATTATGGTTTCTTTTTAGCATGATTACCTCTGAAAATTTTTCATATATATATATATATGATTTTTTGATAGGTTTCCTATAACAATCTTGTGAAGTCATTTGTTTACTGCAGTGATTTTTCATGTTCTTATCTAAAAAGTATCGTTTATTCTAAAGATTGCAGGCCTTCAAAACCTGATGCTACGTAATCAACAACTGTACAAATCAGGAGCTATCACTGCGCGAGGGATTGGTTTGCCATTTATACTAGTTAGAGTAAGTTTATTGCTCAATTTGTGTTATATGTTATATATAACTTATCAAAATCCTACGCTGCTTCTGCCTATACTCCATCATGTCTCGACTATTTTTTTTTTCACAAGTAAATTCTGAGTTTTCAAATATGAATGTCATGGGGATGTCTGAGCAGTTAGTGATCCATGCATTTTGTTTTTATATCGTTGGGAAGATTCCAAGATTTTGGATGTAGGTCTCATCACTTTCAGCAAATAGGAGTCCGTGACTACTGAACTTCCTTGTTCTATGTATCTGTTCAATGCTGTAATTACATTTAATAGATTTTTAAAGACAATAGTCAGTGTCAATTAACATGTAAAAATGATAAGTTTGAGAACTGATATAATTTGATAGTTAATTAGGCACTAAATACCAGTTGGGGCATCTGTTGGGTCATTGTTTTATCATATTCGTTCTACGCTTGGTAATTATACCTAAACAATATGATACATTAAAAAACTGCATTTTTTGGGAGACTATTGATTCAGCTTGAAGTATAAACCTTACAGCACCAAATTAAATGTACTTATACAGTAAAAATGACAAGTCTGAGGATTACAAACTCAGAAACTCCAGATTGTTCGTGATACTGCAGATGCATCATTATTATCAAAATGTGACAATATTCATTTGTACATTCCAATGCAAAACAATGACACCTAATACCGTGCAAGTTTCACATTTTCCTAGGGAAGGGGAGGGGTTGGACACTCTGGCAACATATATCAGGCCATGGTTGGTTAGGGTGCCATCTCTAAACTGTGGGCCCTAAAGCATTCACATAAAAACCCTCCTCCCTTCTGAAACTGAATCCATGCAATGTGTGGAAAGTTGATGGTCATCACCCTTTATGCTCCACTCCTCATCACCATGTACCCTTGTCCAACTACTCCCATTAAAATCCCTGTTGCAGACAAATGTACCTTAGTTCTTGACGATTCAGTCCACTTGTATGGTTATAAATTGGCTGAAGATGCAGTCATGAAATTTATTTAGAATCTCGAAATGTATAGCTTCCAAGTTTATTCTAACATTTCATCTCATGGATTGTTCTGTTTGAGGAAAGCAGACACGACGTGAAGCTACAGTTGAGATTGAGATATCTGAAGATACGCAGTTGGTGCACTTCGACTTTAATGGGTACTGATACTTGTGTACTCTTTTTTCAAAAGAAATTTAATTGTCATGTTGAAGAAAAATATTATAACTCTCTTTGACCAATAGGGGATAAGAATCCCTTGGTTTAATTATTGACCACTATGATCTTATGCTGCTTGGACTATAGAATGAATGGCAATGGTTTTTTCCCTTTCTGATAATGTGCTTTTCCATATGATTTGTTTGTGTATGGAAGGCATATAGAGGGGTGAGAGGACTAATGCAGCCAGAGAAGCGGATTGATTGTGAAACCCAAAACTCAATTTCTTCAGTCAACAGAAAAGTCACACTCAAAGAGGGAGAAAAGTAGCAGATTAGCTTACCTCAATCACTAAATCTGCTGAATAAGATCTTCAATCCAATGGGAGTTATCTCATTTCTCAAACCTAGATGAACACCAAACATGCATAAAACAACTATATTTATTGAAAATATGTCAAAAAAAAAAAAAAAAAATCCAAGCTAGAGCTGGATGTTGCTTTTTACAACCTTTAAAACCCTCAAATAAATCTCATCCATTCATCTCATCTCTAAACTATAGAAAACCTAGTCTTTAAGAATTCTAAAGATGTTTGAACAAGGAAAGAAATGACTTGAAATAAATACATAAATAACAAAAGCTCTGCTTGCTGGTTGACTTGGTACTGATTTTCCTAGGGCCGTGAGCCCCTCTCGCTGTCACTGTTAAGCAATCCACTCAAAACCCAATAACAAACAAGATAACTATATAATTTTAGGAGTCATAACAAACATGAAAAATGACTCCAAAACAGCCGTAGCAAGAGAGAAGCATATGCAAGGAATTTGTGGAGGACGTCTTGGATATCCTTTCAAAGCTTTGGGGCCCACATTGTTTTACTTGGTAGAGCCTGTCAGCTTGTCCCTTTGGTCATCAGGCCTGGACGACCCAGCTGGCTGCTGGGTTCAGTTTTGGGCTTAGTCAAGTGGGTCAAAGCCCAACAGGTGGCTTGTCTGTGGGATTGGGACTGCTAAACATAATTGAGCCTGGTTGTGGCTGTTGGATGGCAAATTGAATGCTTCAAGTGGGAGCTAGGGAAAAGGGAGATGGATGATGACGTGGAATGAATTAGTGTGAAGTGATATGTCAGATTATGCGGGGATAAAATTTCAGACTTAAATACGAATGCGAGGTGAATTAGAAGTCAAAACTAAGGAAGCCGAGTGAAATAGATGGTTGAGATTATGATGATGGTTAAAGCATAGTTAAGAACTCTCGATACATATCACCCAAGCATAAAAAAGCGGCTGCGGAGGGCACATCGGTCGCCCCTCAAAACGATATGTATCGCTTGCGGCGATACATATATGCTATTGGTGTGAATTTAGATTGAGGTTAAAAAAAATCGAAAAAATATCCAAAAAATTTAGAAGAGCAAAATGTTAGATTTTAATGTTTATTTTCATTAACAATTAAAATAAATGGGAGTATGAGAAAATGTTAGATTTTAATGTTTATTTACTAAATATTTTAGGGCCTCGTTCGGCCACATGATGGTCTAAAATCAGGTCATTTGCTCCTGCATCAAGGACCTATATGATTCTTTAACGGAGCATATTTTCAGTTCAACTTGGATTGACGGCATGGCAATCAAGACTCTTCCTCTGATGTGACACGTCATTGATGTGGACCAAATTTCCAGAGATACACCAAATTGGAAGATTGTAGCCATTCAATATTCAACCTTTGTGTCTGTTGAATATGGTCATTCCTCAATTCTTAGTTGTATATTTATACGGCATTTCTTTCGAGGAGATTTTTAGTGTAAACAGCGAAGTGAGTGGTTTTGAAAACTGGATCATGTATGCCACTTACATGCACTCAAGGTCTGAACTCTGGAGTGGGAATGCATATCATCTGTTCAAGCATCGTACAATTGTTCCTGTGACAATACTCATGCCATGCACACATCTGTAATCTGATAACATAAGTAAAGAAAGCATTGACATCCATAATACTCTTCTCGATGCCAATGTTTAAGAACTTTGGGCTAATTGACTCAAGTGTTTTGACAATTGGCTTGGTTAGGCTGCACTCTTCTGGATTTCATAGTTACAATTAATTAGCTATTTGATCTTCATCACATCTGATATTTTACATGATCAATGAGTGTTGATATTGGGACTTGAAGATCAATTTTTGCTTTGAATTTGAGTTTTAAATAGTATGTAATGACTTAAGAGTACACATTATAAGTGTTTTTAACACAATCAGTTTTAATTTTTTGCTTAACTGACCTTGTTTCGTTTGTGTAACAAACTTTTTTAGAATTCTTTTAGTAGAGTTTTTGTGGCCATTTATGTTGCTTGTTAATTGAACCCAGGTGAGAGTTTGGTTTGATTCTAATACTGTTGTGTTTTTGTTGCCAGCACACCCTTCTCATTGCTTGATGAAGTGTCCGTGCTCAAGGCAATGAGAAACCCTCAAGCTCAAGACCCAGATTGCGGACACATTTCACAAAATTGGTTGCCTTCCCAGTCATCCGGCGAAAGCAACAGAAGCAAGTCTTTCAATGCCATTCCCTTCTCTTGGAACTCTGAATTCTCGAATGTCTGACTTAGGAGCACAGCATTGTTCTACTTCTGCAATTATTTTGTCAGTTGATAGTGAATATAAACAATGTTAGTTTCCCTTTCCCACATTTTTTGCAGCGATTAGAAGCTGTTGTGGTAGTTAAGACAGGTCAGTGAGAATTTTGGTCACTTTTTGTCTTTTGCCTTTGGAAGGATGTGTAGCCGCCCGTGGGCCACAAAAAACAACGAACAAAGATGTAGATCTGAATGTGCTTATAGACAACTAAGTCATACTTGATTTTGCATATAATATATATTCTTGACAAGAACTAATTTCTTTTTGTAAGATAGAGGAATGTCTGGTGTGTATGCTCCTGATTTTGCAAGCCTGCTTATAAGCTTCTGGTTTTATAACATAGGTGAAGTCACCCATTCATATTTCCAAGATTTTTACAGTTGAGAGAAGGGGTGAGTGTGGGACGAGCACATTTCCAACAATCTATTCATGAAAGCAATTTACATAGTTTATCAGGAAGGTATGAGAGAGACCGGTTTCTGAACATTTTTTATTTGAAGTCCATTTGATTGTGTTTCACTCATCTGCTGGATGATAGAGACCATCAGATGGTTGTGAGTTTTGTCCTTGAATGAATGTGGACTGTTCATCCAGTGCTTTGACTATGTTGACAATACATTCACAGGCCAATGATCGGATGGGTACAAATGTGGCTCATCCAGTTTGATCTCTTGTGCTATGTGACCGATGGTGCACCCGAGCAATGGCTCACCAAATCAACAGTTTGGATGACTGCAAGCCTAATTTTTTTATTTTTTTATTTTTTTATTTTTTATAGATATGTTCTGATTTGTGTCCAGGACATGAATGAGCCTAGGGCAGAAAAGTGGAACAAGTGCGGATATTTTTCAGTCTCCCTGGGTGGGTTCGCCCTTTTGCTGCATGGCACGCCTATGGGAGCCCTGTAGCCTGTAGGTGAAAATCACTGGGTTCGTTTCACCTGGCTAGTAGTGTGTTCAACAGCCCATCTTTTTTCTATTATTTTCCTTTGTTTTGAAATGGGCCAGGGAGGCAATTTGACAAATGGAATATTGGTCTGACTTGGGCGAAATGGTCCAGGGAGACAATTTGACTACTCTATAATTGCTGTAGCTTGGGCTGGACCAAATTTGATCTGCATTTCCCGACCTCACTATAAGTGAAATTTGGATTGGCCTTGCAAATAAAACTAGGACTAATAAATGGTATATAAGTAAAGTTAAAGCAGGTTCTCAAATATGAATGTAATTATTAGCAAAAAAAAAAAAATGAATGTAATTCAAGATATGTAGGCCCTTATCTTTAAATAAAGGGAAATACTTATATGCAAATGTAAGTTTCAGATCCGAATGCTCTAAATCCTATATTCATGGATCTGGCTCCGGATTGATATCCAGATTTCTCCGGGGGCCCAAAAATAAGTGTCAGTCAGCCCAGGATCAAACCTTGGATTCTCAAGTCGACCCGCTACTTCCGGACCAGTAGCCCAACCCAGCAAGAAATGAAAACCCTATATACTGTCTCCCTCTCCTATATTCTTCCTACCTCTTCTCTACCTCAGATAGATTCGAGTAAGAACAGTCGAAGACCGGTGCATATTTTTAACTCTTCTTCTTCTTTTTTCATAATGGTTGCTGAAGATAATGGTGAATCAGAGACGTTTTTTTTTTATCCCTTGATTCTGAACATGTTGATACTGAAAGTGGGGTTTGTTCATTTATTTGTTTTTAATATTTGGGCTATGATTTAGCTCAGAAGATATGATTCTGATCGTGAGAATCAGGATCTTCAACCTGGCGGACAGTCCATTTGTTGAATCAACCTGCTATTTCATAAATTAGATTTAAATGTGTATATTCTATGTTCGATCTGTTTCGGAAATGAGGGGGCTTTTTTTGTTTGAGGTTCTTGATTTAGGGTTTGGAGATTTCGAGTAGTGGTTTTTGTTTTGGTGATTTGATGTAGGGTTTTTGGGTTTTCAAGTTGAGTTTCCAGGTTGATTGTTTTGGGTTTTTTTAAATTGGGGTTCGGGTTGAAGATTGTTAATTTTTATGTGGGGTTTTGAGGTTGCGTTTCTAATTTGAGTGTTGAAAATCTTGAAATTAGATCGGGGGTTTTGTATTCAGGATTTTGATATCTGAATTATAAATATTGATCTGGAGTTTCCATTTTTTTTTTGGAGGTTTTTGGATTAGAAATTTTTTGTTTTGGGGTGTTTGGGATTTTGGACTGGAAAATTCATCAACCCATTATAGGGAAGAAAAAGTGTTATCCTCTACTAAGGCTCCTATTGCATCCACATCAATCAATTATTGGCATCCAACTAAAACAAATGGCTTCTGTTGAGATTCATTATTAGGCAACATGATTGCACCTAGGTAGTTCTGTTTATCATTTTGTGTTTTCTTGTTGCATCTTGGAAGTTGATTTTCTTTTATAAATTCTGTGTTTATCACTCCAGTAGGGACTCCAATGTATCCGCTTATGAGTTTGTTAGAAGTTTTTGCATAAAAAAAAAAAAAAAAACTATTGCATCATCAAAGGATTGAAGGTGGGCAAGTTTTCTGTTCACTAATTAGATGTTCCTCTCTTGCTTTTGATAAAAAGAAGACTAAGAGCCTCCACAACTACTGCAAAACAATTTATGTAATGGATATGATTAACACCATTAGTACTGCTAAATACCCTTTTGCAGTACCATTTATCAACACATAATCTAGCAGACATTCCCTCATCCATAATTTCGATTTAGCTCCAAATCCTATTTGGTCGAGTACATAATCTAGGAAATCCAATTCTTCCATGTCATACATAACTCATAAGCCTTTCTAAACCTAGTTTAGACGCCACCTGCTTGCACTCCTATACATTGAATCAATACATTCATGAGCAGTAAGTAACTAAGTATCATGCTTTGATATGAGAATGGGTGGATTCTTGTCTCTTACAGCTTGTAACAAGCAACTTGTAGTCTGTCTTCCTCCGATATCCCTCATCACATTGTTGCTGAAATGATTGATACAAGAATGAAGCAGGGGAAGTACTGGTGGTATATAAGCACTTAGGACCTTATTAATATTTCAAGTAAGGATGAATGCCCCCCATCTTCACCATTGCTTCATGCTATATGTATAACGAGGCAACTGTAAACTAACACCAAATCAGTGGAAAGGGCCAGCACCAGTTATCTGTGCTTTGTTAGCCATGGCTTAGAAGCGATCTTTGAAATTGCATGATACTCTTCTTCAATTCACTAGTAACTCTTGCTCAGTGCTCAGTGCCTGGGATCTTCTTCCATTGCTGAAAATAATAACACTTAAATCTCATAGCAACATCTTAACACAACATTTAGCCTGATGTCTTAAAAGAAGTTGCAATAATTTTATTCTTGGGAGTCTGTGTAGCCTACTCACTCACCTAAATATTGGCACATGTCATGTGTATCTTGTGCTTGATATGTGAGCTACTCAATGAAGTGGATGCTTGATGTGGATACCATGGTTTAATACTACTTTTGCGTCCATCAGATGGACCACTTGTGCTGGGAATGTGGATTTTGACCTCTCTTCTGTTTTATTATCATGAACCACTTGTGTTTAAAAAAAAGAAAAATCAAGGTTGATAGGGAAGCTTCCTTGTTTAAGGGAAATTCATTGAATGCAATTTTGATGTGATGAATGAGGCTTCAGCTCAAGTGGTTGTCTCACCAATGCCACATTTGTTCATACTTGTAGAAGTTCACACAATTTGGTGGATATGTGAGCAAAAACAGGCATCAATCGGGACTGTTTGTTGTTAACTTTTCACTTCCTCCTCAGCCTAACTTATTCTAATTCTGGTGGGATGTGATTCTGTTGTGCATGATGTTCTTAACACTATACACCTTGTATACTGTAACTTCACACATTTGGAATGAAACTTCTGTTACCATTAGAAAAGGAACCACCTGACGAGAGGATTGGCCGGGCTTTTTGGCTTCCGGGATGTCAGGAGGGTTGAAAGATGTTTTCATTTGATAAACTTGTGTTCAGTTCTTTGATGTAGGTCTCCTTCATTGGGTTGAAGACTAGAGTTGTTTTATATTTTCAGCCGCCTTCTTTTGGTTCTCCTTTGTATCATTTCTTCATGTTTCTCTCGAAAAAGTTGTTTTCTTTAATTACTTGTCAATTAGAAAAGAGAAAACCTATATAGTAGGTTTTCAATTGGTGCCTTGGATCTTAGACACTTGGGACATGTATGATATCTTGCTGCAGAGCAAGTTGGCTTACCAAACTTTTTGATTTGGTACCTTTATTTTTCTCTCACGTTTTCCCTCTTTAATTGCCATTTTTGTTCACTGCCTGAACCTTTTGGTCTGTAAATTGAATTCTTTGAACATCTCTTTCATACTGATGAAACTAACATCAAAACCCTGGATATGTAGGTTGAATTGGCATGGGCCGGAAAGTTGGGAAATTGTACATAAACCCAAAGAAGTTCGGCAATGTTCGGAAGCCTTGCATGCAGGAGATGTTGGCATTTCTAAATTGTCTGTCTCTCAACAGTAATAATGACGAGAAGTGTGTGCGACAAAAGGAAAAACTAAATGCTTGTATGGATGCTCAGGTGCTCAATATTATTACCTTTCACCGATTGTTGTTATTATCATCATTATTTTTAAACAATAACAATTTAATTAATGAAAAAAAACCTGTATGAGAGAGCTATACCAAAACAGGGCACTGGCTGGTGGGCCCAGACAAAAAGGAAGCCCCCAGGCACAGCTGCCTTTGATACTAAAATGGTCAATATTGGCGCCAGAAGTCAGAAGGGTAACTACATTGCTAATGACCTTGCTACCTTGCCCCTTAGCCAAAACTTTGCTTCCTTGGTTATGCAAGCACATGATTGGATGTGCAGCAGGATGAGCAAGCTAGATCATTAACTTCCTTCACTGTGTCCGCCAGCCACCAAGGAGCACCGTAACAATCTGAAGCCTTATAAATAGAATGGGCAAAAATTTTCTCCTCTCTGATCAGGTTCAGGTTAAGTCTCTGGCCTCAAGAAGACCAACCCTGATCTCCACTGACTTTGCTGCATTGATAAACTGGACCCTCACTGGGGCTAAGGAGGCAAAGGGAAGGCATGATTGGGAGCTAGCTTGAAATCCGATAAATTGAATACCTCCAGGCCTCAGTTAAGAGGGTTATTGAAAACCTCTATGGGCGTGTTTGTTGTATACTTAGTATGATTTGATTTGATCTGGAAGTGGGGCCAACTGTAGCCTAAATCTGCGAAAGTTCCAGTGGCAGTAGTTCCTCTTGGGCCGGTTGTTAACTATATTTTGGAGTTCCTGCATTAGCAGTATTTCTTATTGTGTCCAATATTATAGGAAATAATTTTGAAATTCATGTGTGACTCACTTGTTACCGATATTAGCAACTGATTTTTTAAGATCAAGTTGGAATGAACTATGCCCCAAAACCACTTCCCCACCACCCGATTGCAAAAAGGGAGAAAGATAAAAGGATGGTCCTAGCATGAATAGTTTCACACAAGCACTTCCAGTAGTCACATTGATGGGTTGGAATTGCATGACTAGGATCATTTTTGGCAGGGAAGTGCCATTTTTCTTTTTGTGGCTTTCTCATTAAACATGGATCTTCGGCATGAACACAGTAAACCACAAGTAGTTTGTTTGGCCAAGCAATTACTCAATTAGACACCATATGTTTGCATTGGTTTCTTCAGAATAATATTATAGCAAGTTCATCATTATTTATCATTATTTATTTATTTTTTACATAAGGAAGATTATTGAATTCATGTGTTATCTGTGATGAATTTTGCAGAGTGCCAGACCCCGGACGTCTTGGGGCAGCATCAATTACCAACTACAGAGGTTAAGCCGAGGAAGGAAGTAGTCAATAGGATTGCACTTAACAGATGGTATTCTCATTTGTAGGGTTTTTAGACCATATAAATTATAAACTGGCTTGTGAATTATTCCTCAATTAGAGTTGAAGCAGCTCGTTTTTGTAGGAAGTCTTGTGGTTTAGTAGAAGGAATGTTCAACTAGGACATATGCTTGTTACACCAAAACTCCAGCAGTCGAATTTGCGCCACCTCACAGATATGTTGGCATGAGAGAGGGGCTGGGGTCATAACGGACATTCATGCTAATTGGCTCGCTCAACTTAAAGACGGGTTGTGAATTGTCTTGAAGCAAAAATTAGTTACAGGATATCTTTAGCGAGCTAATCCAGGGTGATGATTTTGAGCATAACACTGATTTTCTAAGATTGCCTATTTCAAAGGCCTTAGATCCAAGGAGCTGATTTTTTAAATGGCTGATGTACTGAACCCTCTTTTAGTTGGCACTGGCGATGGATCTGTTGGCATGCACGCGTTGTGTCACCAAACTGACTTTGGTGCGAATCAGCATTGTGGCCAATGCAGCCACTTAGTGGAGTTTGATTGAATATCAAATATGTTGTGATTGAGCAGCCACTAAGTGGAGTTTGATTGAGCAGTATCAAGTCCAATGCGATCTCACTTAGCCTGGGTCAGTTGGTCTTTTTACTTTTTGGATAATTTTTCGTAGAAGGGTCCTGTCCTGTGAATCTTGAATCTCATTCAAGTTTATCAAATTTAAAAATTCTTGTGTGTCTCCGGCGGTAAAGCAGTTATATTTTTTAAAGGAAAATATCTTATTATATGAGAATTTTTTTCCGGACCTAACTAGCAATCCATCCAAACTTAGCAACCAATAGAGAACCCTTTGATAGTCACTAATCCTAATGATTGGCATACATCCGAATGGATTGAACCGTTGAATCGAGAGTTGAATATTTTTTCTTAATATGAAGTCATTAAACTTGTTGGTCACGGAGGAAGGGGTTAGGGGCATGTCAAACTTGATATTGGGGTAGTCTTATATAGATCTTTCCACCTTTTGGACTCATCTCCAAATGGGGCTCATAATGGGCTGCATAAAGAAGTTTTCATATAATATGTGAGAACTAGTTTTCACCTTAATATTACTGTTTTTCGTTTTTCAAATAGCAAAAGACCTTTCAATGGAAGGATTGAAAGAAAGTGGTCTTTGCCACGAACTCCATCTTCATTCCCCAGCTAACTCAGTTTTCAGCACTACTTCCTTACATCCTTTTAACCAATAGAGAACCCTTTTAACCAAACTTAGCAACCAATAGAGAACCCTTTGATAGTCACTAATCCTAATGATTGGCATACATCCGAATGGATTGAACCGTTGAATCGAGAGTTGAATATTTTTTCTGAATATGAAGTCATTAAACTTGTGGGCCACGGAGGAAGGGGTTAGGGGCAGGTCAAACTTGATATTGGGGTAGTCTTATATAGATCTTTCCACCCTTTGGACTCATCTCCAAATAGGGCTCACAATTGGGCTGCATAAAAAAGTTTTCATATAATATGTGAGAACTAGTTTTCACCTTAATATTACTGTTTTTCGTTTTTCAAATAGCAAAAGACCTTTCAATGGAAGGATTAAAAGAAAGTGGTCTTTGCCATGAACTCCATCTTCATTCCCCAGCTAACTTAGTTTTCAGCACTACTTCCTTACATCCTTTTAACCATTTTCAAGCTGCTTCATCTTTTGGTGACAATTGCTTTCAGCCGAGTTTTATGTATTTGCATCTCCTTTTTTTTTTTCTGCTGATTTTGCTATTTTTTTTTTCATGGGTGACGAAGGTGTATAGTGTAGGTAGTTTTGACTCTTATGTTTGGAATGGATTTGATGAGAGTTTGGGGATTAATTTGTGTAAGATAAATCAAATTGATTTTCTTGAGTTTAGTGTATTTTGGGGCATGGGTGAGGTATTGAAGGGATTTCCACTTTTTCTCATTTTCTGCATTGTGATAAATGTGGGTACAAGGTGGGTTAGTCATCTTCGAGTGGTTTGAATTCTGTGTATCTCTACACCAATTTCTATTCTGGTTTAGGTTAACATGCTGTTAAATTTATCATTGTGAAAAAGCGTGACCAAGGCCACATTTGTATAAAATGGATGATTCCTTAGTAGCACAAAGAAGCCTTTGATTGTCTGTCCGTGCTCGTTTTGATCAAGTGTTTGGTTTTTTCACGGAAAGATGTTGAAATAGCGAAAATTATTTCCCACTCCGCGAGTGTTAAGTCTTTCCCGTTGAAAATCCCCATAGGTGAGACCTGCTGTTGCGTGGCACAAATCTTATGGTAAATGAAATTCCAGCATTGTACAAAGGTCTTAAAATATGTATTAGAAAGAAAAATATACAACAACTTAGGCCCGAACTGATTCAGGGTTTGTTTGGTCAACCTTTTTTTCACAGATGGGTTGACAGTTTTTACCCGATTAATGAATTAGTTGGATTTGGATTGAATCCATTCTTCAGATTTGACCTGACTCAACAAAGTACACCTATGAACTACAACTCTCAACCCGAATAAGCTTATCCCCACCACTCTGTCAACTCGGCCCGATTACGACCAGATAATCAAGAGTTTGCATCGACCCTTTTATCCTCCCATTTGGATTTGGGTTGATTTTCCAACCCAATTAACATTTGGTGAGGTTGGGGTTGGGTCCATACACATTAACCATGTTGGTCAACTTGATCTAGACTTTTTTTTTTTTTTTTTCTATCGTAGGGTTTCTAACCCTTTAGGCTGGACTAATCCCTCCGGGCCTAGAGGAAAGCCGAGTAAATTCCCCTATAATCCCAGTGTGGTAGTGCAGTTTCGAATCTATAACTTTTGAATGCAAACCGTGGTCTTAAATCACCCTGATCCAGACCTATTGCCATGCGTTGTGATCTCTTTGAGAGAGAGAGAGAGGGAGAGAGAGAGAGGAGTGGTCACCAATTGTGTGCACGAGTCAGGATGACTCAGCCCCAATCGCAGTTTGGCAAGTTGGATTGGGCTCATTTTTGTTCAATGCCAGGCCCAGCCTGCCTTTGTTGCAACCAACCCCTCGCCCAAACTCTACTTATTGGTCTCGACAACTGGGACCCTTATATAGGAAATTTAAAAAAAACTGATAAATTATAAATTAGCCGCATGTTTGTGATCTGGGCCCCCAGGTTTTTGAGCGTGAAGAAGTGGCTCATGAGTATTATGGGAGGATTTTCTCCTAACCATATATGTGCTTCTGCGATCCAGCCCATGAGCCCACTTGGATGCTTTCCTAGCAATTGGGGTAAGATCGTGGATGGAAATGTCTCTATCTAGCTTTTTTTTTTTGAGGTTCAATCTAACGATAGTAAAGGTCTGATGAGTATAAATTTTGCCATTGTACCCTTTCATCGGGGCATAAGAGTGTGAAAAGAGCGGCCCACTAGCGCTGGACTGCACATACAGTCTGCTCATAGGAAAAAATCAATTGGGTAATCTGAACCGAATAAATCTAACCTATATGAAAAACCTCAACACTTCATAACAACCTGAACGGTCTGGATACATCCAAAGAAATAAAGGCCCATCAATTCATCAGTTCGATCATCCAGCGGTGCGGTGGCGCCCACAAGTTCAAACTAATGCTCCACTTGCATTTTTATTCCTCCAATTCCAAAACTGACCTTAACAAAATATCAAACCAACTAGACTTCCTCTCATTCCTTCACGTCATTAAACAAAATCAGTAGGGGCATTCCTGGCAAACATCTTTTTAGGGCTCGACCCCTAAAACCCCCCTTAAATCCCAATGGTTCGCTGCAGGCTTTCTATCTCGCACTCCATGTAATATTATTTGGCGCTCTCGCTTCTCTGCGTCATTTCTTCGAACACCTGTTGTGCTTAGCAATCCCTGCAGCCAAAGCCACACCTCCTTTTATGCTGTTCTTTCGTTGGTGAGAGAACGATCTCCTGTTTCGATAGGAAAGATGAGGAATTCCAACAAAGCCATGGTCTTGACATTTGCAGAAAGATGCAAGGCATGTTTTAATTTCTTCTTCTAATTCTTCTTCTTCTTTTTGAATCTGGGCTGATAACTTTTTTGTGTTCTTGCAGAATATATTGTCCGGAAACTGGCAAGGTCATCTTAACACCATCAAAGCAGACGCCAAAGGAAGGTTAGTTACAAGCAATTCATTCCAGTTATAGGTAGAGATTAAGTGAATGTTATGTTGATGATGGGATGTTATTCATTGAATTTCCACCCAAAGATTAGAACTTTGTTCGACTGCTTTTTTCACACTTTGTTGAACGAGAAAGTTGGGACTTCTCAATTTTCAAAAGGAAATTCTTTGGGGTTTGCGCAGAATTTTGGCTTTTCGATGCCAATGAATGCATCTAAATGTTAAAGAATGATATTTTTCCCTGGAACATAAAAAAAAATAAATCATCTTCTTTCATGGCTATTGAGACAAGCAATTGATCTATTCATGCCAAAAAGGAAAAGAAACTGACGCCCAAAAATTAATATATGAACATCCCATTTCTTTATTGGGAGGGTTGAAACAATCATGATTTTTCATGCCCATCCAAATTGCAAACTGAGTGATTAATCTCTTTGTTTCTTCTTGTGTTTCGTAGTAAAGAAGAGATTCATAGTTCGAGGGTGAACTATCTATTTAAGAGGGGGAAACCTTACATTTGGATACAAGAGGGCGACTTGCACAATGTGGTATGAATGAAATATTTTGTGTGAAATGCTATTGGTGCTCTTTTTTAAAGTGCTTCTGATGTTTCAGATTTGGACATGTCATTATCATGATTTCTGTATAGTGATTTTCAGTCTATATTTCAGTTCGCTCATTGCTGAAATCGGTGAGCATAAGGTGGTACTTTTTATTGGTTTCAACTGTGTTTTAAACATGGTCATTATTGATGTTGTTAACCTTAGTTTGACATAGCATATGATACTTTATCTTTTCATAAAAATTATGATACTGTTGTATAACTTGAACTAGTCGGAAAATTCAAGTTTTTTTTTTTTTAATTCTCTACATGTAATCGGGGTCCATGAAATTGTGCTGGCCCTAAAAATAGGATCATCTGTTCATCAGCTACACCATAAATGTAATGGTAGGACATTTAAGACGGAATAACCAGCCATGTCCAACATACATGTTTGGCCTACCTGATGAGCAAATTCTTCGATCTTTCACGCAAACCGCTTTCATGAATGTTCCTCATTTGATGAAGGAACCAGATCTTACACGCATGTGTTTCTCTATATCTCGATTACTAAGATAGCTGTAGTATTTACTTTTCCAAGGAAATGCGATTTAACCTAGTTTTGACCGGATACTATTCACACAATCGTAGATTGGCTATGGCATGAGTTGTGTTCTCACTCTATTTTCACATTATACTCTCTTTATCATCCTCTCTTTTAACCTGCCACTCTTGCTCTTCACATTAACATATCCATAATGGACACCTCAGAAGTCAAAACAACCATTCACAAAGGCCCATTTTCAAGGCTCTAATATCAGCGTTAAATCAAAATATTTCTCTTCTCAATAATTTGTGATAGTTTAGCTCATTGAATGTCTATACAGATTACCAGTTCATGGCATGAGAAGTTCTTATCTAAATTTTTTGGTTTCAAACCTTTTAATTATTAGTTTAATGCTTTCTGCAGAATACTATTATTGACGAACGTGGTTCTCTCTCTGTGGCCAACACCCTTCCAGGCTCACTAATGAGTTTGTTGAGCAGTATTAAAAAGGTCGGTTCTGCACTGATTTCATCACAATGTCTTCATTGCACACATTGTTTTAGTTGCTTCTTGGGAATTTAATAATTTGTACTGATACCCGCCATCGCCTTATTTTGGTAAAACTTAGGGGAAAATATCTAGAAGGATAAGGCTTCCAAATCCTTACCCTCAAACTTGCTGAAGAAAACATTGTAAAGAAGATTTAATGGGAACACATACTCTGACTATGCATTGGGAAAAAAATATGTATCTTAGATTTGTTTCTATGATTGCACATGGTTTGAATTCTATTATGTTTACTGCTTATCCATCACCTTGATGGGTTCCTATGATTGTACAAACAACAAAAAAAAAGGGGAAAAAACAGAAAAAGCAAACCGTGTGTGTGTGTGTGGGGGTGGGGGTGTGTGTGGGGGATGAGGTAAAGGGATGAGGTAAATGAGCTAATACCCACTGAGCGAACATACAAAATACACAACATAAGAAAGAGAAGAAACAGAGAAAATCACAAAGGACTACTCGCGGCTCCTCTCTTAGCCAATGTATCTGCCTCTTCATTCGCCGAGCGTGGAATATGCCTAAACTCCACATCCAACTCCGAGGATAAACACTTGATTTCATTGAGAAAAAGTAGAACCTCCACGGGCCTTTACCTTCATTAGACACCCAAGATATTTCGTGGGGGCGTCCCCTACTTAGCGACGCGCTGTATGGTCCGGGTACAGTGATAAGTGAGCAAGGACCGCTGCATCGGCGTCCGGGTGCAGTGCTAAATAGGCAAGGGTCCTCATACTTTATTGGACGAGTGTGGGGGGTAAGGAAGCTAGTCCAAAATAGAAGGCTGAGATTGGGTATTTGGAACATTGGGAGCCTAACTGGGAAACTTATGAAAGCGGTGGATACAATGGAAAGGAGACGAATCGCAATTGCTTGCTTGCGAGAGACAAGATGTGTGGGACACAAAACTAAAGAGATTGAGAGGACTGGTATAAGTTATGGTATACGGGACTTAATAGATCGAGGAATGGGGTCGGCATAGTGGTAAACAAGGACTTAAAGGAAGATGTAGTGAATGTAAAGCGCTATGGAGATAGGATTATTGCAATCAAGTTAGTGTTAGGGGAAGAGATAGTGAACGTAATTAGTGCTTATGCCCCCCAGGTGGGCTTAAGAGATGGACATAAGGAGAAGTTTTGGGAAGACTTGGAAGGAGTGCTACTAGAGATAGCCCAAGGAGAGATGGTCTTCATAGGAGGTGATTTAACGGTCATGTAGGACGTGATGTAGATGGATACATAGGAGTACATGGGGGACATGGGTATGGTAATAGAAATGAAGAAGGGAAGGATATCTTGGAGTTTTCAGTGGCTTATGATCTCATGGTAACTAACACCTTTTTTTAGAAAGAGAGAGGAGCATTTGGTGACTTATAAGAGTGGCTCATCTAGGACACAAATTGACTTCTTCTTAACTAGGAAAAGAGACCGTTTAGCTTGTAAAGATTGCAAGGTTATACCAGGGGAGAGCTTGACTTCCCAACATAGGTTGTTGATCATAGATGTGCAGTTGCAAAGGTGGACTAGAAAAAAGAAGTTGTATAGATGCTCAAGGACTAAATGGTGGAACCTGAAAGGTGATAAGCAACTAGCTTTAAGGGAAAGAGTACTAGAGGAAGACGTTTGGGCGATAGATGAGAGTGCAAATAATGTGTGGGATAAGGTAGTAGAGTGTATTAGGAGGGTAGGAAAAGAAGTCTTAGGAGAATCTAAAGGGGGTGCTCCGGTACAGAAAGAGGCATGGTGGTGGAGCGCAGCCGTCCAAGACAAGATAAGAGTTAAAAGAGAGCGCTTTAAAACTTGGCAAAATGATCGAAATGAACCGAACTTGGAGAGGTATAAAGAAGCAAAAAGAGAAACCAAAAAAGCAGTTAGTGAGGCCAAGGCAGAGGCATTTGAGGAGCTATATAGGCGACTTGATACTAAGGAAGGCGAAAGAGAGATATTCAAGCTTGCTAAAACTAGAGATCGGCGGACCAAGGACTTAAACCAAGTTAAATGCATTAAGGATGAGGATGAAAATGTATTAGTAAAGGAAGAGGAGATAAAGGAGCGTTGGAAGAGCTACTTCTACAGGTTATTTAACGAAAGCAGTAGTAGTGACATACAATTGGGGCAGCTTACCATTTCTAGAGAAGAAGCGAATCATATGTTCTATAGGAGATTCAGTAGGGAAGAAGTTAAAGAAGTATTGAAAAGAATGAAGAATGGGAAAGCGGTTGGGCCAGATGGTATCCCTATTGAGGTCTGGAGGTGCTTGGGGGAGGATGGTATTAGTTGGTTGACAAAGCTTTTTAATGTAGTGCTAAAGAGCAAGAAGATGCCTAATGCATGGAGGAAAAGTATTTTTATACCCATATACAAGAACAAAGGAGATATTCAGAACTGTGCGAACTACCGCGGTATTAAATTGATGAGCCATACGATGAAATTATGGGAGAGAGTTATTGAGAGAAGACTAAGAAGAACAACAAATATTTCAGAGAATCAATTTGGTTTCATGCCTGGGAGATCAACCATGGAGGCTATCTTTCTCTTGAGGAGGTTAATGGAACAGTATAGAGAAGGTCAGAGAGATTTACATATGGTGTTTAATGACTTGGAGAAAGCCTATGACCGGGTTCCTAGGGAGATTCTTTGGAGAGTTCTGGAAAAGAAAAGAGTGTGTCGCTTATATTGAGGCGATAAAGGATATGTATGATAGAGTCGTGACATCTATAAGGACGACTGGCGGCGAAACTAAGGAGTTTCCTATCACGATTGGTCCACACCAAGGCTTAGCGTTAAGCCCGTACTTGTTTGCCCTAGTTATGGATGAGATTACAAGACATATCCAGGATGAGGTGCCGTGGTGTATGCTATTTGCAGATGACATTGTTTTAGTGGATGAGACGAGAGAAGGAGTGAATGCTAAACTAGAATTGTGGCGGAAAACATTAGAGACAAAATGGTTTAGGCTAAGTCGATGCAAAACGAAATATATGGAATGCAAGTTTAGTCAAAGTAGGGCACCTGGTAACATAGAAGTAAGTTTGGGCACACAAAAGATTGTAGAGAAAGAAAACTTTAGGTACCTTGGATCTATGGTGCAACAAGATGGAGGGATTGATACTGATGTAAGTCACAGGATTCAGGTCGGGTGGACCAAATGGAGTAGTGCTTCGGGGGTCTTGTGTGATCGGAAAGTCCTCCTCAAGGTTAAAGGAAAGTATTATAAGGTGGCGGTACGACCAGCGTTGTTATATGGATCAGAGTGTTGGGCAGTAAAGCATAATCATGTCAAGAAGATGGAAGTTGCGGAGATGAGAATGCTAAGATGGATGTGCGGGATCACAAGGAGAGATAGGATCAGGAATGAGGAGATTATGGGCAAAGTAGGAATAACACCGATTGGAGATAAAATGAGAGAAAATCGATTGAGATGGTTCGGCCATGTTAGAAGGCGTCCAACGGAGGCACCTGTTAAAAGGTGTGAAAGCATGGAGATTGCCAGGAGTAGGAGAGGGAGAGGGAGAGGGAGACCCAAGAGAAGTTGGAAAGAAACTATTAAACATGACCTTGCCTACATGGATCTAACGGAGGACATGGCCCTAAACAGATTTGATTGGCGTCGTCAAATCCATATAGCCGACCCCACCTAGTGGGAAAAGGCTTGGTTTGGTTAGACACCCAAGATATTGCGATAAGAGAAGACTTACCCCTTCTCTCTCCATCTCCCTCTTCCTCTCTCTCTCTCTAAAAGATGTTTCGCTGATGGATTGATTCTCTGAGCATCAGTAGATTATTATAATTACAACATAAATTGCTCAAATGTTATTTGCATATATTGTTTAATTTCCGCGTATGTTTTTTTTTAATTTTTAGTCATTTTCCTTCATATATAACACAACGCCTTCCACTTCTGAATTGCATGAAGGGTGAGTAATTAGCAGAGAAGAGCATATCAATGGTAACCATCTGCATTGACATTAAAAAAAAAAGGATGCAAATTATAGTACGTTTCCCAAACAATGTATCTAGAAGCTGTGCTTTAACTTCTGCTAAAATTGACGTGCAATATGCAGTTACCGCCTCGGGTTGCTTTGACTGGTGACGTTGTGCCTCTTAGAGATGAGAAGGTAACCTTTTCAGCCATAGTACGAAAATCTAGTGGTTCTTATTCAGCAATATGACATGAAATACTTTGTACTGCACAGATTGTTTGATTTGGTATGCTGAATTTACATTTGTTCTTGTAGTCTTCTCAAAGGACTTCTCATTCCATTGATTGGATTGAACCTAATGGGATGTGTTTACTTGCTAGGAGGTCTTTCCGATCCTTTGTAATCGTTTTTTTAAATAAAATTAAGCTGTATTCCTATCTTTCATACCAAGATGTTATGCGTAAACTGAATTAGTTAAAGAAAGAGAGGAAGTGGAAAAAATAAGTAGACGAAGAAAGAGAATCAGAGAGGGAAAGGGAGGTAATGAAATATTAAGGTTGGTCAACAGCACATTGCTGGGAGACCAGCCTGTATGTTTGTCCCAGTTTGTGGAAAATCCATGAAGTCCTTGTCCTTTAAAGCAAATAGGCCCAGTACATACTTTATTAGTGATTAGTGTGTATGACTGTATGTACATGGCAATAAGAGGTATATAGGTGTCTCAGACTTAGGAATTGTATTTGCTTGTTTAGATGTGCATTTTTTAGCATGTGGTTGCATATTTTCCAATCCAGACTGCTTATGTGGTGTTTGCATTATATATGATGATGGATGCCACACTTTTCTGGATGATAGGGAAACTCTATTCTTTGATGGGTGATCTATAACTACACTGAGGAATAAACAGCAATGGTGGAAAAGGGCCACAGGTTGATGGATTGGATTCTTCAAATCCAAGAGTTTCTAGAATCTGGGGCCTCTGCTATGGATTAAAATTCTCAGCATATACTCTTCATGCATTAGGATTACATCTCTATACGAATAGGATGGTTTTTGTTTCCTCCCAATTTTTGATGCTTGCGAGCCTCATTACAATATTTTCTTCTGGTCCCTCTGCAGGTCCCATTGGCTGCAGAAAGTCTAAGAGAAACCATACTGTCGGAACGAAAAGCTGTTAGCCAGGCCAGCTATTCAGTTTCTGGTATTTTAAGTTCTTCCAGTATAACTTGTAATTCTAGAAGTGAAAACCTGCAGAAGATAGTGGATGGAAGTGACACCTACACAGTTTATAAGTTTAATATCAGGTAGTGACTTCATTTTTGCCTTCTTAGTTCTTAGCTCTTATTTCAGGCTTTTCAGCTGATATAGGACAATGATTGGTTTCCTTCCTGGGGTTTTAAAACTTGGACTTGGATGTGGCTCAGTCACCTTCTAGTTGAGCCGACTCGGTCAAGTTACTTGGCACTCAGCCGAGTCAGACCGAGTCACACCCAAAAGCTCTAAAAACCTTGAAAATAAAAATTCATATAAAAACATAAAATTAAAAACTAATGTCATATAATTTTAGAATAATATAATTTGTTTTGGTTAAATTTGTATTTATGATTTAAGCATTTGTAACCTGTCAAGAATCCAAGTTTATTTGCATCATATAGGCTTATTATATGCTAGCTGGATTCATTTATATTTTCTACTACTATTGTTTAGTTTTTATGAAATATCCTACATGTTGGGATATCCTAAATGCATTTAAGCATATATAAGCTGTCAAGCATATTATATCTGAGTCGATTCAAGTTAATGAAGGGCTTACTGTTATACTCTATGTGAGTTGGATTGATTTGTATTATTGACTGCCGTGCGTTGGTTTTTATGAGATATCCTGCCTGCTAAGTGCTAACATCTATAAGAAAAGGTAATAACTTAGTAAATTCTATCATAATCATGATTTTGGTAAAATATCATAATCATGATGGTGCTTAGCTTATCACGTGGATGGTTTTTAACCAACGTTTTTTTTATAGTTTTGAGTGGGTGTGGGTGGTGTTTTTTTTTTTTTTTTTTTTGTGTGTGTGTGTGTTGGGGGTTGGGGGGGGGGGGGCGGCGAACTTGGACGAGCCAATTGGAGGGGTTGCTGAAAAATAAAAGAATAGAGAAAGTACTGTAAATGAAAATTCTTGTGCCATGGTGATAGCATGACCCTTGAGATACTGTTGCATGTGTACAAAGGCGTTTTTGTACAGTTGTAAATACAAATAGGATCTTATATATATGGATTTCAAAGAATAACTGAAAATGCGTATACAATACAGTGCTCTTATGGCACAAGAATCTATGCTCTTCTTGGTAGTATGGTAGTGTAGGTACCATGATCTCTGTTTCGTCACCTGCTCCCCCTCAATTTTGCGATGTACTGAAGAAAGTGTAGAGATTGTGTGTAAGAACTGAGAATGATTGAGTGGACAAGTGCTGGTAATGAAACCTGCTAGCTGAATTGTGTAATAAATAGAAAAAAAAAGAAAGAAAGATGTACAGTGCCTTGTCGAAGCTGCTATGGAAAAAATGACGATAAATTTCAATATGTTTAGAGACTTCATATCAATTAATGTGGATGGAATTCTTGTTATTTACAGTGGAGAAGGGTTAGTGAAGATAAATTCACAGATTAAGAGCCAGCCAGTGAAGCCACAAGTTAGCGATTGTGTAACTCAGCAGAAGACCATGCTACAAAAAGCTGTTCCTTACTTGTCCAGGAAATAAGGGATGATTCAAGAAAAATGCAAAACACAGTGGTGGACCACTATTAGATATCCCCTTCCCTGTCAAAATTAGAATATGCGGAAAGAGTAAGGAAACTATTATGTGAAGGAACTAGAGCTCTGGACAAGGTACTTTGAAGAGAACACAGGATATGCATGACAGTTGCTCAGTGAATACTAGTAGAGCAGCATCGAATTGATATTTTGCATGTATAAAGACTTTTGTGATCATTAGTATTGTTCTATTTGATTAGTGTCTTCAATTGACTAGGAGAATGATTCTCTGAGAATCTTGTAAGTCACTTTTATTCTGCCTGTATAAAGAGTTCTCAGGACCATTTTTATAATTTTACTTGATTACTGAATGATCTTTGCTAGGCTAGGAAAATGGTTCTTTAGGAATCTTTTTAGTCACTATTTTTTCTGTTCTGTGTGTTTGATGTAGTACATTACATAGAAATTCTACCTTCCTGATGAAAATACTTCTAGTTTTGATTTGATGAGAATTTTTTTTTTTTAGAGAAATTGATGTAGAGACTAGAGAAAACTGCACATTGTTACAGATCTAAACTATTGAGTATCCTCTCCACTTTGTGTCTTCACTTAAATGACCCCTTACTGTGTAACAATGAGCTTGATATATTACAAGCTAGGACAGTTCTATCTTAATGGTGATGGTATTCCAAATCTGACAGCTTGCTAGTCTTGTCTATTTCAATTTGACGATCTGGACTTCAATAATAAACAATGCCATGTTTCTTTTCACCTATGGAAATCTTCTTACAGATCATGCACTTACATTGATGGTGGTGGAGGCAATCATGAAGTTGATTTGAGCGAAATTGAAGCTTCTAAAACTGATCTCTTATGTAAGACCATCATTAAAATTATATTACTAGTGATTTTTCCAATACAGAAGTTTAAAAAATTCCAAGGGGGGGGGGGGGGGGGGGGGGGGGAATGGAAAATTTAGACCTCTCTATTGAATTGCCCTATAAGTTGTGGTATACTGGTATCTCCCCAAATGGGGGTGGGGATGGAAAGATTTAGACCTCTCTATTGAATTGCCCTATAAGTTGTGGTATACTGGTATCTCCCCAAATGTCAAAGTTTCTTACACAGTACACACACCAAGGGTGTTTGAGGAGATAATACTGCAATTGTTACAGATATAGAAGTGTTTTGCTTTTTGTTTGACAAATCTCAAAATTCCGACTGTTGAGTTGAAGATTCGGTTAAAAAAATGAATATTGATGTGGCACTCTATCTATCCACAAACACTTGTTGTTTGCCTACATTGTGGTGCCTGTGTATGGAAATAGTTTTGTTTCCCCTTAATGTTCACATTGACGGTTTTGTGTTCTTTGCAGCCCCATTTTCTGAAAAAATAATTGACGGGATCAATCAAAGTCGTGCAAGGCGCAGGGCGCTAATGCTTTTCTGTTTTGCGTACATGAACACAAATGCTCGAGTAGGTGATAATGTTGTAAAATGGATTTTTCTCTTCAGTTTTGTCTAGCAATTTCTAGATGTCTTTGTGATGTACAGTCTGAAAAGAACAAGCATTGGATGTAGGCTATCTAAACAGAAGTTAAATGTGATTTATCTCTTTATTAGTACCTGTTTTTACTTGTGTGCTGAACACTAATGTTTGTATGTGTGAAGGATGCTTTTATGCTGTCTGTGGATCGTAAAGGATTTGATGTACTCGGTAAGGTTCCTGGTCTGATCACCAAAGATGGCTTCAGCCAGTTTCAGTGGAAGGAGTTCAGGTTCACATTCAAAGAGGAGGCCCGTGACATTGAAGCCTTCTGCCAGCAACTAGTCGAGATGGAAGAAGAGGCTATTAAAAATGTCTCCAGTTTCAGTGGTCTAGGGTGAAAAAAGAGCTCAGTTCCAACTCTCAGAAGTAGCCATAGTTATTGCCTGCTAAAACCACAGCTGGCCACTTAATCTCCAGGAGGGCCGGCAAATTGCCAGAAGTTTTGGTGTATTTCTATGAATCATGTTATTAATGTTAACGTCTTCATACATTTGAATTTGATATCACACTAGTCAGTCGGCGGATGCACTTCCATGATATGAGCAATGGAAAATTGAGCAAGCAAGTTCACTTACAAAATTCGGATCAGGGACATCTTGAGTGAACTTGCAGTGTCATTTTATTCAATTTTTAGTGATGATTTGTGTTTTATTAGCCTTTATTATATATATATATATGTGGCCTTTTTCTGTGAAAAATACTGGGGGACTTTATATATATTGAAACATTGGTCCTAACTGTGATCTTAACCATTTGATTGTGGTTAATGCAGTCGCACAAGTTTTTTTTTTACTGACAATATGAATATTTGAAGGAAACGATGAAGGTGATGGCATTTGATCAACCAATGAAATATTCTTTCTTTTAATAATAATGATATGATAATATTTGTCAAGTTTTATTACGGTCTCAAGCTGTCCCCGCCCCCGGCCCCGGCCCCCCAAAAAACACTACCAACACACCCCAAAAATCATTTGCCCTGAACCTCTCAGACCCAAGTCATAAGTCATATTTCATAAAGCCATGCCTATTCTGATTCTGACTGCTTATGAGATTTGGATACGGGAGGCACCTACTTAATCCGGACTTGTTATAATCCTTATTTATGAGAAGGTGAAGTATTACTTACCATTCCAGCCCAAATGTAGACAACAAAATGTAAAGGGAATACTTCCAACTTCCATCTCCCTCATGTTTACCCTTTTCCTCATCCTCCTTGTTTTTTTTAACAGAATCTGGTAACTTGCGCTTCAATCAATCAATCACTAATAAAAAGAAAAAATCAAACAAGGTCCATGCCAATAAATTCTGGACAGGGAAGTAAAATATTTCATTAGATTACCTACTTTTTATAAACAAATCCGTCATTGTATGAAAATTCTTCTCAAATAGAGAAGACTTCCCCCTTCCGCCCACAAACATAATAGCTTGCTTTAAAACCCAAAAACAAAAATAGATGTTCATAAACTACTAACACCACAAACAATAAATAAGAGAGAATTTAATCGACTTCTTCAATCTTAGGCCCAGCACCAGCACCAGCACCAGCACCAGCACCAGCACCAGCACTAGCGCTGCTGCCACCAACAGACGGACCATCCTCTTCCATTCCCGCATCCATGTCAGCACCTGCACCCTGGTACATCTTGGCGATGATGGGGTTGCACAGGCCCTCAAGTTCCTTCATCTTATCCTCAAATTCATCTGCTTCCGCAAGCTGGTTGCTGTCCAGCCATTGGATAGCCTGGTCTATGGCATCCTCTATCTTCTTCTTGTCGGCCGGTGCCAACTTTGAACCAATCTTCTCGTCCTTGATAGTGTTCCTCATGTTGTATGCATAGTTCTCCAAAGCATTCTTGGCCTCAACCTTCTTCTTGTGCTCCTCATCCTCTGACTTATACTTCTCTGCCTCCTGCACCAACTTCTCTATCTCCTCTTTGCTCAGCCTGCCCTTGTCATTGGTGATGGTGATCTTGTTCTTCTGTCCGGTGGTCTTGTCCTCGGCAGACACATTTAGGATGCCATTGGCATCAATGTCGAAGCAGACTGTGATCTGGGGGACACCCCTAGGTGCAGGGGGGATGCCGGATAGCTCGAATTTACCCAATAGGTTGTTATCCCTAGTTCTGGTTCTCTCACCCTCATAAACCTGAATCAAGACTCCTGGCTGGTTGTCTGAGTAGGTGGAGAAGACCTGCTCCTTCTTGGTGGGAATGGTGGTGTTCCTGGGAATCAACACAGTCATGACTCCTCCAGCAGTCTCCAACCCAAGGGAGAGAGGGGCGACATCCAAGAGGAGCAGATCCTGCACCTTCTCATTGCCCTCACCACTCAAGATGGCAGCCTGGACAGCAGCACCATAGGCAACAGCCTCATCAGGATTGATGCTCTTGCAAAGCTCCTTCCCATTGAAGAAGTCCTGAAGCAGCTGCTGGACCTTGGGAATCCTTGTCGATCCACCAACCAGGACGACGTCATGGATGGAGCTCTTGTCCATCTTTGCATCCCTCAAACACTTCTCCACAGGCTCCATACACTTCCTGAAGAGGTCCATATTGAGCTCCTCAAACCTGGCACGGGTGATGGTTGAGTAGAAGTCAATGCCCTCAAACAAGGAGTCAATCTCAATTGTGGTCTGAGCAGTGGATGAAAGTGTCCTCTTCGCCCTCTCACACGAAGTTCTCAGTCTCCTGAGAGACCTGGGGTTCCCACTGATATCCTTCTTATTCTTCCTCTTAAACTCCTGAACAAAGTGATTGACCATACGATTGTCAAAGTCCTCTCCTCCAAGATGGGTGTCTCCAGCTGTGGCCTTCACCTCGAATATACCCTCTTCGATGGTAAGAAGAGAGACATCGAAGGTGCCACCCCCAAGATCAAAGATGAGCACATTCTTCTCACCCACACTGGTTGCTTTCTTGTCCAGACCATAGGCAATGGCAGCAGCTGTGGGCTCATTGATAATACGCATAACATTCAGGCCAGCAATAACTCCAGCATCCTTGGTGGCCTGGCGCTGGGAGTCATTGAAGTAAGCAGGGACTGTGACCACAGCATTCTTGATGGTGGAACCGAGGTATGCCTCAGCAATCTCACGCATCTTGATGAGGACCATAGAGGAGATCTCCTCAGCAGCAAACTGCTTATCCTCGCCTTTGTATTGGACAACGATCATAGGCTTATCACCGGGGCCTGCAATTACCTTAAACGGCCAGAGCTTCATGTCATTCTGAACAGATGCATCACTGAATCTCCTGCCAATCAACCGCTTTGCATCTGCAAAGCATAAACATAGAAATCATGTAAGAGGAACATGGAACTATACAATGAAAGATACTATTACACCTTACTGATACAAGAGTAGTGGTGGGTTTTAGGTGTGTGTGGTGGGGGGATTCAAATACTAAGAGGGAAAAAAAGATAAAGCTACCAAATCCATTTATTCAAGGGGTTTTGTGAGTAACTACATCTTAAACTTGTTTTCAGAGGGCTAATGACAAAATTTAAAAATAATGTCAGAACAGGAGCTTGACCTCTTACACCTAACCCCCAATATTGTGATCTACGATGTCAGCAGAGGGTTTTCTTCTAATGGGCAAGAGGAGGTCAATCTCCCCTGCTTTTTAAATGTTTTCACTAGCCAGTGAAAAAAAATTCCGTCATTCTAATGCAACCAAAACTTCAAAATTGCTTATCATAGGTTGTAATCAGCAGAAGTGGATAGTGTTCTCCGACTTGCCAGGAGGGATGAAGCCTAAAAAAAAATGTTACGGCTGGCCGATGTGTTCGAACAAATCGAGAAAGATGCAAACCATATCTGGTAAAAACAATTCAAACAGAACGAAAAAAGATTCATTTTTTAAAGCAAAGTAGGTCAAATTGGTTTCTAAGAAGATTTGGGGACAATATACTTGTTGTTGAAAACTACAAGGACACAGTAACATCCTATCTGAATATTATCAGTACATGATCATCTGGCAGATATCTAAAAAAAAAAAAATTTACAGGAATTTCTCACAATAAACCATGTTTCCTTCAACATTCATTTTCTCAACAGAAATCATTTAAGATCTAGTATTTGTTTGATCTTGTGATTTGTGATCTCTTGTTGCCTTGTTATGGAATTGTTTATGATGAGATCAAATAACACACAACATCTCAAAAATGCGAACACATCAATACATCATCATCATCATCATCAGTATAAACAGATTTAAACAAGACATCGACATATCACAAAGATCAAACAATACACCAAATCTCAAAAACGTGAACATCATCAGAACCAGATTCTACAGAAAGACATCAAAACAACACCAGATCTAAGAGAAATCGCATAATAACTTACCGAAAACGGTGTTGATGGGATTCATGGCGACCTGATTCTTCGCAGCATCTCCGATCAGACGCTCGGTGTCTGTAAATGCCACATACGAAGGAGTCGTACGGTTTCCTTGATCATTCGCTATGATCTCAACCCGATCGTGCTGCCAAACGCCCACGCACGAGTACGTCGTACCGAGATCGATTCCGATCGCAGGTCCTTCGCCTTTTCCCGCCATTTTTGCTGCTTCTTGTCGCAGAAACTCGAAGATCTTTCTCTCTGAAATCTAAAAAAACTATCGACGACGAAGAGAGTAGAAGAAGAAGAAGAAAAGTACGAAATTTGGTGATGGAAGAAGAAGGGGATGTGGCGGAGAGGGTTTTATAAGTGGCGGGTTTTGTGAGTGTTGGGGGTTCCAGAAGGTTCGGTGGAATTTGGACCGTTGATGGGGGAGTAGATGCACGGCTGAGATGGTTTTCAAAGTGTACGGAGGGAGCGGAGGCGGAGGAGCCAGTTTATAAAGTGGGTGTGTGTTGTTTGAACTTTGAAAGGTACTTTGTCTTTTGTCTAGTGGTTTCCAGATTTGCAATTTTGTGGGTTTTGATTGGATGGGTGGGGACCACCGAAAAGAAGCGGGAAAAGGAAGTCGGTTCGCTTTTTGAGGGAGCGGTAGGGATCAGGTCATATGCAGATGGTCCAACGTTTTTTTGCTTTTTTAGATGCCAAACCTGTTTTTGTGCCTCGGATATATATATTTTTTTATCCTCTTTCAATTATTTCTTAATTAAAAGGAAGATTATTTGTTAATCATTTGCTATTTCCTAAATTTTAAAGGGTCTCGATCGTAGGATTGAGTGTCAATTTTTATTATTTGATATAAAGTTATTAAATTTATGGACAGATGAAGGGGTTAAAGGTATTAGATTTATTTCAAATTTGATATCTAAGTTTTCTCCACTTGGATATTTCGATTCCACTCTGTCCGATGATTAGTGGGGTTCTAAGGTGGGCCCGACTCAATGGTCCACACAGTAAAACCGTAAGGACCGTCCGCACGAGATCGGTTCCCTTCTATTTAATAGAAGATATTTAAAAAACTCAACTTTGTGGATCGTCACTTATGTCTTAGTTCATGTTTTGCCACCAAATCTTCGGGAACTCTTCATTGATTTTTCCTAAGGACTTGGAAAATCTATCTCGGCAATTGTAAATCTTGGGGCACGAGGAAACCTCATTTTTTTAGGATTTTTAAGTCCCACTTCTTCCATAGAATTTGAGAATCCTCAGTTTTGATGATACACGCTGATATCGATTTTTCTTAACTACGAGACTGATATAGCTGTGAAATCCTCACTATACGTACAAATCCTCATTAGCTAAGGATCTTTAAATTTCTGATAACGAGGAATTTCCAAATTACCATAAAAGAGGCTTTTAGCAGCAGATAAAACTACCTTTAGCAATGGTTTTTTTCCATCATAAAAGTGTTGTAAAAGCCTGGAAATTGGCCATTTAGAGGATTTATGTTATTTTAGTGGAGGAAAAAAATTAACTGCCGCAAAATAATACTTTTAGTGGAGGAAAAAAATCGCGGCTAAAAGTGGTTTTTTCGGCTGCCAAGTCTCTTTTTTTTTTTTTTTGTAGTGAATTTACGGACCTTCACTTGTTTCCAAATGTGCACTTATAGAATCTTCCAAATCCAAGTTACCAAAATGCTTGGGGGTATTTGAGCATTTGTTGATTCATCTTAGGGATAGCATTTAAAGAATTTGTAAATAAATCTCCTAATATGAATTTTTAGATATCCTGCAAACAAACGTGCCTAAAGGGGTGTGGGAATCCCGAGTTCTCTATTTTATTGGGAGGCAATTGGAGTCCCAAAATCTGGGAGTGGCCATGTCCTCTTCCAAGGTTATAAAAAATTATAATATATTAAAGCCAATGTTTTTGGCCAGATTTAATTTTGATAGGCAGTTCTAATTTTGACCGACAAGTATGCTTTTTTTTTTTTCAAATGTGCCACATTCTCTCTCCATTGCCCTTATAAATACCCACTAATGGTTTTTTTTTCATCAAAGCATTCACTTTTCAATTCTTCCTTTCTATAAGTATCCCTTTTCTTTTCTACTCCATCTTTCCAATTTTTATTTTATGCAACTTGCTCTATGGAAAGATGCAACTTTTTTTAATGTATGATTATTTATTTTACAATGCATGGCGATATGATGAGCATGAGTTTATTGTGGTAGTTATATTATATTAAAGCAAAGTATTCTAAAGCCAAATTTGACTCTAACTATATATTGATTTTGAGTTGGGGTTATGTACCTTCTTTGTAACTAACCCATATTATCCCCCACTTCCACATGCAACTACTCTACTTCTTTTCACTTTTCGCTCTTCTCTTTTTCAACCACTTCATTTTCATCCCAAATCTTATATACCCAACTTCTCTTACTCTATTTTTACACAACATAGTCTTGGGTTTTAAAAAAGGTACTATCAAAATCCATTTTTCTGTTGTTTTTCTGTTGATAAGTGCTTGGGGATGATTTTATGTGATTTGACTTTCTTTTTAATTGATTTTTATTGGTAAGTATGTCCTTGGTTAGCATGAGTGCGCTAGTCTTTTATTATTTTTAAGCAGTGCCCCCTTCATATTTTTTTTTTTTACATAATGCCCCGAATGGAAATTTCTTCTTCCTCGCATGGGCTTTTCTACGATCACTGAGGGGGAGAATCTTTCAAGAGAAATCAAATACACAGTCTTCCCGCCTTTGCAACGATCTTATTCCATTTCCCGCCCTTTGCAACGGTCATATGCTTGTATTCCATTCCAAACTTTAGACTCCAAGGCCACCAGAAGTGTAACGGTCATTGTTTCATTTGTGTTGTGGGTTCCAATATTTTGTGAAGATTCTCGTGTGAGTTTGAAGTTTGAATGGATGAAAGCTCAAAAAAGCTGAATGGGAATGGAAGCTTACAAAAGAACCTGCACAGGGATCTCATGGGAATCAAATTGAAGGTGGTCCGAATGAACTGTAGAGCACTGGACCGCAAATGAAAGTTGTTGCTTGATAAGCACAGGCCCACTAGGAATTATAAAAGGACTGGTGCTCAGCAGAGGGGGACCCTTATATAAATTATAATTATGCTTTCTGAGTAGCTAGGGGTGTTCATTGTTCAATGTTCATGGCCCTGGTTGGGCCTGGCCAGAACTTGTCCATGGATGGCCCGTTTGGGTATCAGCCTTAATAGTTAGTCCTATATCTAGTCTACATGCCTTAGACTCAGGTTTAGGCCCAGCCCATTTGTATAGCTAGCATACCTATCAATGTGCCAGATCTTTAACAACAATTGGGCCAGAAACTAGCCAGGTACAGGCCAAGAGCCTAAAATGAGCCTAGATCTAGCCCAACATGGGCCATGCTTGGGCTGGCCCTCCCAATGAGCACCTCTCTATATTTGAGATCTGGGTCTCCATTGGATGTTTCATTTTGTAACTAGGCGGGACCCACATGTCTCAGAACTCTAAACTAAGATAGAGGTTGTAGGGGCTTTGTATATTTTATGTGCATGTGAAGTGGCTATATCATAGTAATTCTAGTTTGAATATTCTGAGCAGAGAATTTCTAGAATTCAGGGGGTCACAACATCCTGAATTCCCCGAATTTTAGAAAGACATGATTGGTAACATTCTTAAAATTCTTGGAACCAAATGAGCTCTAATTAAGTTTTAACACTTACCAAACCCAAAAACTCTTTCCTCCGACACTTTCAAATCCATGCACAGTGCTTACTCTCCCACAACCACTAAGATTAAAGCAAGCCCTAAAAATCATTAATGGCCCAGAACCAGGCCCATGTATGGTGGCACAAATCCAGCACCAATTGTTCTATTCATGATTTCATCCTGTCTCAAACTAGCAATTTGTGACACCTTGTGAGTTCACAAACCCCATAATTGAGATTTTAAGACCTTTTAACATTTTCCCTCACCCCCATCATGTGACCTAGTTAGGGATGAAAATGGGTATCCAGACGCCGGAAGGCACCAAGTTCAAAATCCAGGTATGGGTCCAAATGTGGACCCATTTTTAGTTTGGTCCGCTGCATAGTCCTGCATATATAAATTCTGAGTCGGGTTTGGGTTTATAGATTTCACACTGGGGGACCAGAATACCTAATGCCACAGCCATTTAATTTATTATCTATACAAGTATATTTTACTTATTTGGGTATATATGACTACGGGTATGGGTCCTTATCAGAAAACTGGGCTTGGGCCTCCGTACCCTTTTTCATCTTCAGCCCTATTTGAGTAATTGGAGGCCCACACATTGGGTTTTAGCTCTGAAAATGAATTCTTTGAACAAATTAATAAGAAGGATGAATGCGTTTTACTACAATTACTACACATCTTCACTTTTCCAGAGTATAATCTGCATCTGGGCCGAGATAGTCTAACACATCATGCCTTGTGATATTGTTTTTAAAGCTCCCCTGGTCTAGGTGAGTAGCTCGACCCTGACCAAGTCCAGTTGATAGGAACTCAGCCTTGCCTCAGAATCCCAGACTCGATCGGTGACCTTCCAAGTTAAGCTGAGTTGAGTTGAGTTTTCGAGTTTGAAACATTACTTTGAATGACTCAGTATTTTGCCCCATTTGCTAAGCAGTTTCATGGTTTTTTTTATTAGGCCATGGCCCTGGGAGTGCAATCTGGGCTGCCCTAGTCCAAGTCTGTTGAGCTTGGGTGGGCCCAATACCTGTTAGTGGAGTGGGCAATGGATCTGAATTCCGGGCTCGTATTCTGGATATGGTCATGGATACTAGGCCCAAAATATTTTAGGCCTATAAAAACTACATGGTGAGAAAATGTAAATCACTAATTACGGATAAAGAGAGATTGGCCAGTGGTCTTATTTCCATTTAAGGCTGGGTGAGGTTCGTATTGGGCATGCATGAAATGTTTACACAAACGCGGATTTTGCAAAATCATCCTTTTGGAAACTGTAGTGATATTTTCAATTAAGTTCATGTTTTTCCTTATGAGAATATTGAGAAAATTCTGTAGATATTTTTAAATAATTAATATACCAAATTACAAAATAAATATAAATACAGTTAGAAGGTTTTTTTTTATATATATATTTTCTGTTTTTGTCTTGATGTTATTGTGATCCTCTCAAAACTTTTTTAATATCTTTTTACAGATTTTTAAGTTTTTCTGTTCTTGTTTTGATACTATTGTGATCCTGTCAAAATATCATCAATTTTTGGTCAGGCTAGATGTTGGCTCAAATCAAGTCTTACCCTATTTTATTCTGGTAAATTGAATCCTCAACCAGAGCTGAATGAAACCTGTACTCACTCAAACTCAACTTATTTTGTAAATTCCCTACTCAAATGCAATTCAGGTTAAGCCAGGTTGACTCGGAATAAACTTGGGTACTAGATTTTTTTTCTAAGATATCTTTTCAAAGAGTATAAACTTTAGTAAAATACATAATTTGTTAAAGCGTAAGTGCAAATAGGCCGATTTCCAAGCTCTTGGTAAAATGTCTTCATCATTCTCTAGCTCTTCTTTAGATTCTTCCTTAGCCTTATGTAACCAGCACTATCTAATTTGAGATAGTTGTGGGTGGTTTCTTCTTTCGGCTGTATCTCTTTTTCCAATCCAAATTTGAATTCAAACTAAAATTTGTATTGAGTTTCATAATCTAGCTAGGCTCAAGCCTGATGTGAACACAAACAAGCTCAAACCAAATCTCACTTTTGGTCAGATATGTTGGTTAAAGTTTGGCTTAACCCAATTAGAAATCAAGACGTTGTCTCAATTATGTTGGATCTACTATATGAATTATGTTTATCTAATCCATCTTATATATCTTCAGCCAAAATTCTCGGATAGATTGTATTTCATCGAATGTATCATTATTTCTTCTAACCATATCATCTTTTGACTTACCTCTTTTCTTTAAGAGGCCTTCAAATAGCATTAAAAACCTTTTCCTTACTCAAACCCTCAATTATAAGTTAGTTAGATTTAAGCTTGCTTGGCCGGTAAGGGCAGGAATTCTCATCTCGACAATGCTATCTTATGCTTGTGGCTTGCCCATCATTTTTTTTTTTGAGGTCTCAATCTGTCATCACTTGGCGATCATATGCAAGTAGCAACATTGGTATCATGAATATATAGCGGTCCATCCATGATCCATGCCATTGCCAATGACATGAATGGACCAGATTATCCGATGATGCTACGGCATCGTCTTATCACGATCAGATTACAAGAGGTGGACGTGCAATGTGCGGTTTCATTTCATCAATTTGCCAATCCAAGATGGGTCCACATCAGTGGATAGTGGGATGATTCCAACTTCCAATCTGATGGGTCCCCTCCCACAAGCATGGCATTCTATCTTGGTTGCAAGTTGAGATAAGATAATAGACTGTAGCATCTCCATACCTGTAAATGGAATGAATGGTCATTGTGTGGTGCACATGAAGAAGCAGGGCTCTCAAAGCAAAGCCACACACATCTCAGCATTTCCATGGCACGAGAAGGTAACAACAAAAATCAAAGGAAAGCTCTCTTCTCTCTCTCTCTCTCTCTCTCTCTCTCTCTATAAATGAGCCACCTTTTTCTGCATCAAAGTGTGCAAAGATATATTCCACCAAGATAGGAATTAGATTCCAAGATCTCTCTTTTTATATATATGTAAGTAAATGCATGTTGGATTAGCAGTAGGAAGCACAAGCAGTGCACGAGATACAAAGAGAAACAACACCCAGTTACGTGTGATCTTCTTAACTACATAAATCTATATCAAATGACCAACGAAAGGAATAATACCTGCACGTGATCCACACATCACCTTCGCCTAATAAGAAATTAAGGTTAGATGCTGCTTTTTCAGCAGTAAAAGGTATAGTATTTTTGTTAATCCATGAATCAATCTCTCTCTCTCTCAGGCAGGCAAACACCCACCAGCCCATTGGTTCGACCCTAACCGGTTCATGACAGCATCAGTCAAATTTGGTTGGTGGCAATCAATGTCTCAAATACCGGGCATTTTGTGAAAAAGTGATATTACCTGCAGTGAATGTTTAACTTCTAATAGGATTAATTATGATATTTTTAATTTATTGGAAAGATTGACAATGTTATGAGAAAATTGCTATAAAATCAGATTGGACCAATAAGTTGTTGGGAGATTTTAAAACATGAAATCCAATGTTTGGATTTTGATTTTTTGGAGAACTCTTTTCATAATTGTGCATTTTCTATGTAAAAAATTATTGGAATCTCATCAGAAATAACTTTTTTGAGAACCCATTTCTTATTTTAAGACTTGCATTTTAACTTATTTTATATAAAGTTTACGTGGTATAAGTTGAAAGGTAAGAATGCATTTATAAGAAATCTCGTCATTAACAATATTAGTTCAATAAACTTAGCCCCTAATCGGTGGATTTTAATTTGAAGCTTTTAGCCACGCTACTTTATTTTGCAGTTTAGTCGGCCCGACTAATGAAGACCCAATCTCTCATTAAGTCAAACTATACTTAAACTATACTTTTGGGCCTTGATTTAAATTATGAGCTAAAGGTGGTTATGAGTGGTTTATTAACTAGCTACCAATGGTATGGTTTTTGAAAATGTAACAAATGTACCAAGTTTTTACCAAGATTTGGTATTTATTTTCATATTTTTTACAGTTTCAATTATTTAAAAATTGGTTTGTTTTTCCATGATTTAGTTTTTTCTATTATCAACTACCAATGGCATGGTCTTTCCCTTTGTTACTTTATTTCCAAAAAACATTTGGAAAGGATAATATTGGATTTTCTCAAACTAAAGTTCCAAGTTTGTTTTCTTAAAAAACTCTTCGATCTTCTTTCCTCCACATGGGTTTGCTTTGAAGAAGTTTGATTACGATCCTATATCCAATTGTGAGCCCACCTAAATGAATGATTCATCAGATCCCTCTAAACCTACCTTTTTTTTTTGGGGGGGTAGCCCCCAAAGCCAAAAGGCTACACAGAAAATACCAAAAGAACTACACAGAAAATACCAAAAGAACTATACAAATTAAGAATATCCAACTAATTAGCCCCGTCCAAAAACATCTAAATAAGATGGTGATAGATGGGGGGTAGCCCCAAAGCCAAAAGGCTACACAGAAAATACCAAAAGAACTATACAAATTAAGAATATCCAACTAATTAGCCCCGTCCAAAAACATCTAAATAAGATGGTGATAGATGTCAACCTTTACAATATTGAGAGATATAATCATATCTCTAATTCTGTCCACAAAAATCACCTTAGTACGCTCTATAGTAGACTTCCGGCCATTGTGCTTGGAGTCACTGCGAAGAAGCCAAAGAATAGAGATGGTGTGGAAGAAGACCACAGCAGCCAGATTTCTTCCAACCTCTAAACTCACCTGGCTATGTGAAATTGCACTGCAAACTAATAGATGATGATCTCGACATTATTTAATGTTAACTTGGAGGCTATCGGTAATCAATGTGATATTTATTGATCAGATCCTACATCTACACTAACACAAGTTAAAACTGTCCCGCAGTTTCCTCTATTGTCACAAAGTGTAAAACTGTTCTTGAAAGTTGAAACTGTGTCCGCTGTAAATTATAGGATTTGCTCCTGTAATCTTTGGTCGACCCTTGATCAATACAGACCCACTCATCCTTCCCACTTATATAATTGGATGCATGAAGATAGGAAGACCCAAATTTCATGGTATAAGTTAAGATCATCATTCATAAGCGTTTTGATTGGACAAGATCTCCTCTAGTTTACAGGAGCCCCATGAAAACGATTATTCGAGAAAGAAAGCGGAATTTAAAGTACAGTTGGAGTAGATTAAAGTCCTGATCATGAGCCGATCAATGTTTGAAACATGCCCTAGCGATTCAAAGTAGACTGGATTTCTTTCTAGACATTAAAGAAAACCTAGCTATGACTTGCCAACACACTCATGGATGAGTGTTGGCATCTCGGTATCACGCACATGTATAAGGATTGATTCCTAGGTTTTAAGTTTGGTAGTATCACTCCTAGCTAGCCTGTAGCTTAATCTAGCAAAAAGAAAAAAGGAAAAAAGAAAGACCTATGACTTTGGAGAGAATGAATATAAAGTTGGAATATTAGCTACAGAGACCCCCACTTTTGAAATTCTTGCACTGCTATTTACAAATAAAATTATTTTTGCTTCTAAGTTTTAGCCACTACCATTTGTTACAAATGAATAGCAAATGAATGTAAGCATCCATGAGCAAAACGGGGTGAAACGTTAATTGAATCAAATTGATTCCCTTCTTTTAGCACATTGCATAATTTTGTAAAACCAACACATATAGTTTTGTATTAATCTTCTATTTTGTAAGCATTTCCTATCATCTCTCGCTAACTAATAATAATAATAATTATTATTCTTGTTGCTATGATAAATGCTCACAAACTCACACACAACCCCCTACCCAAGTCCCTATTCAATAGAGTGGAGGGATTAATCCCTGAGTCATCACTATCGATGTCCATAACCAACAATGTTAGAAATTGATTCCCACTTGAATTTGTGGAGAAGGAGATACCTCACTACTGAGTAATTAGTGGATTTGCTTGCTAAATCCGTCTTCTTTGTACGTGTCTGTCATGGTTTAAAATCTAGGTTTGGGTCAAAATCTTTTGGGGAATTCATTCTTATTTCCTCCATTTGATTTATCTATTTAGGAGTACTCCTCTAATATTGAGAATTAATTCTCATTTTATACCTTTTATAATTCTTATACTGTAGTTTCTTTGCTCAAAACTCATTTAATAGATATGAAAAACATTTCTTCATGAAGAAGTTTGACATTTTAATTTTTTTTGACTTTTACAATTATAATTTCTAAACATGGGCTTTACTTAAACAATTTGGTCTGCAAACTAGAATGACTAGCAGCTGTGACCATTACTAGAATGTTTGGATAGCAGTTGAACTGAAACCCACACCATTGCAATTTGTCACAAACACTATGTTACACCCCGACCCAATTTAATCTTGTTTAGTACTAATTAATCATATTTTAATCAAATTAATTATGCTTAGTTACTAATTATGATAATTAGTGTTAATTAATCCTTGTGAGTTGAGTTAGTTGGGTCTTGAGTCTAGATGAGATGAGTTAAGACCGGTTTGACTCGGTTAAGTGAAATTAAGGGCATTTTCGTAATTGCCGATGTTTGCATTTTGCATCATTTGCACGTCATTTTAGTACCAACGCGTGTATCTCATTGAGCACGCCAACTTTCGTATTCGACCCAACCGCATTTGACCAACCGTTTATTTAGTGGGCCCTCATTTGACCCAAATTAAAATATAAAAGAGTTTAGTGGACTTATATGCAAAAAGGGTCTACCTTATCCCTTTATAAACCCTAAACAACCCTTCCTTCTCATTCCTTTCATCTCTTCCTTCACTCCTCTCCATTTCTCTCTTTTCCAATCTCTACAAAGAGAGTTCATGTGCCTTGAGAACTAAGGATTTGGAACTCGATCCTTCATCTTCTCCATTCTTCTCTCTATGCTTGTGGACAAGAACCCATCTTCATCACCTCTTATTTCCTTCAAATTCGGATTTCTTGCTAAAGGTAGGAGCCAAACCTTTTTTAAGTTGTATTTTTGAGTTAAATGAGTTGTAATAGAGCCATGAGGCTTGTGGTTAACATGCATTGCATTCTCATTTCCTCTTTCATGGATTTCTTTGATTAGGTTTGATTTATTTGGGGTTTTTGGGGCTTTTGAGCTATTTGAGTGAAAAGGACTTGGAAAGCTCTGTTTGAGGCAAGTATAGACTTTAAATGTGATTTACATAATGATGTTTACTTTTGAAATTATAAAAGTTACATTTTGATGATTTAGTCATTTAATAAATGAATGTTTGTGATCATGGAGTTTGAATGGATGGAAGTGAGAAGGAGAAATAAATGTTATGCTGGGAGCATGGAGGCTCCATTTATTTTAGGTATTAATGATAGAATGGTTTGAAAAGAAAGAAGAGGAAGAAATCCCGAAAAGAAGAATTCTGGACCGAGCGAGCCAACTGGACAGTTCGATCGAGCGAACCTGTTACTGAGACCCTGCGCTCGAGCGACCTGCTCTCTGGATGGGGTCCGCTCGAACGAACCTGAAGCTCATTTTTAGGCTTCTTTTAACCCATTTTGCAAGTGAATTTATCACTCTTAAAAGCCTATTTAACCCCCTTAATTACTCCTAGCGAATAATTAGGGTGTACACCCCTATTCCATAGATAATTAGATCCGTTTAGAATTATGCCCTTTTAAATGGACCCTTTCGACCTTATAATTAGCCTAATGGAAATCGGTAATCTATTATTAAGCCATGGAGATTAATTTAGAGAGTCAATATAACTTCATCATTAGTGACACCAAGTAAATAACAAAGTATTGATTTTCTCAATTAATCTTGTATGGGATAACGATAGGTTATGTGGATAATAAAATGGTTAGTAAAGGTTTAATGTCATTTGAATAATGGTTTGTATATTGAAAATGAAGATCTCTATCTACATCAATGTTATTTGATAAACGGTTACATAGCTTATTATATTGATTTCATCATCTTCTTTCTTATTTGATATCCAATAGCTATACAATTACTTGATATTACTAAGAAAATTAGAATTGAACAAGTATCCAATCATTGAATATGTTATTCGATTCGATTTGCGAACAAATTCGATTTGTTAATTGATTTGATTGAGTCGGCACTACTTAGCTTCGACCTTGTGATACCCGACGGGGATAAACTTGATTTAGTTTATTTGAGACAGCTGCAGTATGTCATCTGGAGCACCGGAACTCCAGAACCGGGTAGCCAGTTAGCCTTTGGCCTGGCCGTTGGTGACATCCCAACTAGATTTGCTCTCTTTTGAGAGGATGGGCTTAATGTAGTCGCCATTTGTCACTATTAGTATTTATTGATTTCAAGAACATGTATTAATCTATTTTAGTTTAATTATCAGTCTTTCTTTTATACTTAATGTTTTATAAATCCATTCTCATTTAAATTCACTTGAAACATTATGTATTTCCTTTTAATTGCCTATGCTTGCCAATTCGTCGTATTTGAAGTACTACTCTTGATGTCACAGGCACAAATGCCGCTCCCGACCTTGAAGAGGTCCAGGAGGGAGAGGAGGGTACCCAAGAGGTTCCTCCAGGACTAGAGGAGTGGCCCGATGTTGGGCAATTATAGATTCTCCTCCTTCACAGGGCGCTATATACTTTTGAGAGCTTATAGTTAGGGTGTGACTAACTTCTTTTGTGTGGTCACACTATGATCTTCTTTTATATTTTGATTATACTTTTGGTAATATTGTATAGGGTTCCCTGTAGACCCTCTTTTGTTAACAATGTACACATTTGTAAAAGTTCGTTTATATTAAACTTGAATGTTTAAATGGACTGAAGGGGGGATGATGTTTATTTTGTAATTACAGATTTCGCTTAATTAAAATTGGTTCAAGTGAGTTAGACTCACGAGTGGAATTGGTTACCTCCTGCATGTGATTGTATTTGATTCGCGTTATCTCGGAGATTGCCCTAGGCCAGGATAATTCGGGACCGAAATGTGACACACTAGGTTGGTTAGCTCAAACAAGTAGACCACAAACATATGAAAGGAAACAAAAAGTGAAATCAAAATTACAACTGTCCGCAGTACTCCACATTTCATGTCCACTTCAGGCCCCTGAATTGTTGTTGGAATTCAACCATTGGATTTGACGGTCCTGATCACTATCTGCCCATCTATGGACAGTGAAAGAAAATGGCCCCAATATAATAATATAATAAAAAGCTTTAACATCATAAATCAAGAGAAAAATCATCGACCGGAAATCTAAGTTTCTTTCTCGAATTCTAACAAGGGATCTGCATCACTGTTTCAGATTGCTGAAAGTAGTATGAATTACTTTTGACCACTTGACTCTCTCTCTTTCTTCTCCCAATTCCTGTCAAAAGTGTGAAACCCAACAACACAAACAGAGACATGTAGATCACATTCCTATGAAACATTTCTTTTGTAACCTGCACTGTGACCACTAAAGTTTCTTAGAAACATCTAGTCTCTCTATAAACTAAAGGAAACAAGGAATCTGTTTAAATTTGGGTAAAGATGTAGAGATTTCATAACTTTTTTTTTTTGGATAATTGGGGTGCAGTAGAATCTAACATTTCTGATCCAAGGCTGCTGCTATGGTCACTACCTTTTGCTTTTGTTAGGTATGGTAACGATCGAACAATGTAAATGGATACTGCAGCGCAGTTTATTAGCCAATAGTGGCAGGTGTCTTGACCCCATGAACAGTGATAAAAGTATGTGGACTGTGCAACAACTCACCTTTAACAACCTTATAATGATGCTTGGTCGGACCACGACGACTGCACATGATCTCCTAGGCTTGTCATCCATGTGGGACCCACTAATCTACATCAACCCCATTTTTATTTATTTATTTATACTACCAATTATCAAAGACAACAACGTAATAATAAGAATAAATAGATGGAATAGAGATGTTGATGGGAATATAAAAAAAATGTATTGAAACTAGCCAGCACTCAAAAAAGGCACACATGGACAATCATGTCAGGCGGGATGGGCCATAGGCGTCAGGTGGGCCATGATCAGGTGGACCAACAATATCATGCTCTTGCATGCATGCATGTTGTAAGCACTAATAAGCACTTACATTGCATGTGGTCAAGGTGGCGTAGCTCTTTATCAGACATAACACCTTTCTATGTATCAATCCTCATGTTCTAACGGATGAGATGAAGTATATATAGATGGCTAGATACTTGGGTTTTCTTTCTCTTCATCACTACTTAATTTGTATGATGTGTGCATGTGGGACATTTTATTCTCAAGGGTCAATCGCATGGGTAATGCCAAAACTATGGGTATACTGTGGATTTGGGGGTACCCAAATATCAATTTAATCAGATCAGCTAACTCTTCAGTTCCAGTTTAGAATCAAAGTTCAATGATTTTAAAACTGAATCTTCTACTGCATGTGACTCAAACCAATGTCAGATGATGGTTGAATTTATCAAATTGGGATTGGGGCCAATTCATTGGGATATATATGTTTGTTGGAGAGGGTTAAGGATAATTACTAGATCGGACCCACTGCAAGGTATTTGTTATTTATAGGTTTACATGAGAGCATGGGATTATCCCTGGATTATTGGACCACAATAAAAGTGTAGTTTTAGCCCATGTTTGGCACCTCTACTTCCAGCCTCTACTTGTCTAAATGTTTAAAGCGGACAGAGGTTATGAAAATAAAAGCGTTTGGCACAACATTTCGGCCTCTGTCCGTTTTAGACATTTGAGGCAAATCCTCTAAATCCAAATGCTCAAAAAGTGGGCAGCTGAAAAATAAAGCTTTGGCCTCTTCTTTGCATGACTTTTTTTTTATGGCTCTACTTTTACTGGGTCTGTAAGAAAAATAGTAGAGATACCAAATATGGCCTTAGTACTGTTGAATTTACAGGTCCTAATATTCTTTTGTTTCCAAAATGCAAAATGCAAAATGATTTTCTTCTCACACGTTGGGTCCAAATCAAGGAGGATTGATTGATATGTCCTAAGTACCAAGCACAATGGATCCCTCCTTAAATTCCAACAAATAAATCAATGCTTCTTAAATTCTTGATAATGGTAACTTTTATCATCTTCAAATAAATCATTAAATACAGATAAGGTATTTTTAACATTTTTTTTTTATGATGTGGGTAACCCCGTGGTCTTTGACGCAACGGAACTAATCTCCTGAGTAGTGCGCCCGCTAAACCGACACAAACACACACCCTGCAAATCTTGGATTGTCTTGAATATTACAAGACATGAAGAGCTCCAAATCCATGCTTTTGCCACTCCACCAAATCCCAGCTGGGTAAGATACTTTTGACTTGATAACAAAAACCTGTTTGGCTACACTTAAAACAGTTACACTTACATGAAGTGGAATGACAGGAAAAACTGGTATCATGAAGATGGAATCATATAAACAAAAAGACTCTTAGTATTATTAGCTTAATTGGTATTATAAGATGAGAGGCGCAGGCACAGCAGCCAGAAAAAGAAGAAGAAGAAAAGAAGAAGAAGAAGAAAACAGAAACGTAATGAATGATCTGGCCGTCTGGGACTCTTTTTCGCCGACCCATATATTCCGTAGCCCGCTCGATAACAATGGGGGGATTTTTGGTGGGCCCACTTGCATCTGACGTGGCACCTGGGTGGACCGCAGTCCCCGACCATGAGCATCTGATGACGACCGCACTCTCCCGCCACCTTTTTTGTCCCATGCAGCCTAAGTTGCATCAGTGATTTGCTGGCCCTCTTAAAATTGTGTCCCGCAGCCTCTCAATTTCCCAATCCAATCTCATCGAGCTATATATTCCTTCGCTTGAATTCACTTTACAAGTGATTTAGCCAAATGGGCCTGAGATAAGTGATAGAAGCCTACCTTAGTGGACTATCACAGCAGTTCAACTTCAATGAATCTTGTGGGCCCCACTGTAATCTAATCAGTATGTACAGTAAGCAACTGAATAAAAATTGTAGAATTTTGGTTAAATGCCTTCATTTTCAATTTTTTTGATAAAATATAGTAAAATAGTGATTTCATAAAAATTAGATCGATCGTTAAGTCCTAAACAGAAGTATATCTGCCTATCTGGTGATGTGAGTTTTAGAACCATGCATTAGTCACTAATAATGAATGGATTAGTAACTTACAAACCATATATTCCGTCTACATTCTATGCTTTTCTTGTAATTGGAACTAGCACGATCAACGAGAAAAATGCACATGAAGGAGGAAATATCCACGCACGACGATCCTAATAGAGAGTATTGTAACTTGCAAAGAAGATTTGATATGGAAATGATGAATAGATTACACTATTACAATTAGGTTTTTTATTAGATTTAGCTTGACGAGAGAAATTGTATAGCCAAAGCATCAATGCCATGCTCACCTAGGGTGATCTTATTATTTCTTATTTCTCAACCTATTCATTTGCTATCACTAATTGCTATTCACAATGAACAAAGTAATCTATCGAACGATTCAATGGTAATGTTAAACGTATATATATACTTTGGTTGCGTGGGGCCCACTTCTCGACGGGTTAAGATTATCATAGATGGAGTGAGTTTTGGGCATTTAAGTCAAGGTTTCCTTGTATAATTTGGCTTCAGAGATCTAATATTTCCAAAATCTACAACTCTAAAACTATTAAAACATGGAGAGGCACTCTGTATAAATTTTGATAAACAAGAAGTTCCTATTCACATAATCGAACAAATTAATGGCTGTTTCTTTCAGCATATAGGAAAAGTACAAAATTTCATGCAAAACCACTATAGACACAAAACCACTTATTTCTGATTTAAAACTATGTTCAGTTTGCTTGGGTTTTCAATTTGATCAAGTAGAGGTATTGCAGCGATCCAAAACCATTAATATATATTGGGGCATACTAATGATCCTATCTCTCCTTACAAGTCTCTTGTGGGAAATGATTTCAGCTGATCACTGTGAGATTTTCATGTAACATTTTCAATGTGGATCGACTAACTAGTAGCAGGCATCTTCATCTCAGCCGTCTATTTCTGTGGCCAACACTAAATGCCCTTAGGCCATCAAAGGTGGATAACTGAACGAGAAGACGTCCTACTGTGCCATCAAGACCTCCTAATTTAGTCCAACAAGAAATCTCACTGACACAACATTGCAAAGGCAATCAATCATGTGTTTATGAAAAATCAATGGCTTTTGTAAGAGTGTAGTGTTTTAAATGCAAAATTTTTAATGAGTTAACTGAGATTATCTATATCTCACTTTTTAACACAACCTGCTAGCTAGAGATACAGTTCTTTATATCCATGCATAGCACGGGCATGCACAATATTTGTCAATATAAGACTATTAATTGCTCTTTTTAATTTAGTTTTGATTTCTGAATAAGACTCAACAAAACTTGAGTTTGTTTTATAGACAGTGGCCCACACCAATGACAAATTCAAACCCTCACATGTCTCTATCTCCATGCATGAATTATCACTCCCCACAATTTGACATTGTTCAATAATAATAGTATACACTATTGGGATTGTATAAAAAAAAAAAAACATTTATGGCACTATTGATCAAGTTTGAAGTTTTAAAGTAAAAGGCCAGGACTTTTTTTATTGGTCTGATTGTTGGCCAACCTCTAATCAAGTTAGACCTTTCCATCCCCACTCCCCACACTGTGATTGGCATATTCCAGGTGGTCCCCTTAAATGGTTTGTACTTTTACAATGTAAAACCCATTTCTTTCCTAACACCCTCTCGATTTCTAGGTGTAATACAATTAAGAAATATAGAATAAGACAATAAAAAATATTGGATGGCTAAGATCTTACAATCTGAAAGACTATATGATGGGCCTCATCATCATATGATGGGTTGGAATGTGAAACAAGGGGCCTAATTGTACAAAACTGTAAACCATATCCCATTGAAGCTGTTATGTGACAGTGAGAGTGAGACTGACCCTTTCACAACACCACCAGCTCCCATCTCCTTTCCTTTCTCTTTATTGTAGTCGTTTTCTATTCTGCTTGGTATTTGTTTATTTGCATTTTAGGGTTCTTGAGGAGCCACTAACTTCTTTTCCCTGCCTCTGCAACAGTTTGTTAAAAGAAGCTTATGGGTTAAGAAACTTCAAAGGAAAAATAAAAGAAAAGAAAAGCTTCTCCTTTTACATACCCTCTCTCTCTCTCTCTCTGCAACTCCTATGTGATTTCTCCACCACCCTTTAAACCCAACAACCTTCACAAAAGAAAGGAAAGAGAACCATGGTTTTTCCATCAGTTCCCGTCTATCTTGATCCTCACAACTGGCAACAGGTCTCTCTCTCTCACTCTCTAATTTGTTTCCATAGCTTCTTCATGAAAAAAGCAAAATAAAAAGGAAAATATTCCTGTACTTTTGCTAGTTCTTCATGAATATACGAGGGATTTGATCTTTTTTTTTCTTTCTGCTTTGTTTGCTTTTTGTGTTTTTACAGCAACAAAACCATCATCAAGGAAGCAGCAGTGAGAATCCTCAGCTACTGCCGGCGGTGCCGCCACCAGCGGCACCCACTGGCATCGGAAGTTCCATCAGGCCTGGCTCAATGGCCGATCGTGCCCGCTTGGCAAAGTTGCCACAGCCAGAGGTAGCACTGAAATGCCCCAGATGCGATTCATCCAACACCAAGTTTTGCTACTTCAACAACTACAGTCTCACACAGCCGCGCCATTTCTGCAAGACCTGCAGAAGGTACTGGACTAGAGGAGGCGCCCTAAGAAATGTCCCGGTGGGGGGTGGGTGCCGAAGAAACAAGAGAAGCAAAGGCAGCAGGTCTAAATCGCCGGGAGGGACTGAGCGGCAACCAGGCAGTGCATCTGCAGGTGCAATTCCTTCCAACAGCTGCACCTCTGATGCAATAGCTCACATGCCACCGCAGCCTCCTCAATTGCCTTTCATGGCCTCTTTACAGCATCTCGCCGACTATGGAGCAGCTGATATTGGGCTCAATTTTGTTGGAATTCCACCTAGTGTGGCCTCAACGGCTGCCGGTGGCAGCGGCCATGAGATGGATTTTCATATGGGGGGCAATTCGAGTGGCCCCGCTACCATCTTATCGACCGGAGCTGGAATCGGAGATCATCAGTGGCGATTCCCTCAAGTGCAGCAATTCCCTTTCTTGACGGGGTTGGAGCAACCAACTGGATTGTATCCATTTGAAGGAGAAGGAGCTGAGTCAGCTTACCCAGGTGGTGGAGCAGGTCAGTTACGACTGAGGCCACCAAATTCCGCAATTAGTCAGATGGCTTCTGTTAAAATGGAAGAAAATCAAGGGCTTAATTTATCAAGGCAGTTTATGGGTATTCAAGGAAATGATCAGTTCTGGAGTGGTGGGAGTGCATGGACAGATCTCTCTAGTTTTACCTCTTCTTCCAATAGCCATCTATTGTAACCTTGCCTTTGAAGCTTTTTTTTTTTGAACTGCAGCTTCAGTCCAAGACATTTAAATGGTACTGTTCCGACACCAACCCTAGAGACTTGAAATGGTGAAATTGCAGTGGAGGACCCCAATCTCTTCAAGATCTACTAAAAAGAATTAGAAATGGTAGTCTTTCTAGTATTCATGTTTTTGTTAATTTTTTTTCTGTATTTTATAGTATGTTTGCAGAAATGGGTGCATGAGTTGGAGTTTGATCTGACATATGACGGGCTAATTTGTTCTCTGATTAATTGTAGTGATTTCTGTCTACATTTTCTGTTTGATTGACTGAGATCTTCTATAGACATTAGCACTGTTGATTTCTAGAGAGAAATATCATTTAGAGATAATTGGTAGAAGGCTTCATGTACAAAATTGACACTAGCATTGAATTGCGAAACACCCAGTGGCATACTGGCAATGTGATCTAATAGTCATTATCCACATTGAAATGTAGTATCTGTTGGTGTGTGTGGATTTCATGAGTTGAGATTTAGTGACTGTCGTCTGTTGTGAACCTGGCATCAAAGTAGCTGAGTAGAAGATAGGAGATCAGGCATTGGAGCTAGCTGTAGACTAGGCATTACTTTTTTTCAAGTGAAGGGGAAACTAATGTGGTGATCACCGTCAACAATCTTAACTATCCTTGACAGGTGAGTAATGAACTTAAATATATATATCTATATATATACACATATCCCCGGCCCCCCTCTCTCTATATATATCTCCCTCTTCTGGCTCTCTATCTATCTATCTCACACAATTGAGGAAATGTGAAGTCTTGATTGTGTAGCTTAAATCAATTTAGAAAGAGAGATTATTGTATGCCATATGTTAGTAGAGCATTCCGCTATTTCATTTATTGGATATGATCAGCGGCTTGTTCACCTTCCCCTTTCGTTTTTATTTCTATTCTCTTGCAAGGGATCACTTGTGAGGGGTTAAAACTTCCTGAAATGAGATTAGCATGGGTATGTATGAATATATATATATATATATATAGAGAGAGAGAGAGAGAGAGAGAGAGAGAGAGAGAGGTTTTGTATGAATACAATGAAATCATCTTGGAAGTTGATAAAGGATACATAGTACACAAGTACCATCCATTGGAATAATGAAATGAGGGTTCTCTAAAAGTAAATTGGAAATTCTAAAACATCCCTAATTTAAGAATGATCATCGTGTTTGAGAGAGAGAGAGAGAGAGAGAGAGAGAGAGAGAGAGAGAGAGAGAGAGAGAGAGAGAGAGAGAGAGAGAGAGAGAGAGAGAGAGAGAGAGATTTTACTATGGATGCAATGGAATCGTCTTGGAAATTGATAAGGGATATATAGTAGACAAGTACCATATATTACAGTAATGGAATGAGGGATCTCCAAAAGTAATTTGGAAATTTTTAAACATCCTTAATTTATTAGGATTTCCCTTCTCCTTACTTGAAGACTAGCTGGGAGTTTCATCTATGAATGTAGAGATAGACTGTGTTAATATTATAACCTTGTGGCCATCTTCAGTGCATATTTCTTTTATGTGGGCGTGGAGGGGGACCATTTGTCTGTCATTTGCATATTGTTCCATAGTATCTTTCCTTAGTAATTTGAATTCAAATTTTATAAGTGTATTTCCTTCTTTATGAGAAAGAAAGCTTAAGACTTGAAAATATGAATGAGGGAAAACTACAATCAATTGATGAGAACCAAGAGACCGGTGAGAATATGAAGTGAAGAGCTAGAGTGGAGAAGGTATGAGCTGAGAAGAGAGTGGGGCACTTGGTTATCATTTAAAGAGGCCGGAAGATTTGAGAGAGAGAGAGAGAGAGTGGATGAAACCTGTCTTACCCAAGAACAAGAAAAAAAAAAGAGTAAAGAAAAAAAAGCATTAATGAAGAGAATGTAGGAGGCGAGGGAAGAAAAAGAGGTGGGGTGGACAACAAAAGCCAAAAAACTGCTAAAAGCCATGCAAACATGAAATCTATGATTTTATCCAGACCGTTACAATTACGTAAGACACAGAGTCAAAGAACAACAACATTAGGAAGACCCCCCATAGTCAAAGAATACGAATATCTGTCAATCTGTGCCTGGTTGTCCTCACCAACCTATCATTACTCTACCTCTATTCAAAATCCAAAAAGAAAAATCCAAAGTCCAAAAGAGCAATCTTCCACTCATTGTTCTTATTTTTATCAAAGGAATCTCGATTTTGTTACCTTTTGCTAGGACCAAGAACTCTCATAGAGAGTAAAGCAAATAATGAGAAAACCAACCTCAGCATTCCATTACTGTAGGCATGAAGAAAGTCCTATTTAGTAATGGAAGGAAACAAACTGCAACTGTTATGAGAGCGAGAAGAAAAGCAAAGGAAGGAGAGAATCAATGAGAGAGAAGAGGAGAGGGTACGAAGAATCAAAGGAAGGGGGCTCGGAATTCCATGCGTTTCATGTAATGAGGAAAGGAACTAGTTATCATAGGTCATCGGATTGTAACAGATTGTAACATCCCTTAGTTTCTCTGTTTTGAATAGTTGTTCCTTAGAATTAGGATGCAGTTTCAAACTGCTCTATACTTTAGGATTTCAACCAAGTGTTTGTTATCCCTTTTTGTGTATTTAACTGATACAAAATGAATATGAAATCAAGCATCGATTAACTCACTTGTTATGGTATCAGAGCTTTAAGCCAATCCATTTTCATTTTTTTTTCCAGTTCATCAGCTCTCATGGCTACTGCGTCTGCCCCTGCAACCATCCTCGACACCAATGAACCACACCAAACTCTCATCAGCATCAACGTTACTGCTCAAGCCCCTCTCAAACTCACCTCTACCAATTACCTCTCATGGAAAATGCAGTTCCAAACCCTCTTCATTGGCTATGACCTTCTTGGCTATATTGATGGATCCAAACCCTGTCCGCCAGCCACCTTGACCCAAGACACACCCAATCCTAGTTACATTCTATGGATTCGACAGGACCAACTGATCCTCAACGCTGTTATTGGCTCCATTTCACCCACCATTATTCCTTTCATAGCTCAAGCTACCACCTCTAGACAAGCCTGGACAATTCTAGCCAACACCTATGCTAAACCCTCTCGTGGCCGCATCAAACAAATCAAAAACCAACTCAAAAACACCGCCAAAGGCTCCCTTGGCGTCACTGAGTTTATGCAAACCATTAAAACTAGAGCCGATGATCTTGCTCTTCTTGGTGCCCCACTTGATGCAGAAGAAATCACAGACAAAATCCTCGATGGTCTCGGTGATGACTACAAAGAATTAGTCCGCGCTGTCCAAGCAAGAGATACCTCCATCACCTTTGAAGAACTTCACGAAAAACTACTCAATTTTGAAGCTTCCCTTCAAAGCATCCCCACTGAGCCACATCACTTTCCAGCTACTGCAAATCCCACATACCAAACATCCAACAAAAACTGGCGTCCTTCTCAACCACAAGGCAATCCCACCAACAACTGGCGCTCATCTTTCAACTCCACCAACCGCCCACCTGCTACAACCATTACAGGAACCCCTTCATCACAGGGCTCTCGCCCTGCTTCCAGGCCATATCTTGGTCACTGCCAAATTTGCAGGATTCAGGGTCACACTGCCAAACGGTGTCCTTCATTTCGCCTCGTACCCGTTGCCACTTCCCCCACATCCAACTCTTCCCAACAAGGCACACCATGGCAACCGCAAGCTCACCTTGCCACCAATCCTTCAACCACGCCCTCCTGGCTTTTGGACAGTGGTGCATCGCACCATGTCACCTCTGATCTGAGCAATCTCTCCCTGCATGCTCCCTACATTGGCACTGATGACATCATGATCGGAGATGGCTCCAACCTTCCAATCACCCACACTGGTTCCACCTCTCTCCAAACTCCTCCTCACACATTTACCTTAAGCAATGTTCTTTGTGTTCCCTCTATGAAAAAGAACCTCATCTCAATCTCTCAATTTTGCACTTCTAACAATATTTCCGTCGAATTCTTACCATCCTCTTTTCTTGTGAAGGAACTTCAGACTGGAGCGACACTGCTGAAGGGACGCACTAAAGATGGTGTTTATGAGTGGCCAAACTCCTCCCCTTTGATTGCCTTCTCCACAATAAAGACCACGTCCTTCGACTGGCACCATCGCTTAGGACATCCTGCTTTTCCAATTCTTAAACATATTGTTTCTAGCAATCATTTAGGATTATCATCCTCTTTATCTTCTGATTTCTCATGTAATGCTTGTCTTTGCAATAAAAGCCACAAATTGTCGTTCTCCAGCTCTACAATTGTCTCTTCTAAACCTCTTGAAATCATATATTCCGATGTCTGGACCTCTCCAATTTTCTCAAATAATGGCTTTAAATATTATGTAATCTTCATTGATCACTTCACTAAATACATCTGGTTTTACCCACTCAAAAACAAATCTGATGTTAAAGAAGTTTTCATACGATTCAAAGCCATTGTAGAAAAACACTTCAATTCACCCATCAAAACACTCTACTCTGACAATGGTGGTGAGTACCTCTCCCTAGCCACATTTCTTTCTACCAATGGTATCTCTCATCTCACCACTCCCCCTCACACACCTGAACACAATGGTTACTCTGAAAGAAGGCACCTTCACATCGTCGAAACCGGCCTTGCCCTCCTCACTCATGCTTCCTTGCCCCTCTCCTACTGGACTTATGCCTTTGCCACAGCCGTCTACCTCATCAATAGAATGCCCACTCCCACTTTAAATCTTTCCTCACCCTACCACAAAATCTTTCAGAAATCCCCACACTACTCAAAATTAAGGGTCTTTGGCTGCTTATGCTACCCTTGGCTTAGACCTTACACATCCCACAAACTTGAATCACGGTCCAAGCCCTGTGTTTTCCTTGGGTACTCTCTCACTCAAAGTGCATACTACTGCCTTCACCCTTCAACCTCAAGAATCTATGTCTCACGACATGTCAAATTTGTTGAATCTCAGTTTCCCTACTCTTCCCTATCTGGTCCATCCTCTAGCACTCATCCCAGCCCCATCAACACTTGGATTCCTGCACCCATTAGAGTTGTCTCACGCTCTTCCCAGCCGCCACTCCCTATGCCATCTGAAGTCATCTTTCCTCAGCAACCACCAAGTGAAGCTGCAACACACACTCCCCTACAGGTTCCCTCCACCAACACAACTCAGCCCACCCAACCAAGCTCATCTTCCTTGCCATCCTCAACCAATCCAACCCCACCACTACATACCCATCCATCACCTCCTCCTCACTCACCTGTAACTCATCCCCTTCCCACTCATTCCATGACCACCCGCGCCAAGAACAACATTCATAAACCCATAACTAAGATGAACCTTCATTCCCAACTCTCCAAATCCAACGACCTTGAACCAACTACCGTGACTAAAGCCCTTCTAGATCCACAGTGGCGTCAAGCCATGTCTGCTGAGTGTGATGCTTTAGTTAGTAATGGCACATGGGAACTTGTCCCACCTGATTCTACACAGAATATAGTTGGGTGTAAATGGATTTTTCGCATTAAACGTAACTCTGATGGCTCTATTGACAGGTTCAAAGCACGTTTGGTCGCAAAAGGATTTCATCAACGACCAGGTGTTGATTATCTCGACACTTTCAGCCCGGTTGTCAAACCAACAACAGTTCGTGTTGTCCTTAGCCTTGCTGTATCTCGCGGTTGGTCCTTACGCCAACTTGATGTCAACAATGCCTTTCTCCAAGGCCACCTCTCCGAGACTGTCTACATGCAACAACCACCAGGTTTTGTCGATCAAGATCATCCATCCTATGTCTGCAAACTTCGAAAGGCGATCTATGGCCTCAAACAGGCACCTAGAGCTTGGTATCATGAACTTCGTACATTCCTTCTTCACTCTGGCTTCAAGAATTCTCATGCAGATACCTCACTCTTTGTTCTCACTACTGCTGGCCAGCGTTTGTATATTCTTGTGTATGTGGATGACTTAATTATCACTGGTGCCAACAATAAGATGATCGACTCTTTTGTTGCTGTTCTTGCTCATCGGTTTTCCATTAAGGATCTTGGCCAGCTATCATATTTTTTGGGTGTGGAGGTACTCCCAAATCAGCATGGTATTTTACTATCTCAACGGCGTTACATTTTGGATATTCTAGCACGAACACATATGACTGATGCCAAACCCGTGCTCACTCCCATTCCGACTAGCCCACCTTTGTTAAAATCGGGCTCTGCTTTGTCTGATCCTACTGAGTACAGAACAGTTGTTGGCAGCCTTCAATATCTCTTGATTACAAGGCCAGACCTTGCATTTGCGGTTAACAAGCTCTCTCAGTACATGCACACTCCAACACACGGCCATTGGAGCTTTGTTAAACGTCTCTTACGCTATCTGTGTGGAACTATTAATGAAGGCCTCCAAATACATCGCCAGTCCCCAGTGACTTTACACGCCTATTCAGACGCCGATTGGGCAGGTGACAAGGATGATTTTTCCTCTACCAGTGCATATATTCTCTATCTTGGTCGCAATCCAGTCTCCTGGAGTTCTAAGAAGCAGAAAAACTATTGCACGATCTTCCACTGAAGCTGAATACAGGTCAGTAGCTAATGCAGCAGCTGAGCTCAACTGGCTTTGCTATCTCCTAACTGATCTTGGTGTTCAACTACCTTGCTGTCCAGTCTTATACTGTGACAATGTTGGTGCTACCCAACTCTGCTCCAATCCTGTGTTTCACTCCAGAATGAAACATGTTGCCATTGATTATCACTTCATCAGGGACCAAGTCCAAAATGGTGTCCTTCGTGTTGCTCATGTATCCTCCGCAGATCAACTTGCAGATGCACTCACCAAACCTCTTCCCCGTATCCGTTTTCTTGATCTCAAATCCAAGATTGGACTTCTATCTCGAGCTCCATCTTGAGGGGGCATATCATAGGTCATCGGATTGTAACAGATTGTAACATCCCTTAGTTTCTCTGTTTTGAATAGTTGTTCCTTAGAATTAGGATGCAGTTTCAAACTGCTCTATACTTTAGGATTTCAACCAAGTGTTTGTTATCCCTTTTTTGTGTATTTAACTGATACAAAATGAATATGAAATCAAGCATCGATTAACTCACTTGTTACTAGTCAACTAGGGAAGGTCTTTTGTTAGCCTCACATGGATAGGCGTGAGGTGTTCCTGGGGCGGTTTTCGAGCAGTTTCAGCTTTCTCTTTTTTGAAAGCTCTCTCTCTCTCTCTCTCTCTCTAGTCTCCCCCCCCCCCCCCCCCCCCCCCGGCGGGATTCAGAGTCCTTTCACATGTGTGCTCAATCATATGTATGCAGATTCTCTCTCTGACCGACTATCTCTCTCATATTCATGAGATGCTGCATGATTGGGATGTGTACTAACATAAAAACTTGAATTTATACCAGGGTTGTGCTCATTGGACCGACTAGCATCAGACCCATCAAGATAATTCCCCATTTGGAATAACTCTTGTTATTGGAAAAAAAAAAAAAAAAACAGCCCCATCAAATGAATCCAGAACCTCTAGGCTTTAACCCAGAGAAATTGTAATAATTGTAATTAAGTTACAGTAGTGGAACTCTACGGTTGGTCTAAAAGCTCAAATACCCTTCAAGTATCTGGGGTATCCTTAGATATACATCCATAAGAGAATTTACTTCACTATTGGATTAATCGTTTGATACAAAAAAATGATTTACGTAATCTTATGTATACCCATTATCATATTTTTCATCAAACGGTCAATCATCAGTGGGATGAATTCTGGTTGTTGTCAAATTTGAGATGCCCTATATAACTTGAAAGATTTTGTTTGAACATTTCAAATTTTGATAGATGGACCCCATTATGGATTTTCACTCTTTTAACTGAGGTTTCTCTAGGTTAAAACCTAGGAGGATCTGAACTCCCATCAAATTATCCAAACCCACAATATTTTAAGGCATATAAGGCTTCACAACACATAACTATCGATTTTCTTGGAATTTAATTTGTTAATGTATAATGAGATTTTGAGTGTGAAGGGAATAGATTGATCCTGATTTTATAGATTAAAGTGGAAATCACAAAATTTTATCCACTGTGGTGAAGTTAGGTTCTCCATCAGCTCATTTGGGCCGTTGATAGTAGGCATGTGCAAGTCACCTCACATGTGGAATTCGGGTGCATCAATCCAGACTAACCCACATCACAGGCTCCACTGGTAACTTCTTGTATGAATGGTTAGGGTGGCATCGAAAACTTGACATGGGCCATGCCCATCTGCAATGAACTCTTGAATTGGACGATTGTAATTGGCATAAATTCACAACGGAAAGAATACAGCCCATGATACAATCAGTTAGTGTTTTGATGTTTAAATAATCAACTTCACCACTAAGGCAGTTCCAACAATCCATGTTGGGTTCTAGGAAATGGAAACGCATCAAGTTCTTGTATGTCCACCAAATGAAAATTTTATTTTTATTTTTGTTAAAGCATTGCAAGCATTTTGGAATAGCAAAAGCATAGTCTTCAACATATGTGTAATGTAAATTGAATGGATATTCTTATTTAGTAGTACCGAGTTTTATTCATTAAAATGATTCTTAATATGGCTAGACATCTGATTCATTTCATTGATTGGTGCTTTACAAAGTGTTATTTGAACTATATATGATTAATGACAATATAATGAAAATGGAACTTATATATATGTTTTAACCAACTTCCATTGAAACTTCATCAATATTTTAAAGGATAAGATTTTAACTCAGCACATCTATATGGAATCTAAATCCTTCTCATCACATATTTTTATAAAACAATCATATATATCTACCTTACTGTTAAGGCAATAAAAAGAAGCTATGTGAAATTACAAACAATATCAGTGTCAAATCTTTTAATATGAATCAAAATATTCAAGCAGAGAAACAGTATTTTGGAGTTAAAGCTAATATGGTTTAATCTTCTTATCATCCCATCAATTTAGGATTAGCTTTTAAAAGTTTTTACTTTTCGAACTTTCAAACTCTACACACACACCACGTCAAGACTTTGTAAATAGCAAGAGTGTGTAGCTAGTAGCTACTCCCTTCTCCTCTTTTTTACAAAAAGGGTTTCTTGTTTCTTTGCTTTTACTATGGACAATTGTCTTTTTCCTTTTTTAACTCAAACATTTCTTTGTGAGCATTTTATTTTCTCAGCAATAAAAATTTGCAGTGGTGGGATAATTCGATCTTTGACATTTGATAATTCCTCCAAATAGCATTAGTGGATTAACATGAGAGCGTTCGAGTTCTTAACTTCACATCGGAGGAATGGGGTTGTCTTTCCAAGCAATGTGGTAGAAGTAATATGACTAATCTCTAGATCTTGTAAGTAAATTACTAGTACTAAACATATAATTAGAAGTATCATAAAAGATCACTTTACCATGACATAAAAACTGATGATTAGATCGGTCCCAAGTAAAGAGGACCCATCAATAAATTAATCCAAGTTCATTAGGTTTATCATTAAAAATGGCTAAAAAATATTTTATATTACATTTTCTCAAGAAAAAGAACTGCAATTGTGATGATCATTGTAACTATGTTCTCAAACTAGAAAATTAATGCTAGAACTGTTCTTCACTGACGAGCAAATCAATTTGAAAGTTGAGAAGCTTCCATTTATCATAAAAAAATGTTTTATGTTATATCATAATGACAATATGGATTTTTACAGTTCTTTATTTGATTGAAAAATCTCTAAGTGTTGTCCATTTCAAGCATCTTGTTTCCTAATAAAGCCGACAACTTATATGGTTTGTGTGGTTGATGTGAAGAGTGAGATTCTATTGGGGTTTCATTTTTATTCTAAGCTTTTGGTTTGCATCACCTACCACTAATGATAGTTTGAAAACATCCTTAGTGAGGAAGCACTATGGCATTTAAGATAATTAGCTTTGGTTTTACTCTATATTAAAATCCCTATGAAGTGTTGATACAGCCTAACATGCAGAATGTTTCGATATGAGAGAGAGAGGGAGAGAGAGAGAGAGAGAGAGAGTAGTCTAGGGGCCAACAACATAGTGACTTTTATAAAGGCAAATGATTTATGTAGTTAAGAGAGGAGAAAATGAGGGAGAAAAATCAAAGGTGAGATTTGAGAGCTCTCTTCTGTATTCAATTCAAAGTGTTTCTCTTTTGAGGAATGGATTTTTCCATATGGACGTTTGGGTCAATAAAGTAATAGATACGTACACTATCTCCTCATTATTTACTCGTACGAATCCAATACTCTTTATCATTATCATATAATGCCTCGTATGTTGGGAGAAGACTGCCAGCATTGAGATGTCTATGAGCCTTCTCATTTGGTATTTTTCAAAATAAAATGGAAGAGGACTGATCCTATATGCTGGCATGCAAGCCCCACTTCTCCTTGATCTAAGATTCCAATTGTAAGTAAAGGTATGTGGTTTTAATAGCTTGGAACAAGTTAAGATGGGCCGACTAGCTAGGCTCAAACTAACTTCTCCCCTTAAAAAACTTCCATGCTAGACTTCAGCATATGATCCTTTCTATAATAAGAAAAAAAAAAGAAAAAAAAAAAAAGAATGGGTGCAATCCATTGAATCTAAGGTGCCAATCTATGGGTGGCGAGGCACCTCCCTTCAATAAAAATAATCAGGAATTAATCACTGACTGTAGTGCTGATTAATGAGGGACTTAGATGTAAGTGTGCGTGGGTATATAAGTATTTACAAGTGCAAAATCACAAATATCATAAAAATAATATATCCAAGTTAGTCCTCTCCACACCTTCATTATATGGCCCTATACCACCAGAAAGCTCTGGCTCGAATGGATGATCTTTAGTTCAAGGAGGTCTCCAACTAAAAGAAAATGTCTCACAACAAATAAATTAAGCTACCCACTTCCTCATTGTTAATTACAATGGATAGCTCAGTTGGCTTAAGACCACGGTTTACACTTGGAGGTTGTAGATTCGAAACTGCACTACCACATTGGAGCTACAGGGGAGTTTACCCGCCTTCCCTATGGGCCCGGTGAGATTAGTCTAGCCCAAAGAGAGAAAAAAAAAGAAGAAATTCTCCCATTGAAGCTGATCTTAATGTTGACATGATCTTTTTCCACATGGGAGGCCGTGGAAAATTTTCTAGCTCCTCCATTAAATGTCATGTTTCGACCTAATTTTTTATGTTGCGTACTGGAAAGGTCCTTCTGATCTCTTTAACGTGTGTGAGTGAGTGCTGACTTAGTGATGGTTGAGGAAGAGAAATCGATGGTGGACTCGAACCTCCTATATTTGATCTTCTTGATGGTGGACTTGAACCTCCTATATTTGATCTTCTGGTCCATCCAATTCATTTGTGCATGCAAAACTCCTATGATGCATGTTACCTACTTATCTATGGCCTATATAAAGTGACTTTTTTATGCTGGAAACTAGAGGAATTTATTTGGCCCATCCTATAAATCCAGTGGTGTTTTTTTTTTTCCTCGATCGAATGGGCATTCGAAATAAAAAGTCTGCTCAGTACATTGGCTCTTGGCCCAACTTTATTGGGGTAAACTTTGGCCCAAAGCCTGCACATGTTGAGAATAAAATTTGAGCAATTTGGATTTTGTAAATTAGCCTCAATGGTGAATTTAAAACTCTACTGCTACCAATTGGTTTAGCCCTTTATATACCCATCGTAATTTTTTATGACCGATGCTGGCTTCTTTGATATTTGTCCAAACCTAAAACCCTAAAATACATTCAAACTTAGACTCAAAAAGCTTTGATTTAGTTGTTTAAAAATGATAAGGGCCAGTTTGTACACATAGAACTCATAGAAATTGAATACAAATGTGATGGTTGAAGGATATAGATATGAGGCAGCAATGTAGATGAGATATTGGCTTTTTCAAGATTAATTTATATTATTAGGATGTTCATTTTCTATCTTACCTTTATTCTTCATAAAGGGAAAGGTTATTTGATGCTCTTTTTTGATATTCTTAATTTGATCATAGTTTTTAGCCGCTTAGGGCATGAATTCCAATGTATTCAATTCTTGTGTATTCCATGCAGATAATCAAGCCCTACTAAGAATCATTCTTAATGAAGATTGTGAACATATATAAATTACTACTATCTTTCCCAAGAAAAAAAGGACATAAATAGCAATTTGGACCATATTTCCACCGACAATCTGCAATTTCGCTTAAAGCAGATATGGGCCAGGAACCTTTTTGTGAGCCCATGGTGCTTGGTCACTTTAAATGGACGAGTCTTAAAGAAAAACACACCAGTACCTTTCCCTTATTTAAGCTTACACAGTGTGTTAATGTTTGATGAACACTGAAAAGCATAAAAGACATTTATACTCTCCAACAATGCTCAGTACGTGACTGGTCCAACAAAACGATCACAACCGTCCAGTTTCACGGACCCTTTTAGTGGTACTGGTCTCTGCAACTTTCGGCCGTCCAAAAGCAGGAAATTGTGGGTGAGATTTGGAGTTTGTGATAGATGCTAAGTCTACATCAGTGGGCGTATGAAATTATCTGGTTGATAAAATTGAATGGTGCTTATTAGGGGGGTGTGATTAAGTGCTGCCCAGTTGCTTTACACTACTGTAATGCAATCTGTAGTGTGAGGCCCACTTGAGCTCTTGGATAATGACAATCATTGAAGAGGAGGAGCCTTCAAGTTAGAATTAGTCAGTTCACAGTCATGACCATCCTTTTCCAAGCCTTTTGTAATATGCATGTGGTGCTTCACACGCAAAGAAGAAGGATCTCATCAATCACAAAAGGAATGAAACTCTATTGTCTCCACCTTATCCTATATTTTGTTTAATATTTTTTAATTACAGTTGGAAGCTAAAGCAATTAAAAGTAAATATTTAGCAAAACTTCAAGCCAAAATAAGAACAAAGTATCTATCAGTCATGAATTGATATGTTCAGTGTCAATCCACTACAATAGCTTAGTGGTTAGGCACAGGGGCGGATCCAGGATTTCTAATATGGGGGGCTGCACTTAAGTTACACACCAAAAATTATAAAAAAATAGCAACAATGTTCACAAAAAACTATCTATGTACTATCTTCATAATTCATTTTCTACAAGCATCATACCAAAAGAGTGATCATTTTTATTATACTACTCAAAATCAACAAAAAAATGTCTTCACAATAGAGCTTGACAAGTATGACAAAAGACAAACAAAAATTAAAACATGACACTAGTGAAATCTTGACTTGCGTGGCTTCTTATCAAATTCATCTATTACCAACTCTATGTCGACTTCATTAGCAAATTCTCTTTCGATGTAAATAACCATGCAATCCGCGAGAAGTGTCTTCAACACCAACAATAGCAAAAACCTTTCTTTAACAAAACCACCACGGTCAACAAATCGTAGAATAATGGCCATTTGTTCTCTATGTGAATTATCTTGTGCTTCATCCACAAGGATACAAAACTTTGCATCACCAACATCTTCGCGTATTTTCTTTCTCACATTTTCGGCAAATATATGCAAAAGTGTTTTCTGAATACCATATGAGGTATACTTGGCATTTCCTGGACAATCACCTACTATTTCGGCAACTTTCTTGTTCAACATTTTGGAAAACTCGAACATTGCAATGAAGTTTCCACAATTCTTTGATTTCTTCGATTCATCATGTCCTCTAAAAGGAAACCCTTGTAATGCAAGCATCAGAATACATTGAATAACATTTCAGAGAAGCAACCGATTATTTGCAATTGCTTCTTTAGAAAGTGTATTGAAAACACTATCTATATGTCGAGAAGGTTTCATTAGATTCTCACAATACATTGTCGCCGACCTATGTGGAGAACAAAGACCACCTTCATGTTTCAAAAAATGACACTTCTTCCCATTGTTAACCTTCTTCCAATTCTGAAACCCATCAATGGTAAATACCGGATGCTTTGGAGGATTTGTTTCAAAGAGAAAGCAATAAAAACAATATGCTCTATCCTTGTGGAGTGAATATTCTAGCCAAGGGAATAGTTTGTACCAATTAGTATTGAACCGTCGGCCTTGCTTTCCAAATATGGTCACCGGATAATCTTTTTCTTTCTCATGAGTAGGTCGACAAGGTCCCATTCTAAGATAAGCTACCCGAACTTCATCATGTTTGTTAAGCGGGTATTCATATATAGCAATATTGCGTTTACCCGGATCACATTCAAATGAAGAAGTGACATCAACTTCCATAGGTGCAACTTCTTGAGCTTTGGAAGAATGTGCAACTACGACTCTTTGGACTCGAGAAGAAGGTTCAACTCCTTCAATTTCAACAACTTAAACTTTGGTAGGACGTCGCTCATCCTCATCAAGCTTTGAAATATCAGGAATAGATGTGGAAGTTTCGCCACTTTCAGATTTATCATCTTTTCTCTTATAGAATGATAGAAGAGTTATTGATTTTTTGGGCGCTTGATGATGCGACATTATAACATAAGATAGTAAATAATCATCAATATACAATACATTATACATAAGACGACCGGTTTTACTTTTTTTTTCTTAATTTTTTTTATTTATTTTCTTTTCATTTTCAGCTCACAATGAAGTTTTATCAAAGCTATGAGAATTACTGTCTGCTGCAACAATGGTAGGGTAATTCCTCTGATATTTTATTAGAGAAGAAATAACAGGATTTAAACCCATGCTTGCAAGCTAAGACTACAAGTTGTGAAAGTAATAGTGACAATTTTTTTTTTTGGGAAACTGGATTTTTTTTTTTGGGAAATTGGATTTTTTTTTTTGGGCCCAAATCTTGGGTGGGCTGCAGCCCACCCGGCTCCCCCCCTTCATCCGCCCCTGGTTAGGCACCTTCCTAAAAAAGATAACGATGGATTAAACCCTAATCGTAGCACTGATGAATGGGGAGTTGAGTAAGTGTGTTTATGGATGTGTGATTTACCAAAGAGAAAAAAAATGATACATTAGTAAATATGGTTTCAACGGTTATCAAACTATCCAAAGGATTTGGCGGAGGATATATAGGCTAGAATGGCAAAAGGAGTTTATATAGCTGATCCCCAAGATAGTTGGGACAAGGCTTTATGATGATGCAAAGATTTCGGCATTGGTTAATATAGTGTCTAAAATCATGTTTTACAACAATAACCTAACCATTTACCAATAATTAGATCCTTTGATGTTAGCTACTTAGCTTATTATCTATTTCATAGTTGTAGTCAGTACAACTTCCTACATCTAATAGATTTTATTTAATTTTTCTTTTCAAATCACTATATCATTAAGGTCCAATTTCTTTAGTAGAATTTCAAGGATTCCTATTTGGAGGATTTATAAATTCTCCAAAAGTTGCCTGTGAGGATTCAAAGATTACTTTTAATTTTTCAAGTGGTTGGAATTCAAAATTCCAGCAAAAGAATACAATAGCATTCAGAAATTCCAAGCGACAACCATCATCATTGTTTTTTAATTCCTAACATCACAAATTCTAATCATGAATTCTAAGTAAAGAAATATGATCTAAGCCTCTTGTATCTAAGTAAGCTAATGGGTTTTACAAATTTTGCCACATTTTATTTTAGTTATTTTTTTCCAAGGAAAAACCTATTGTAGTTTTTTTTTTTGGTCAGGTAAGTACTCACACACTTTCCAAATCCTACACTATAAGGCATACGCGCTACAACCAGGGATTAATCCTGAAGAGGGTTATGGTGCAGGAGGATGCAAGGGGTCTGCTATGCATCAAGGTTGGACAAATATGACCCCAGGGTGATGAATGTAACTCTTGATCCTATGCATTTAAATACATGTTTAAAAGCTAAGATGGATGTGCGGGATCACAAGGAGAGATAGGATTAGGAATGAGGAGATTATGGACAAAGTAGGAATGGCACCGATTGGAGATAAAATGAGAGAAAATCGACTGAGATGGTTCGGCTATGTTAGAAGGCGTCCAACGAAGGCACCTGTTAAAATGTATCAAAGCATGGAGATTGCCAGGAGTAGGAGAGCGAGAGGGAGAGGGAAACCCAAGATAAGTTGAAAAGAAACTATTAAACATGACATTGCCTACATGGATCTAACGGAAGACATGGCCCTAAACAGATTTGATTGGCGTCGTCAAATCCATATAGCCGACCCTACCTAGTGGGAAAAGGCTTGGTTTGGTTTGATTTGGTTTAAAAGCAATTCATTTTACTGGCTCAATTCACTAGTTGACAATGGTTGGATAATTGTTAATAACAGTTTAGTGGGAACTAATTTCTGTCAGTTGATCATAGGTTGGCCTTATTGTTCATAATAAAAATGGGTCCCACATTTTAACAATAAAACCCAGATCTTTTTATAGAGTCTGTCCACTTGATCGATCCAATAAGAATATAATTACCATTCACGTAGCATGTTGCAATCCACAGTGGGTCATCCCCTCCAATCACCCAGCACAAATGCATGTATGTGTCTATGCTGAGTCCAGGTGAGCCTCATCTTGTCATGTCATTAATTTCATCTCATCAACTTTGGGTATAATACCCACTTTACTCTATTGCTTAGTAGCAAAGGAATGATGTATGGGGACATTCTTCATCACAAAAAGACAATACAGCAGCCCTCCTCAATCAGACCATCAGAGTCCAAAAGAACTGATCTTGTGTGGGCGGGCTTCCTTGAAAGGGACAATCAAGATGTGATTGGGCAGCACTTATCATATTATATATATTCTCTTGGAAAGGAGGGTGTGCATGTGGAGGGCCAATCAGCCAAGCTACGCTAGTCCCATGTTGCAAGTTGGATACTAGGCACAAATTCAGATGAAAGTAGTGATTAATTTGCCAAAACAAGTGATAGCTAGGAAGTCTGGCCGGGCTTGGCCCAGTTGACTAAATGGATGGGCTCCAAACTTACATTATTGAGGCAGGTCGGGATCGGGCCAGGAACTTACAGCCCGTGTTGGCCTGGGCTGGCACGGGCCTGTGTTTCTAAAATCGGGCCGGGCTTGGCTATGAGTCAGCTAGGCTTTGGTTAATGCATTACTCTATTTTGAAGCAATATGTGCTCGGCTAATATCACATGGTATGCTGCACCATTTCAAGAAATAGGTCCTATTTATAAGACCACAGCATCTATGCTATGGACCCATTAGGGAGGACAGAAACGGTTAGTGGAATGGAATAGGGATATTAAATTAAAAGGCAATGTGAATGATTTTTCTTGGTTGGGTCCCACTTGGAATATGGCAGCCAAGCAACTAAGCTAACATGAAAGTTAAGTATTGTACCCAAACTTAGTAAAGAAATCCTGTAGGAGATGCTTATTGTTTTATTTAGGGCATGGCCGTAGCAAGTTGCTAGTCCTTTTCTAGCTTTTGAACTGTCTCATCCCAACCAATTTGATATTGTGGCCCACTCTAGTCTGAGAGTCTAATTACCACCCATGTGGCACACCACTACTTCAATGATCAATCAACAATCAAGACCCTCCAATTTGCCAGCTTCATGTGGACAGTCATGACCCAAGACCCAGATTCATCCTGCTCAGCTGATCCTAACCATATCATGATCATCACCAGTTGCATTTGTAAAGCTCATAATTCTCAGGTTTTGATTGCTGATTTATATATGCTGCAAGAGGGGTGTTTGATTGAGTGTGGCCCACCCTACTCTACTGGAATCTGAATTAGGGTATCTATCATTCATTCCCCTTACATAATTAGCTACTTTCCAACTTGGAAGGTCTATTAGTATGATGTTTGTTTTTCTAAATTCTAATTACAGACAATGACTAGTGATCTATTAGAGATTCGACCCATCATCAATATAGGCAAAGGCTATTTAATTATAAGCAAATCTGATTATGATGATTTAGGAAGATTCCAATATTAAGATTTTTTTTATTATATAGTAAGGGTCGCACATGTAGTCCTTGGATTGGATTCTCATTGGGTCAACCACTGGGACCCACAGAATTGAAGGGTGGGTAGGTCCCAATACCATTACTTTAACTGATGGGTCTCAGTCCAAGCTGGTGAGGGCCTTTTCCATTGCACAGAGGGCAGGGGAAGGGACCATTTTAGTAGATTAAGGACCATGGATGATGGGATGCATGACTGTTAAAAGGCCTATAATTTCGGCTTTTAGAGACCAAATTATGATTTTCATAAGAAGTGGGGATTTGGGTCATGCTATTAAGTAGTATTAAGGGTGTAGGAGTCTAGGCCTACTATCACATGAGGGTGGGACCATTTGGCCACACAAGGTCTCTGCTGTGTGTGCGGAAGCGGAAAACCCGAACCACACAAAATAAACATTCAAACGAGATATCACACAAGGGATTTATGTGGTTTAATGATTTCTACGTCATAGCAGTATAAAGTAGAAACTATCAATCTCATTTTTGGAATTAGGTTTTACAAGTTACATCTGAATATGTAACTTCCTCTTTCTTAAGTCCAAGGATGAACAATTATTAAATTACCCCTGAACCCAAAATCTGGTCCCGGACTGGCCCACCTTTTTTTTTTTTTGTGGGCTTTTAATATCACAGCTAAGATCTGGGAAGGACAGACCAGACCAGGGAAGATGGTTAATGGAACTATGGAAGACACAAGGCCAGACACAGATCCTAATTAAAATTCTTTCTTTTATTTCAGTTGCCTTTGATTTTTATTTTCTTCTGCTTGAGTTTTGAATGCCCTCATCTCTTCTCATACTGGGCATGTAACTCCACCATTAGAAAAAATCCCACTGGCCTTTGGTCATTTCCAATCCGGAAGTTCTTCCAGGTGGGGGCTTACAGATTCTGAATTTGATCAATATAAATCCGTCAGTGGATCCCACATTTGAGATTTGCTAGATTTTTTTTCTAAAATTAGAGTTATGTCTACTGTCAGATTGATCATGTTTTGTGAAAACGCATTATTTGAATATTTTTTTCCCTAACGTGTATCATATTTTTTTGGTGTGATCATTTTGATGGTGGACATTATTTAGATAGGGACGGAATTCTATGCATGCTCGTTGAAGATAGACTGCGGCTTTTAGTGGTTAGATTTTAAATGTGGGACCCACTGAATGATGGAAATCTCTGGACAACTACGACGGAGAATCTGGAATAATTGAACAACAATGCCAAGAGAACTTTTCAGGATATTAAAGCAAGCCCAAGGAGAACATTTCTGTGGCATCTTCCTTACTCCTATCTTTTGGCCAACAAGACTCTTAGAAACCATTTTGTGGTATTCCATGCTCAGAAGACAACAGCAACACCTCGTCCAGAAATTTCACAAAAGTTTGAAAGGCTACCTACAGTTTGATTTTTATTATTTCCTGCTGAAGGGGAGTGGATTCCTTTAAAAATTGAAAAATGTGGGATCATAACTCATAAAAAACCCCATATCAGCATTATAATTTTCATCTAACTATATACATACATGTATGATACTATGGGGGAGCAACTACATGAGGTTGGCCATATAGTTTAGAAGGGTCGAATGATATCTATACATATGGTTGTTCACCTTTCAAGAAATGAGCTATTCACCCTGTTTGTAGGCTTTAACTGTTCCCAAAGAAAGTGCAGCCTTGATACATTAATACATTTACTTAATACATATACATTGCAACTCATATTCCAGAGATCTGAGCAAGTCATTCTATGCACACCCAGAGATCTGAGCAAGTCAAAACCACCCCCCACCCCAAAATAAAAATATTCTGAATGAAACTTGAGTTCAATTGATGTTTAATTCACGATTAGATCCTTCACATTTTCTCTTTTTTTTTTGCTAAACCGTGCTACAGGTCTAGGAGTGATGATACATGAGTTTAAGGACACACACATAGCATGGCTGTGGGACTAAGGTGCCAACACAACTCAACCATAACTCTGTTGGCCATGATTCAAAATAGTGGCCGTTACATATCATATCTGCCATATTACAGCCTTAAACCCAGTAAAGCCAAGCAACTCTAAATTTAAAATACTGATTTTCTATTTTTTTTTCCTCCTCAATAACCTTTTTCTAAAGTTGTCTTTACCCTAAATCACTTAAAAAAATAAAAAACAAACAAACACACACGCAAGCACACAAAAGATTTGTTGTTGCACAAGATTCAAAAAAAAATTGACCACTTACAAGATTTACACACCTATGCATCACTGCAACCGCTATTATCATCCTTTGGTACTGGCCACATTTCCTCTTTAACTAACTTGAAATTTCAGACACATTATATTGCATTGAGGAATGAATTGTATTGAAAATTTTGGACAGTTTGGACCCAGATTGGTACTGGCCACATTTCCTATTTAACTAACTTGAAATTTCAGACACATTATATTGCATTGAGGAATGAATTGTATTGAAAATTTTGGACAATTTGGACCCAGATTGGTAGGCTACATTGTATTGAAAATTTTGATGTTAATAATAAAAAAAAGATTAATGTGATCTAATTGCACCTATTGGAAGATGTCAAAGATAAATGGTGAGATCTTGGCATTGAATCATGCACTTACATACAAATACAAGGTAAACACAGGAGGGCACATGTTTCGTACATTCATATCTTCGCAAAGTGAAGACAAGGATTTGATTCCACCTTACTCAACCATCTTTGATTGTTCATCACATGTATTAGAATGCAACGCATACAATGAACAAACAAATGAATAACTTACTGGCAGGGGCTGTGATCTTCCACCTCCCCTCTCTCCAAGAGAAACTCTTTCACCCTTCCAAGACACCAACCCAATAAAAATAGAATGGAAACAAGAAGCCAATACGAAAACCCAAACTCATATCTATCAACACCAGCGCCCAATTGTGGCAGCTGCGACCGCCCGTAATGGCGGCATGAGTCTGGGTCTCTACTTGTGGCTGAGCCTAATTCAGCTACTTCATGAACCTGCTTATTCGGTCGAGCAGCAGGACCGCCTTCCTCTTGCCCCTATCTGTGCCATGTTGTGCCAGGTCCAAAAGAGGGCCCATCACGCCCAGCTCCTGTGCCTCTGCTAAATGCTGCCGGTCCCCGCTACACAGGTTCACCAGCACTGCAGCAGCATTCTCCCTATTCCTGGGAGTCCCACTCTCTATTATGTCAACCAAAACTGATACTGCCTTTGCGGCCCCTATTGCAGCCTTCCCTTCAGGGTGGCTCGCCAATATTGCCAGAATTACCAATGCCTCATCCACCAACAAGCCACTTGGCTCCACAACCATCCTCATCAGGGTGGCAACCACTCCAGCACGCACTGCCTTGCCCTTGTTTCCCTGGTATATGCACAAGTTGAAGAGTGCTGTCACTGCATCTTTCTTCCCCCGCGGGCTCCCCGCACCCAAGAGGGCAACAAGCGCCGGGATAGCCCCCGAGTTGCCAATGATTACCTTATTCTCGTTCAGCACAGAAAGGCTGAAGAGCGAGGCCGCAGCATTCTCTTGTGCTGCCATGTTCCCCTTTTTTAGCACTTGGACGATGCCTGGCACCGCACCTAAAGATACAATGGTTCTTTTGTTCTCTATACAAATGGAGAGGTTAAGAAGTGCAGTTACAGCATGTTCCTGCGTATTAGGGTCTGTTGTAGGCAGAAGACTGATAAGAAGAGGGATGGCACCCGCCGCAGCAATGCACACACGGTTGTCGGCGCTGCGCCTGGCAAGAACACGGAGCTCACCTGCGGCAGAGCACTGGTCATCAATGCTGGAGGAAGAGAGCTTGCAAATGAGGTCTTCGACTTTGGCATGCTCAGGACAAGAGCAGACAGATGTAGGGTCATTGGGATTATAATTGATTGGGCGCTTGGGTGGATCGATACCATTGGCCTCACACCACTGAGCTATGAGGCTGCGCAGAACATAGTTGGGGGTAAGGGCTGTGCTCGTAAGACTCTGTTGTGATTTTGGACAAGTGCCATGCCCATCATCAAGCCACTTCTTAATGCAAGAGCGTTCATATGTCTGCACAATATGGAGAACAGGATTATAAAAAAACCCAAAATATAACTTTCAGAGCACCAGTTCATGACAATGCTTGCTGGTGACTTTTCATAAAATATGTAAGAGAAGCTGTTCCATCATGCCATTCACCAGGCCTTATGGAGCATGAAGTATGGCCAGTATTTTAGTTCATTCTCTGGATCTAAAAATATAGAGCACAGAAAAAAATAATAATAATTTACTCCAAAGTTAAAATCCTGAATAGTGCATCTACCTGCCCTGTTGAAACAACCACTGGATCTTTCATTAACTCTAGGGAAATTGGGCAGCGGAAATCATCGGGTATGGCAGGTGATTTGGTATTCCCATCAGTGGGGACTCGAACTGCACCACTTGAAGGAAGACAGCTGTTTGCAGGACTGGCCATATCGGGGTTTTCTGTCTGCACAAAATCCTTGATCTTCCTGAGGAGCATTGACACCTTTTCTATTCCCTCCCCACGATCTCCATCACTTGCAGCAACCATTTCATACAAGGAAAGTGACTCTTGCTTGAGGTCATCTAAACTTGTAAGCTGTAACTTTTCTGCCAATCTTCTTAAAATGGCAGGATCTACATCTGCATCATTGTTGTAAGCAGACGACAGATCTTCATACAGCTCCATGTCAGGTGCATCAATCCGACCTTTGGCTCTTTTGAACTGAGCATGTACAAGCTCCACCTAGACATTATTGGAGTCAATTAATTTGCGCATTTGTAAAACAAGACACGAAGTTGAGCATTTGCCCCAATCCAATGGTTATGGCTAAAGCATGAAAATATTAGATATTGGGATACCAAACTCATGCTTCCAAAAAGTTTATATAAATAAATATGACATGAAAAGATAATGGGGCTCCTCTATCTCTTGTTAATATGGCAAGATAGAAATCTTCGCACACAGAAGTTATTAAAAGCATATAGAAAGAAGAAAATACCCTAAAAATGCTAACTGATGCAAGTGTTCGAATCATTAAATTCTGTTTGATGCACAAAACCTAGAGTAGAAACCTTCAGGCTAGCTCAAGTTCTTGAAAATATATAAGTTTTTGGTGTAGCCAGAAACACTTAATTATTTTTCGATATACAATTTTATCATTTACTTGGACACGCAGGCAGTATATTTTGGCACATCTTATGGTGATCCAAACTCCATCAGATCATGTAAGCAGTTGATGGATGGAATGGGTGGGAATATCCAAAAAACCTCTCCCTCAGTGTCACTAGGTCATTCCACCAACTATACAGGCCATAATTAAACATGTGCTACCGGTTGATGCTGTTTATTTCCATCGAATGAGGGTAGGGTCCATTCTGCAATGGGATCCACTTTAACATTATAAAAGGTGGTTCTTGCCTGAGCCATTACTTTTCAAAAACTCACATGCTCGCGCGCAGAGGTTGTCTCTGGATAGGTCATCATACTGTCAAAAGCATATATTTGAGGTCCTCTACCAACACTAAATGCTGTCTAAGAATAATTATTTACCTGTTCTTTAACTTCATCAGATATATCAAGCTTGTCAGTAACAACAGCGCTCAAAGCTTGCTCTAACTGAGTGGTAAGTTCCTGAAATCTGTTCACTATATTGTCTCCCTCCAGGACCTGCAAATGAAAACAGATGTTGGTTTAAACAATGCCGTTGAAAGCACAATTTACATACACTGCCTGAATAGCATCTGCAAAATGTTACAAATCATGGTAACAATTCCTGTACCTGGAATGCAACAACTTGAAAACTCCAACATGTTGGATGTTGGGTTTCATGTAATTTGTGAACAGATTCAAAGGTCAACTACAGAGCTAAGTGGGAATACTAATGTAACGCAATAATCTATACAAGCGATATACCCTGATACTTCAAAATGAACCGTGTGCGCCAGTTCCTAGCATGTCTAATAATTAACTTTCTTGTGTAAAATGTGTGCCTGACAAATCCAAGAGATGTCCTTGCTGCATCCAAATCATATCTGGGCGTAGGAAGCTAAGTTGGCAAGGGAAATAAACAGCATATTCGAAAAGAAAAGCAATTTCAATCGCAGATTTTAATGGCAAATACCACAAAGAAATAACCAAGTTGACCACAAAGAATTATAACCATATTGGAGTTAATAACTTTACTACAAAAGATCAATATATAATATTGGTTCTAACACATCAATATGAGAAGTAGATAAGAAGGACAATGAACACGAAACTGAAACCTCAATACTGTCACAATAATCCCCCAATTCCCCATAATTTCCCTGCGCTTAAATCGGCAAAATATTACTTTTATGGGTTACGGAGTCCAACATGGTACACTTGTCTTTATCAACTAAAGAACCTCATCCTTTAACCTTAAGATATTTTCAAACATGCATCTGCTATCCCTTTCCCATCTCTCTGACAAAATAGGGATGGCATCAAGTTCCATATTGCTCAACTCTAGAACAAAATGGGACCTTTTACTCCAACCTCAAAAGAACCAAGCAAGGAATGATCAAAAGCACCAAGAAAAACCACAAAAACAAAGCATAATAGACAAAATCTCAAAAGCAAATAAGCAATATAACAGATCCACCTTGTCACTGTCCTTGCATATAAAATAAATGCTTAAGGTGACTGAAATGATGATTTCAAAGCTGATTAAACAGTCCAACAAAAAGAGCCACAACTCTAGATGGTACTCCATGAACCCAAATCTTCGCACAAGCCATCCCCGACCCAATTCACCAAGTCGAAAAAATCCCATTCATAGCTGTGATTTCTTTGTTATTCTAATGTCTTCTTTGTCGATGTTTATTATAGTAAGGACATCACCAATATAGTCATCTTAAAATCTGTAAGTTACTGCCCAGATCAAATGACAAATGCCCAGATCTTGATGTTTCATATATAGATTCATCCCTCTAAGTCCAACAGCTACGATGAGTGCCAAATGACAACTCTCCCACAATAGTAATCCTGATCTGAACATTGAAAAAATTCTAACCAGAAAGTGAAAGAGAGAGGAAAATAAATGAATTGAGATAAAAAGAAAAAGGGGATCTCCTCCATGATCAATTCAAATCCTTTTATGTATTGACATAAGGGGCACCTGGATGGATCCCACTTCAACTGTGAAGCAATGGAGATCTGGTAAGCAAAAGAAAAATCATCTTGGAAAAACAATGAATTTTACAGGGTATGTGCATGGTTTCGTGTAAAACCAACACTCCATAATTAAGACATTAATTGTCCATGTTAGGCAGCTCAACCTCAACCAGATAGGATCAATCTGGTCCAGACGATGGAATGGAAATTATTCAACCCAGAAATTGACACAAGAAAAGACCAACAACATTAAAGCACGGGAATTCCACACATGAGAAAAGTAATTCCCTTATTGGACAGGGAGATAACATGGGTGATATTTCCAAACCGAAAAGACGACCTGAAATATCATCAAATAAAAAGTACCGGTGGGAAGATTTAGATGGAGACCGAAAAGTTACAGAAACAGAATTATGAGCACCAAACTTTCAGTTCGGCACAACATACTCAATAAAGCAGATCGTGTTTTGAGTAATGCGCTAACGTGCGCCCGTTCCAGAAGATCAATCAATTCGGGACCTGACGGCGCACGTTAGCTCCGCACCTGCTCGTTCGAACGCGAGCTCGCCGGGAGAGTCTCGGACCGGGTAATGCGCTAACGTGCGCGTGCCTTCCTGAAGATCAATCAAATCAACTGCCGACGCGCACGTTAGCCCCGCCGGCGCACGTTAGGTATGGACTCGCTTTTTCGAACGGGAATTCGATCGGGCCAGTTAGTGCGCTAACGCGCGCGTCGCAATCAAGTCAAGAGCTGATGGCGCACGTTAGACATGGACTCGCTTTTGCCAACGGGGTTTCCATCGGGCCAGTAACGCCAGTTAGCGCGCGCTAACGTGCGCGCGTCTCAGAAGATCAATCAAATCAAGAGCTGATGGCGCACGTTAGACCTGGGCTTGCTTTTTACCAACAGGACTTCCATCAGTCGTCCAGGTAATGCGCTAACGTGCGCATGTTGCAGAAGATCCATCCGAAGCAAGATTCAAGAGCAAGAGAAAAGCTCCAAACAAACACACACACACAAAAAAAAAAGAAGGATCAAACACGAAAAAGAAGAGTGGCGCACGTTAAGGACCGAGACGCACCAGGCAGATCTTGCTCCCATGGCTTCCGAATCTCAGCAGATCATCCGCCTTCACCAGCGCCTCCTTCAACGCCACCAGATCTCTCATCACCTCCTCCTCGATCGCCTCCTCGCTCTCTCTCAACTCCTCCAACATCGGCGCAAGCAGCTTCAACCGCCTCGCCAAATTGCAAAACTGCTTCTTGAACGCGTTCCTGAAATCCGAAATCGTAGAGATCTGATCAACAATCTCGATCAGCTCCTGCACCAAATCGATCGATCCTCCTCTTTTCTCCTCAGCCATCACAGAAACAAAACCAGAAGCAGAAGCAGCAGAAGCTTCTCCTCCTGCTTTCTCGTCTTCCATCGAAGAGTGAGAAAGGAAGAAGACGAATGTAGCGATTGAACGGCCTGGATTCGTTAAAATGAGAAGAAAGATGATGGTGCCTTTGGTGTGGAGATTGAAGAGCGAAATGGGATTTGGTGTGGAGGTTGAAGAGCGAAATGAGAGAGTCGTGTTGTGGGTTGGGGTTTAACTAGGGTTAGGATTTGGTACTGTTGGCCGCGAGCACGAGGGTTTAGCGGGATGGTTTATGGAAGGCTGAGCTGGAATGATTGGGCTCTGTTGGCTAAATGAGCTTTCTTTTTGACCTTAATTGACGCTTCCCATAATCAGAAGATGCATGTAACTGAAAATTTGTTAGTAAATTGATGAGCTGTTTTTAAGGGTGGTATTTTTTTTAGCATTTCGTTCACAATTGGATTGAATCTCAAAAAAAAAGATTTATACGATCAAATCAGAGGAGCTAAATCAAAAACTAAGATGATTTGAGGTTTTTTTTTTTTTTTTCCTTCTATGTTTGATTGGGTGGTTGGATTGAATCTCAAAGAAGTATATATGACTAAATTTTGAAAAACTAAACCAAAAAGCTAGGATGATTTGACAGGGCTAATTTTGTTTTTAAAACTCCGCAAGTCATTTAAGTGGGTGGTCATGAGCTGGACTGCTTAAAACAATGTGTTGCAATGTGTTGTGTTGGTGGGGTAAGATTTCCCAATAGATCATTTGAGTGTATGTCTCATCAATTTGGCTTGCTCATAAATGGATGGGAATCTACAAAAATCGTTTGTCCACATTCGATGAATAAAAGGGATGGGTGAGGGAGAATCAGAAAGACAGCTCAATGGCAACTGTGTCCAAAGAACACTGATGCAATAGTTCAGGATTAGGATGAATCTGGATCAATGTTGAAGATCTGTTTGGACTATTCATCATGTGTTCCACCATATCAACATTGAGGATGAGGAGCACTGAATAATGGTCCAATTCATGTACTAGTTTTAAAGAAACAGAAGGTTGAGCACTATTTCATTGCCACATTTTTTTTTTATTAGACACATTCATTCCAACTACCAAATGCCTAAGTTTTCATTCTCTCTTCCCTCTCTCTCTCTCTCTCTGTTTCTTTACAAAGAAACTAGATGGAATTCTTTGGTGTTGATCAATCACAGATATTCTGGCCCAGTTGCAGACCATGTTCTGGATGATAAGATCATGAGATGAGAAAACAGACCCAAAAATACATTCAGGACAAATAGATAGTGGGGCTGCGTGCAACTTGGTTCACCTGATTTTAAAATCGAAATTAGCAGCATCCCACTAACATTCCAAGTAAGAAAAGCCTAAACTTCTTGTGTTGACTTCTACTTTCATTTGCTTATTGGCAGTTAGGATGATTGGACCGGCATGATTTTTCAATTAAATTATTGGAAGGGTTATATCAATCACATGAACATGAAAACGTGTGTCTTGGACTAAATTTGATTTGAGGATCATGAGGGCATTTTCTTCCACGGTGACAATGGATATGCATGAAACAGTGATAACCACATTTTTTTTAATCAAATAGTTAATTCAACATGGAATAAACTCAGATTGACACAAAATTTAAGAATACCTCCACTCTGGTTGTAAGCATTTTTAACTGGAGTTTTCTATTATTTGAAATTTCTACAGTTAGCCAATCCGATATAATTGGGAAAAGCCTTTGATGATGATTCGAGATGATAATTCTGCAATGTAGAATTCTTATATATCCATTTTTTGAAATACTTGTAAGTGCACAAAAATTCACAGACCTGGGGGTAGTGTTTTCGAGACTTACTGAGGAGGACGGAGGCTGAAGCTCCTTATTGATGATGGAAGAATCGCTGTCTGGAAAACCTGGGAGATGGAGAAGAAACAGGTCAGAGGACCCTGTCTTGGGCAGCGCGGGGCTCTCCGATGCCTAAGTCAATATGAGAATTGGACAGTAGGATGGAGACGGAGAAGAAGATGGCGTACCAATATGTGGCATATTTGTTGGCCATCGCTGTATATCTTGCTCTGTAGCTGTAGCTGCGTTTATATATAAGGAGAGAGGAGGCAGGGAGGTAGCTAACTGTCCCATCATAGCCTACCTTGTTAGGTACTAGGGAAGTAGAGTCCCGTCGTAGCCTACTTTCCCTTAATTGCAGTCCCATCGGGCCTTATCCTGGCGCCTTGGGAGCTGTAGAAGCCTCTCTGGCAAAAGATATGGGCTGTGCCCTTGTCTTGTCATATCTTCTGTTACATGGATGAGTGTGCAACTATCAATGGTCGTCCCGGTAGGGATGCCGAGATGTATGACCAATGACGAAATGAAGAAGGCCGGACTGGAAGATACCGAGCTGGAGACTGGAGCTCTGCTGCTCTCGAGGTCTTGGCCGAGATGGAGCTGACCGAGGCCAAGACATGGAGCCAAGGTAGGAGCACCTGGTGCTATTGCTGGAGCATTGGGCCGAGCTTGTGGATGCTGAGACCGAGCCTTGCCGAGATGGATTAGCTCGTGCGGGAGCTCGAAATGGAGCAACTGGACGGGATTTCAATGAGCTTGAAAATATTCCCACACAATACTACTCAATTATTGTTATTTCAAAATTCTTCTTGGGATAACATTTGAAATTCTCCAAATGCTCCAAAACAAAAAAATATAGAAATGCTTGCAATCAGATCTCAAAGAGGGTCCAGATTTGTGGGCATCTGGGTTCTTTTATTTTGATTACCAGTGAAGGTTTTGCACAGGGCCCACCATAATTTGCAAGGAACCATGAGAGGATATTGACAATCCATACAATTCCAAGTATACAAGAGCTGATTTTGGAGCCCAGAAAATTGATAGGAGTGTAAGAGTCTGTAAGAGGATCTTTGACTTTCTGCAAGTCATATAAGTAAATATAAACAATCCCATTAGGTGAAAGACAAGCCGAAAGCCTAATGAAACGAGCACAGCTGGCAAACGCTAAATACAAAAGTTCCTAAAAAGCAATAGAATAGAAAGGAAAAGTAGAAAAGTTCCTAAAAGCAATAGAGATTTGGACCAAGGAGAAGTCCAATGTCGCCACGGCTGCGGCACGTGGTCGACGTGGAGCCTATGGAATCGGCATTCTCTAGAGATTGGTTTTGGCCCACAGTTAAGTTACCATGAGAGGATCGATCGCGCTCTTAACTTGTTATTAGTATCAATGGGTATCCGATTCTCTGATTATCCGAAGGTTCCGATCCGTTAGGATCCGGGTCTGGGTCATTATTTTGATCCCGATAAGAAAATGGTTCCGGTTCCGGATCCTTTTTTTGGAACCGATACCTAAACGGTTCCGGTTCCGGATCCACAGTGGCTCAGACCCGTGGACCCGGGACCCGACCCAATATATACTAACATAAGGTAACTTTATTATGTGAGAACAGAACCCTTTTTACTTTTCTACTTTTCTACATTAGGGTTTTCTACTTTTCTACATCTCATTGCCTGTTTGGATGTGATTTCTGAGTTTTTGGTTAAAAGTATCTGTTATTGATAGACAAAATGTCACATTAGTGTTTGTAGGTACGTGATCCAATTGAAATGTAAAAAAAGCATAAATTTTTTAAAGAAAAATACAGGTATTAGTCTAGACCCGGAACCGGAACCAGACCCGCCTCACAAACGGTTCCGGTTCCGGTTCTGGTTCCCATTATTCTTAACGGTTCCGATTCCCTTCTTAGAAAACGGTTCCGGTTCCGGTTCCACCCTGGACCCGGACCGGAACCGACCCGTTTACAACCTTATTAGTATGTGCAGCCCAAAGGCTCCGGCCTTTGATGCTAACTGCTAAGTGCCCAGAGTTAGGATTCAGAGACCGAAACACTAAATTTTAAAGTAATTATATGTTTGAAAAGCCTATACAACATGATATTTATATATTTATAAATATTAAACTAATGGGTATAAATATATTTTATCGAAAAAAAAATTAACTTTTCAATTTAATCACATAAAATAGACAATAATTAATAAATTGGAAGAAATTTCTTCACTAAAAAAATAATTGTCAAGCTCATAGAAAAAAAAATATATAAACTAAAGATTCTGCACGGTTCGTTTCATATTCAGTTGATGCTTGTTATTAAAATGGTTGAATCGCGCTCCAAGGACAGATCCGCTCCGAAAATGCCAAACCGGATCAAGGAAGGGGAGGAGAGATTCCGGTTACTAAACTTTGCTGTTGCAGCAGTCCAATCTGAATGGATAAGCCGCCTTATGTAAAGTCATACACCATGATAGGTCCACCAACTGTGACCGAGTGGTAAATCCTCACAGGATCCAGACTCTTGAAACCTATGAGGTGGATGTGGTAAGTGCAGTCGTGGCCCACCTATCAATCTATCACACAGAATCGATCAATCTCGTCCGTTGAAACCTGTTGGAAAATCTGATATCCCACCTTAGAAAGATGATTTTGCATTCCAGCGTGGCATGGGGCCTATTGACTGAAGTCATCAGTTCTTTTGGCGTTAGCCCAACGGCTGGGATGGGAGCCGATACCCGTCAACTTTTGAATCTTCCCATGGGTCCACACGAAGGCCCCATTGGAAGCAATCCAATTATGAAATGTACAAGGGCCTTTCTTTCTTTCTCTCTCTTTTTTTTTTTTTGCATGGAAGGATTTTCTCCTGCGCACTGTGCATCGGGACCATTTGTTATGTAGGTCGACCCAGTGAAATTTAGGGTGGATCTTGCCTTATTTTAACTGTTTTGCTCAAAAAGTTCGAATCTTAGAGTGGATTTGATAAGATTTATGAAGGTTGATTTGAGTGAAAGATTCAAATATAAATTTTTGTTCTGTTTAAGTTTGTAGGCATTAGGGCATGGGAGAGGATGGCTTTGTTTGGAGATGATGGATAAATGTGAGTTGCAGCATATTGTGAAGCCTAATTATTGTAAAATAGTGGCTAAGTTTAGACTGGGGAATGGTGGGGTTTGTTAAAGCCAAAACACTAACTTTGAAGGAGTTCTCAATTTTCTTGAAAAATGGATATAATTATAAATGATCGTAAGTGGGGATGAACTATCATAAATGTCAGAAATTGTGTGTGGCCCGCATGTTATGGGTCCCACGTTAGATCAAACATAGCAGAGGCAAACATAGAATACAATTATATTTAAAGTAACATTTCATTAGTCTTCATAAATAAGACGCCAATAAGATAAGTGGATGTGAGTTTCTACGTAAAGAGTTCTCCAGTAAACTTGATTCTTAGGACTTGTTTATATAATGATAATATGGAATTTAAGACCTATGGGCCCTTTTAAAAAGCCCACCTTAATTCATGTCCACCATGAGATTTTAAGCACACATCAATGTGACAAAAATTGTGATTCATGTCTTCCATGTGATCATAAATTACGTGTGCGTGGAGTTTGGTTTATCCATTTAGTGAAGTGGCCCGTTTCAAAGTTGGGACGGTGACCACCAACAAGACTAGGCCAAGTTGAAGGTAGAGCCCAGGATCGTGTATGTATTCATATCATCGTTAAAGTCATGTTCCAACTATGCTAGGATCATGTATATGAATTCTATTTCTAAGATTAATCTTATCTAACTTATTATTATGTTACACCCCATCCCAAATTAAGTACGATTAACTCTAATTAATCGTGATTACCATAGATTAAGATGTGCTTAATTAATTTGCATGAGATTAAGGAGCAATGTCACTAAAATTAGTCTTAGGTGACTAAGTTAAGCCTAATGAAATGATTTGGAATACATGAACTTGCTTTTAGACCCCAATTAGTGAGTGTGAGGACTTTCTCGTAAGTATCGATTTATGTGGAAATAGTCGAATTGGGTGGAATTTGATACCAACATGTGTATCTTAAAGAGTACACCAATTGTCATAATATACTTAATGTCATTTGAGTTAAGATGAATCAAGTGATTTTTAATTGACTCAAAATTGAGATACATGGAATTGAGTGGGTGCAAGTGCAAAATTCCTGAGATGAAATGTCAAAGCACCCAGATGTCATACATGCAACTGTTACATGGAACAGCTGCCCTTCATGCTATATTCCTGCACAATACTTGTCATGTAAAAGTTCCAGCACAATTCAGTTGTGCATTTCTTCAGTTTTAGCTGTTATGAGCTGATTTTCTTTCTTCTTCGTTCTTCTTCCATACTTATCAAACTTGGAAAAGTACAAGTGAAGTGAGAAAGAAAGTGGGTCTTCATCGTCTATGAACTTCCTGAAGTCAAATCTTAGGAAAGAACTTGAATCCTTTTGGTTTCTTCCTAAAGTTCAAGTGGGTTTAGAAGATACGGTTCTGGTCATCCTCTTCCTCTATTTCTTTGTTTGATATTCTTTGAAGATTGAGTGAGAATAGGACCTGAGATTCTTTTCTTCAAACTTGGGTGAAAGCTGCGCTGTCATTTTCCTCTTCCCTGTGCTTGGGTTTCTTGAAGAAAAGGTTTGAAGAAGAAAGAGTGAGATTGGACAGAATCCCACCATTCAAGCCCAAGAAGAAAAAGGGGTTTTTAGCATAGAGGCAAGTATAAATTAGTTTTATGGTTCAATTGCTACTGCATGTTATTTGGATGTAGAATGCATCCATTGAATTAGGTTTTCTTTCCATTTGTTAAATAATATAGTATGAAACTTGAATGGAATTGATTGAGTAGTGTGTCATGGAATAGAAGTGTGAATTGTGTTTAAATGGTGTATGGAGAAGGGAATAGGAGGTTCCAAAAGTTTTAGTGCAGGTTCAAAGGAAATTGGACAGACCAGAATTCGTGTATGAATTCTGTGTCTCGTCTCTGGGCATCATCGGTCAACCGACGCTGTCGGTTAGCCGTCGGCTAACCGACGAGTTGACCGATAGTGTTAAATGGGTAGAAAAACACATCTCTGGTTTTCGAACCGAGACCTGACCGATCACATCGGTCAACCGACGAACACCTTCGGTCAGCCGAAGACTGAACCGACACAGCATCTGAAACAAGAGGATTTGCCTCTGGTTTTCGAACCGGCAACTTGACCGATACCTATCGGTCAGCCGAAAAGCACATCTCGGTCGACCGACAGGTCAACCGATGAGTGAACCGACAGTGCATCAAAATGATGTATTTTCAGACTTTAGGTCTGTAATTCATAAGATAAAGCCTATTGATTTATTCAAGGCTGTTTGTACCTTTATACCGTCAGTAAGAGTTAAGTACGGGTCTTTAATGTGCAACTTTCCATAAGAACTGTAATGTCTATCAAACATAACACGTGTACATTAAATGACCTAGCAATATACCCATTTGGTTGGTATTCATTGGAATTAAATTAACTGAAACTAATGAACTCGTAACCGCTCATTGTAATCAACTTTAAAGATTAACATTGTATATGAATTACTTGTGAATCGGGACGGCACTACATAATGATTTCTACATGCTCATTGAGCTGATCTTGATACTGTCTGCAGCAGTTATTTGTGGAGTGTTCCGGAACTCCGTGGTGATGTCAGTAGTTCCTGGCCCGGACACTGATAATCCCACATATTATTCTTCTATTGAGAAGATGGTCATGTCTCCTTGTTTACGGAGATGTTACTCCTTCCTTTAAGGAAGATGGCACTTGATTTGGTTATTATGGAAATTTTATGTTAGTTGCCAAGTTGCCAATGTCAAGGATGAATATCCTTATTGACTTGTTATAAGATTATGAACTGAATATTAACTGAATATTGTTTACTGTTTTACAAGTAGCATGTATGATCATAAACACTGTTTATACTTTGCTGAATTGTCGAATTCACAGTGTTATGATGACATTACAGGCCCAGCTGCCCTTACCGTTGGTGCGACCGCACCGGCAGCGGAGGAGACCACTCCAGTTCCGCCGGGCGGATTAGTGGAGTGGAAAGGATAATACATATGTGTTTTGTATTTTGAGAATTTTGTTGTAAATCTTGTAAATGGATATGAAAACTTTTGTATATGTTCAGTTGAGATCCTTGCATTGTTTTAGCATGCAAGTGATGATCATGATTGAGTTGTAAATAACTTTTGCAATCAATATAAATATTGGTTTTTGATATTCCGCATATTGTGATTTGTATCCCTTGTGAGTTTTACGCGTTAAAATTCACGGGAGTAAATATGGTTTCGACGCCGGTTAACTCGAATGGATTAAATTTCGGATTCGGGTCGTGACATATTATTTTTTGGATGTTTAATAATTGCTACTTCGTTTAGGTTTGTACAATAAGAGGATTTTAAACTCAACCAATTTCTATTCCGTGGGAGAGAGGAATCATGTATTTCTATCCACCCCTATAGAAATTTAAATACTCTCTATCGAAAAAAAAAGTTCTTTTTTTTAAAAATTTTTCCCAAGAAAAATCTGCCACACCAAATAAAATAGTATGCTTCAAGGAAATCAAAACAATTTTCATTTCTCTCATGGAATCCTCTCATAATAGAATGAAATGGGCTTGGCCCAGACCCAACAAGTAATTTGCAGACGTCACCCAGTCCATCGGTATTTCCTCTATGAAAGGTGTTAATTAGGGTAGTCAAAATGCCACACGACACGAACCCACACGATATTAATGGGTTCGGGTGAACTCTTAATGGGTTCGGGTCATTAACAGGTCAAACCTGTTAACACGCTAAGTTAACGGGTAGTGTACGAAGTAAACTAGTAACTCGTTAACAACCCGCTTAACCCGTTAAATTTTTTTTAGTCCCTAAGTGGAGCTAGAATTAATTTATATTTATAAAAAAGAAATTAAAGTTTATTATTTTATAGTAGGGTTTTAGGTGGGATCCACTCGTGATCCTCACTTACAGTATCGTGTGGTTTATATATTTTTCTCCTTATATATTTTTGTATGGGTTTTCTTTTAATTTTCCAAATGACTTAATTACTTAACGGATTGAGTCGTATAACCCGTTAAATTAACGGGTTGTGTTCGGGTTGGATTTTTTTACCCATTAAGTTAATGGGTCGTGTATAAGTTGAGGTGATTTTAATACGAATTCGTTAACCCGTAACCCGAATTTGTTAACACGACACGATTTACGGCGCTAGTTAATCAACTTCTAAGAAGTCAAGTCAACCCACTTGCGACCTGAAAGATTTGAATATGTGTAGTTTCAACGGTCCAAGTCCTCAAAAACAGATAAAAAAAATTCCCAGTCCTCAATATATATTTTTTCTAATTCTATTGAGCATCCATTAACATAAAATAACCATGATCAGGAAGAAACTGACCAGGGATAAGAATTATACTTGTTTGGTTTAATAGATCATTTGATCATTTAGAGGTTGTTTATTTGCATTGAAATACATAGGAATTCTATGCAATGGATATTCTTGAGGCGGATAAAAATAAAGTCGGTGACTTTTCAAAAATGAGCATCCATTGAATCAAAGTAAAATGGGAAATGCCGAGCCTTTGGTCTTCATTTTAACCACTTAAAAAAATTCCTATGTATTTTAATGCACAGTCTAATCTGCATATTTTGACTTCAAGTAATTGTTCGCTCCACATCCAAACAGCTCTGAAAGTTCTAAACACAAACAAATTTTTTTTTTTTTCGTTGCATATTGACATTTCCACATTTTTCAAGTAATTGAAGTGAAGGCATTCTTCCTGGTTTGTGTAGAAAGAAGATTTGGACTCCAAGAGGTAGCAAACTATTTCTGCTACATAGGCGAGTAAATGCATTATATCACAGAATATTGTGTCACAGCAAACATTAGAAATTGAAACCCCAGAAAACATTTAAGTATCAGGTTTTCCTCCTCGATAAAAAATGAAACAATTATGGAAATGAAATTCCATTCAAAATTGTCTTGTGCAAGCATATACTAAACAGGTCATTTGATGATGAAAAAATGATATCCAATATGCAAGAACATGCCCTAACTTGTTCAGTTCTTAGTTTCCCGTCTTCAAAGGCCAATGGGCCTTCTTAGAACAGACCAAACAAGTAGTGTTTAGAAATGACACCCTCTCCACCAGTCTTCCACTAAGGAAGGATGTCTTTTATCATTGCCTTCTTACAACAGACTCAAGAAGCAGTGCGTAGATATTTATGATGTACGGATACTTCAAAATGGGCAACATATCAGGCAACATATCGTGTTGTTTCGTATCTGATACTTCACTTTTTATGTGTAAAATCCGTATCTTTGCTGTGTCCATGGCGTGTCCTGCTTGCCGTATCCGAGCATCATAGGTAGAGATGACACACTCTCCACCGTTTCTTCCACTAAGAAAGGATAAAAAAGGGAAGAAGAAGAAGAAGAAGAAGAAGAAGAAGAAAGGATGTCCATCTGAATGACTTAGCAAGTCAAGTCAGCTAACTAATCAAAACCTCCATGACTTGCGACTCAACTGTTTCAATCCCTTTGCTTCATGCAATCCAACTCTCTTCTCTTCTAATACTCTAGATCTTTGATGGCTTCCATCTTGCTTCTCTTTCTCTCCGCAATCTATGCCTCATCCTTGTTACTCCATCCAACACATGCAATAATACCACTAGGTTCACAGTGGGTATTTGGTTCCGGGTATGATATTGTCCACTTTGGGCCCCCGCAGGGTCACCCTCATAGATTTGTTTCTGGGAGTCCGGCTCACCGGTACCCAAAACGCGTCATACCAAGTAAAGACGGCATTGCACATTTAAGCCCGGGCTCTGGGCTGTCTCTTGGCGATGTGGGATCTTACGGACAAGTCAAAACTAGACAGTTGTATGGACAGCAAACCGAGATGATCCGCCAGTCCCTACCACCTCCAAATTGCTACTAACCAATGGCGGGCTACTACTAAAAACTCCAGGAAGTCAAGATAAAACCATCTCGGGCTATATATCATCTACCGCTGCCTCCGCTTCACTGCAAAATCTCTTTGATTTTGACTCCAATATGATCTGGCAGACCTTTGATTCCCCAACTGACACCATTTTAGCTGGCCAAAAATTAGAAGACACTCAACTATTTTCGAGCATATAAGATACCAACCACTCCACTGGGCGGTTTCGGCTGAGTATGTAGTCTGATGGGAACCTTGTGTTGTACCCCTGGGTACAGTAGATACTAGATACTGGTGAAAATTCTTATTGGTCCACTGGTACCTATTGGATCCAAGGTTGGATGTCACTATAACTGAAAACCAGTGGGTCAACAGCACCAATTCCACTATGAAACTACTACTTGATCATATACGTTCCAGTTCCAACAGAGGGACAAGAGTTTATCTTGCAACGCTAGATCCAGATGGAATTTTCCGACAGTATTCACATAATTTTGAGAGGAACAATAGCTCAATGGAGTTCACTGATGTGACACAATTTGACAACAAATGCCAAGTGAAGGGCACTTGTGAGAGAAACAGCTACTGCACTCATATTGGTGCTCAGCATGATTGTCTCAATCTGCCTGGTTACAAGTTCAAGGATCCAAGCCAGCGCCAAATGGGCTGCTTCAAAAACTTCAGCAAAGAAGATTGCACAGGAAAGAGTGATAGGATGACATATTCCATATTTCCTTTGAAAAATATGGTCTGGCAAGACAGCAGTTATAAGATCTCATCATCGAAGAGTGAAGAAGATTGCAAGGACAAGTGTTTAGGCGACTGCAATTGTGGGGCAGCAATATTTGATGGCACAGAAACACAATGCAAAAAGATGAAGATTCCACTGAAATATGGGAGAACAGACAAATCGGACTCAACAACACCTTTTGTCAAAGTTGGCAGAGGAAGTCTTAGCAAAGGAAGTCCTGTGAATATAAATAAAACTGTCTTCTGCAACTCAAAAATCTTCATAGAAATCGAAAGAAAGAGCCACTCTCATAAAGAAATCGTAATTGTAAGTGTTACTCTTGCCACTTGACTCACCTTCATACTTGCTATTGCAATTTTTCTTATTTATAAACGTCAAAAACGACATTACAGAAATATGTCTGAAGAAAGAAATCTTGGATTGAGTGAGGAGATTGTTTTGAGGTCGTATTCTTACAATGAGCTTCAGAAAGCAATAAGAAATTTCAGGGAAGAACTGGGCAAGGGAACTTTCAGGAGGGTCTATAAAGGGGCCATATCCCGTGGCACCAGAATCATTGCTGTAAAGAGACTCGACAGATTAGTAGAGGAAGGCAAAAGGGAGTTCCGTGCGGAGATAATGGCGATAGGAAGAACCCATAAGAGAAACTTGGTTTGACTGATAGGCTTCTGTGATGAGGGTTCTACAAGACTTTTGGTTTAAGAATACATGAGCAATAAATCGCTTGCAGACCTCCTTTTCAAGGCTGAAAGACAGCCCTGTTGGAATGGAAGGGTGAGAAATGCATTGGATGTGGCAAGAGGGATTCGCTTTCTACATGAAGACTGTGAACCCCATATCATCCACTGTGATATAAAGCCTGAAAAAATACTAATGGATGATTCTTGGAATGCTAAGATCTCAGATTTTGGACCGGAAAAACTTCTGATGCCAAATCAAACAAGAACCTTCACTGGAATCGGGGGGACAAGAGGGTACCTAGCACCTGAATGGCACAAGAACACACCTATATCAGTGAAGACGGATGTTTACAGCTATGGTATTGTATTGTTCGAAATCATTTGCTGCAGGAGGAATGTTGAATTAGATGTTCCAGACAATGGGATGATTCTCCAGGAATGGATTTACAACTGCTTCGAGGCCAGAAAGTTGGGTGAACTTTTGGGAGGAGAAGTAGAAGTAAGGATGCTGAAGAGGATGGTTAAAGTTGGATTGTGGTGTATTCAGAATGAACCTGCTCTTCATCCTTCTATGAAGAACGTGACTCTTTTGTTAAGAGGGAATGGACATACCAATTCCTCCATCACCAGCTGCATCCACCATGTCCTGAGAGGCGTTTAGTTGTGTTAAAAATTAGACTTTCATAACAAATAACATGTGAAGACAGATCGATGCTGCAGTTTCTGACTTCAGTTTCATCATTATATGCCACCAAAGTAAAGGGTAGCATGCATTTAAGACAGCAGTCAGTACTAAATACTAATTGGTTAATGTTGGATATTATTCCCATGATGAGCTACTCTATAAAAGATTTAATGTAGCATCTATGTATATTATATCCAATCTTTCAAAAAGATAGTTGGATGTACCCTTTGTTTCGCTTGTCTGCTCATTCCCTTCACTATTAACGAACCTCACGAAAAATCTATAATTTTATTTTACTCTTTTTGTAGAGCAAAGAATAGAATCAGAAATCCATTATGGTAAAGAATACAAATATCAGATAAATTTAGTATTCGAGCAGAATATAACTTAGTAACATTGATGAATTTTAGAGAAGCCACAAATTAAGCCAAGAAATATATTTCAAAACATCAAATGCATCGAAAACATATCTTACCTGGTTCAACACACTGTAAAATGACTGCATTTACTCTAGAAACATTTTACCACATTGAATTCTCATCTTCCTAACCACAATGTATCATAGGCTCAATGCACCAAAAACATATTACAATGCAGCAGAACAAATTGCTGAACATTTTTGTTGCTAATTCAAAGCCTTGAAGTGGTCTTTGTTTGAGAATCACTCCATTGACAGTCACCACACAGTAAGGAGTGCCTAAATAGTCATTTCCTTTGATTGGTGATTGCACCAGATGATGCCTTCTTCCAATTGCAAACATAGAGAAGTCTATGACAGATTATCAACCCAAGGAATTAAAAAACACAAACAACCATTGAAAATTCATGGGTGTTTTCCTATTTGGTCCCACATGGAGAATAGACTAAAACAAATGGATCATGCAACCACATCCTAAATGGGGGTCTTAGAGAACTTCCTCAATGAGGTGCAAAAACAGAATGGCAGGCTCATAAAAGTTTCAGAAAACTAGATTACAAACATTAGAGCTTGATGTGAGACATAAACATAGGTCAAATGGGATTTCATTAACACAAGGCAGTTGGCATTCAGTTTCTCATAAAATCAGAGAGTGGCACATACATGAAATCTTCTCTAATAAACAAAAAAGCAAAAAAAATACATAGATTTTTTTTTTTTTTTTTTGCTGACATAGGTGGTTTAAATAGACATCTCGTCGAACATAATGTAGATAGATAGTTATGCATAAGTTATAACTAGGAGAAGATTAATGTGGCATGTACGGAATGGAAGAGACATTTCGTCGAACATAAGAACTGCATTCCTCAGACAATGCATAAAAAGGCCAAGATACTTTGATGGGCACAGTAGAGACCAAGTACAACGTAACGGGCGATCGACTAATCTCGTCCGTCGATCCTAAGTGGCAGAATTGATATCCTATAAAAGATTTTGCATTCCAGCATGGAAGTGGTCCCACATGGGTCCATAACAGCAATGCATGTGACCCACATGTTGGACAGATAAAAGTTAGAAATGGCTGCATAGTGTGTTAAAAAGCAACCACTGAAATGAGTAGCCTGTACTGTACTGGACCCAATGGATTTTTTGGGTTTTGGTATGGGTCCAAAGATTGGACCAGAGATGGACTTTCAGGTTCCAATATGGCTGGATCCAGCTCAAATCTAGTCCATTGCCTAACATTGTCAATGGGTCTCAAGTCTGAATCCACCTCCTGTATTTATGTAAAACAGTCGATAAAAAATGCAAAAATCTGTGTTAGATTGGCATGAGCTGTATTTGTTGAAATTTAAAGGAATATTGACCGTACGACTGTTCTTACATCTAATATTTGCCCCATAATAATTGAAATTTATATAATTTCAGCAGCATTATTCATATAAAAATGGTGCGATATCGCACAAAATGATGTTACCGATATCGCATGGCCCTATTATATCGTACAACATGATGTGTGCGATATCTCACGGCCCTATCGTACAACATGATGTGTGCGATATCTCACGGCCTTAGAATATTACACAAGGAAAATACTTAAACTTTGACCGCTCAGAGGCTCAGATCCAAGGGTAGCTCTGTGGGCAATATCCAAAAATAAAATAGAGAGCTGCTAATGCCACACCCAAAACTTCTTTTTCCACACCCCTCTATTTTAAGACCAACATACCCATATGTGAAATTATAAAAAAGGACATAATTCATTGTTTCATACCTCTCCCAATTTCTCTCTACACTCACCCACCTCCACCCCCACCCCCACCCTAGCCACTATCGCCCCCTCCGATAGCACGTCGGAGGGGGAGGGGGAGGGGGAGAGAGGGAGAAGGAGTGAGAAAGAGGGCGAGAGAGAGTGGGCGGCTAGTAGGGATAGGGTTAGGGAGGGAGAGGGAGAGGAAGGGGGAGGGGGAGAGAAAGGGAGAGCAGGTGGCCGACAGAGGGCAAGGAGAGAGAGAGAGAGAGAGAGAGAGAGAGAGGTACACAGGGAGAAGGAGAGGGGGAAAGGGGAGTGTAGAGAGAAGATGAGGGAGAGAGGATAGTGTAATTTGGTAAAAAAAAAGATGTCTAGAGAGGAATTTTGGCATTTTTTTTACTTAAGTGGTGTGTCATGTGTGTAGAGAGAAGGGATGTGGAAAAAGAAGTTTTGGGTGTGACAATAGTAGTCTTAGCTGCTAAATGCACACTGATCTTTGCTCTACACACACTATACTTTTTTATGACCAATATACCCATTGTAAAATTACCTAAAAGGACATCTCTCCCTCCCCAACTTGTTTCTACACCCACCTATCCTCACCCCCACCCCAACCACCATCGCCCCCTCCGGCAGCACCGCCGAAGGGGAGGGAGTGAGACTGTCAGAGAGAGAGAGAGAGAGAGAGAGAGCGGGTGGGAGATAGGGAGGGGGAGAGATGGCGAGCGAAGGCGGGTAGGGAGAGGGAGGGAGATAGAGAGGGGGAGAGGGCGAGAGAAAGACGGAGAAAGGGAGAGCGGGTGGCGGGCGGGGGAAAGGAAGAGGGAGAGAGAGAAAGAGGGAAATGGAGAAAGGGAGAGCGGGCGGGGGAGAGGGAGAGGGAGAAAGGGTGGCGAGCTGAGGGGATGGACAGAGAAAGAGGGAGAAGGAGAGGGAGAGAGACCAGTGGAGGGGGAGGGGGATAGCTAGTGGGGGCAAACGGCGGTGGGTGGCAGGCGAGTGGGAGAGGGAGAGACAGGGATTTGGAGATAGGGTGGGCGGCTGCGGGCGACGGCTGGCGAAGAGGGAGAGATGGAGGGAGAGGGAGTGTAGAGAGAAGTTGAGAGAGTGTAGTTTAGATAAAATGGGTTCTGTAGAGAGTAATTTTGTTAATTTTTTAACTTAAGTGGTGGGTGTAGAGAGAAGAAGTATGTGGAGAGTAAAAATCAATGTGCATTTAATTTAAGTGGTGGGTGTAGAGAGAAGAAGTATGTGGAGAGTAAAAATCAATGTGCATTTAGCAGTCATAAGATATTCTGTTTGGTTGTTACTTTATGAAAATGGACCAATCTAACCTTTTGAAAACTTTATCAAATTTTATATTTGACTATTTACTTTTATAAGATAGCCATGTAGATGAGACTTTGACTTTCTGAGGATTTAAATTACCAAGGTGGTGGATGGATATTTATTTCTCATCTTCTCTTGATTCACTCTCTATTAGGAGTGATCTTTTATGATTACTTTTGTGTATTCACCATCGATCTTTCTTTTTAACCATTTATGGTATGAATTTTTAGGTATTATTCTATGCGAACAAATATCCTTTTAACCACTATGGATAGTTATTCACAAAAAAAAAAAAGCAAAAAAATCCACTATGGATAGCCACTGCATTTCTATTAAGAATTCCAGGAAGGGGATCTCCCGTCACAAATTCTTGCAACTAAAGAGGCCCTTAGCGAGGAAAGGGACACATACAAGATCTAGAATGACATGCCTTTTCACCTAGTGGACTCGCACACATGAATAGTGTGTGATTGGCAAAATTAGCGAAAGGTCCCTATAAATCAATGTTTCCAGCCTCCAGTCCAAGGAAAAACTTTTTTAAGGCCTATGGTCCAATCAGCTAGACTTTTTCCAGCCTTAGGTCCCTGCATCCACATGATCTCATTTTTCAAGACTAAATTGCCCTTCCAACCATTTTAGGAATAAAATTTTGAAATTTCAAACGAGCCTAGGTTTGCTGGGTGGGTTTGGATTATACAAAATGCCTATCTCCTCCTCCCTCACTCGCCAGATCTCTCCTCCTCCTCATCCTCCTTGTCCTCTCTGTCTTCGCCTCTGTCTCCGGCTACGGCGGCTCCGACGACGACGCCAGAGCAGAAGCTCCGTCCACGAAAGCTCCTGATCTGAGATCGAGATCGCTCAGCCTTGTCAAGATCTGGTGCGTCATCCTCGTCTTCATCGGAACCTTCGCCCGAGGTGTGTCCCCGATACCATCAGAACCTCGGCCCTTCGAATCCCTCCACAAAACCCCCATCTCCCGCAATCCAGAGACAAATCCTTCAAACCAAATTAAAAAGAAGGTCTAAGGTTTGAGTTTGAGCAACATACCTCACACTTTGTCCAAACTGCTCGATCCTCGTTGAGATCTACACTGCTGCCAGGTCTCGTCATCTTCATTTTATTTTTGTTTGTTTCAGTTGAAAGCAACCAAGTAAAACCACGTGTGCTCTCAGATCTGCGAAAATTGCCGCGGCCAACACGTCGCCGTCCCGCTGCTGCCGTGCCATCGCTGGTCCTCGGTTTCTGGTTGCAGATACCAGAACTCGAAGAAGAAGACGACCTAGGCGTTTCACCCAGGCCAGGTTGGTTCTATCCGGGTTGGGTTTTGACCTGACCCATTCCAGAAGCTCATTAGCAAGGTCAGTCAAGATCTGGATTTTTTGTGATAGGTTCCAGGTCAAGTTTGACCCGCTCAGCCCAGAAGCCTAGTCGCATTTACTAACATGATGACCGGAATCCACCATCGTTGTTGATGTTACCGGAGAAGAAAGGCAGCGGAGCCCGGGTCTATCTGTGTTTCTGTGAGATGTATCTGTGTTTTTGTAAAATTTATCTAAGTTTATTTGAAATTTATCTGCATTTTGGTGAAATTTATCTGAGTTTTTGTCAAAGTTATTTGTATTTTTGTCAAATTTATCTGTATATTTGTCAAAGCTAACTATGTTTTTGGCAAATTTATCTGAGTTTTTTTTTTAAAATTTATCTGAGTTTTTTGGCAAATCTATTTGCGTTTTTTGAAATCTATTTGTGTATTTTAATGTTATTTGTGTCAAAGTTATCTGTGTTTTTGTCAAATTTGTCTGTGTTTTTGTCAAAGTTAACTATGTTTTTTTGCAAATTTATCTGAGTTTTTTTCAAAATTTATCTGAGTTTTTTTGCAAATCTATTTGCATTTTTAAAAATCTATTTGTGTATTTTAATGTTATTTGTGTCTTTTGAAATTTATTTGTGTCTTTTCAAATTTATTGCGTTTTTTAAAATTATTGTATTTTTTAAAATTTATTTTCATTATTTTAAATTTATTTGCATTTTTTAAATTTTCTTTGGATCTTTTGAGATTTATTTGAGTCTTTTGAAATTTATTTACATTTTTTGAAATTTATTTGGATCTTTTGAAACTTATTTGTATCTTTTTAAAATTATTTCTGCTATTTGATTATATATTGCTGTTTTTTTTTAATTTATTACATTTTTTGAAATTATTGCATATTTAAAATTTATTTTCGTTATTTTGAAATTTATTAGTGTGTTTTTAGAATTTATTTGAAAATCTGGAGATTCCATTAATCGTGGGCAATTAAATGTTAGTGGCCATTATTAATGGGATATCCCACCAATCATGGAATATGATTTAAAGAAAGGGTAAACTAGACATTTCAGGTATCAAAAAAGTGTGAGAGGGACCTTTGGCTGCATGACTTTTTTTTGTGAATCTATGGCCATAAAGTAAAATGTTCAGGGACCCGTCGCCGAATGTCCCATTTTTTTTCTACTCTGTCCATAAAACAAGACCCTATTAATAACTAGAATTCCCTCACAAAAGTCATGGGGAGTCTCCTAAGTGAAAATTACCCGACATTCAAGTCCAATTGTCCAATTTAAGAGCCCCAGATTTCAGTTATAAGAGTTATAACAGCAGTTATATATTATTAAAATTTTGGAGCTCTTTAAAAGGAGGGTTACAATTATATCATATCTAATTAATCTACCTTCCTTTTCAACTCTTTTACCAAATTTTTTTTTTTTTCAACTCCTTACAATGTTCATGACTTCTGAGTCTTCACTGGGCCCAGATCCCAGCACCCTTGGACGGGTTGTGCAACCAAAAGTCTTTTTCCAATTCATATCTTCCATGTGAATAGATGTACGTTGCCACCTATCAATTTAAGTGTGCATGAATCTTCCTTTGTTCATTTAAAGGTGTGGCCCACTTCCAAATCAGGACAGCGACTGACACCGAGACTGGGCTAAGCTCGCTAATTAACCTAGTCAAACTTAATAAGATTTTTGAGCTTTTGCCATTTACATATTTTATTTGACATTTTTATTTTAGTTTAAAATAAGAATATGAAGTTGAGACTTGAGATGGAATAGAGGGAAAATGATCAGCATTAACATGCATTTTAACTTAGGAAATATGAAGTCACGCCAAAATATAGAAATTGATGCCTCAAAAAATGAAGTGTTAGATTTTCATCTTTCATGAAAAATTAGACAACTATGGAAATGCAATTATATGGAAGATTGTTGTGTTCAAGTATGATCACGAAATGTTGTTATGTTGGAGCAAATAAATTTAGAAATGAGCATTTTTTAAAGCATTTATGGAAAGACATCAATCGGTGATAAAATAAGAGAAACTTGTTTGAGATTATTTGAACATGTCCAACTCATGCTAGCAACGGCACCAATGAGGAAGTTTTTTTATGCCACTTGATTGCTGTCAAGGAGAAGAGATAGGCGGAAGAGTTCATGGATAGAAGTGGTAACAATGAATCTAAAGAAGTAGAACCTAATTGAGTATTTGGCTCAGGGTAAAATGGAATTGAGAAACAGATTCATGTAATTAATCCCAATATAGTTGGGACAAGACTTCCATAATGATGATGATGATGATGTTCAAAGATGCACTAACATGGGTTAATTGATAAGAAGAATGATTGGGGGAAAACTGTATGTTACCCAAAAACAAAGCCCTAACTTGTTCTATTTCTAATTCCCTCACATTTTCTCCTCAATAAGAGGTCAAGAGAAGGAAGGCCAATGCCAAAGTGGGCCTAGTCAAGCATCGCACAGAGGCCACCCACTCCACCAATATTTTCCTCTCCATGCAGGATATGTCGTTCTGAATGACTTGGGACTCTCTGTCCTTCTGAATGACTTGGGAAGTCAAGTCAACCAACGAGCCAAAAACCTTTATGACTTGGGGCTCAACTGTCTCGTTCCTTTTGAAAATTTCTACTCTATGGACCATCCATCTTAGGACTTAGATAACCATGCACAGGAAAGCCATAAGAAAAGGCAGCACATGCTTTTTTTCTCATCACAAGTAATGCAACACAACTCTCTTCTCTTCTACAAACTCTTTCATGGCTTCCATGTTGCTTCTTTTTTTCCCTGCACTCTTTGCCTCATCCTTGTTACTCCATCCAATGCATGCAACTATACCACTAGGTTCTTCCCTTAGCCCTACCACAAAGCCTACTTCATGGCTCTCACCTTCTGGCCTGTTTGCCTTTGGATTCTACAACCAAGGCAATGGCTTTGCAGTTGGCATCTGGTTGGCGACAAGTTCAAACAAGACAATTGTATGGACAGCGAACCGAGATGACCCACCAGTCCCTCCCGGCACCAAATTGCTATTAACTCAAGGAGGGCTTCTAGTACAAACTCCAGGAAGTCCAGACAAAAACATCTCAGGACATATATCCTCACCTGCCTCCTCTGCTTCACTGCTTGATTCTGGCAATTTTGTTCTCTACAATTCCAGCTCAGATATAATCTGGGAGACCTTTGATTTCCCAACTGACACCATTTTAGCTGGCAAACAACTATCACCCGGCAATCAACTAGTTTCGAGCATTTCAGATACCAATCACTCCACTGGGCGGTTTCGGATAAAAATGCAGAAGGATGGGAACCTTGTGTCGTACTCTATGGGTACAGATGATACTCCTGAAAATGCTTATTGGGCCAGCATGACTCTTGGGAGGATAGCAATCGTGTCACTGTACCTCAACATTAGTGGCTACATAGGCTTAGTCGACAGCAGCAATTCCACTATAAGGCAACTACTTGGCAAGCCTTTAGGTTCCAGGAGTGGGACAATAGTTTACCGTGCAACACTGGATACAGATGGGATTTTCCGACGGTATTCACACAACTTCAAGAGGAACAATGTCTCAGTGGAGCGCGATGATGTGACTCCTGTCAGCACCAAGTGTCTGGTGAAGGGAATCTGTGGGGTAAATAGCTATTGCACTCAAATGGATGCTGCTAAATATGATTGCTTTTGCTTGCCTGGTTACAAGTTCAAGGATCCTAACCAGCAGCTCATGGGCTGCTTTAGAAACTTCAGCGATGAAGATTGCATGGGAAACAAAGACAGAATGACATATTTCATATCTCCTGAGAGAAATATGACCTGGCAAGACAATAGTTATGAGATCCTACCATCCAATAGTGAAGAAGATTGCAAGGCCAAGTGTTTGGGCGACTGTTTTTGCGGGGCTGCAGTGTTTAATGGCCAGAACTGCACCAAGTTGGGGATTCCACTGAAATATGGGAGAATAGACACATCGGTCTCAGCAACAACTATGATCAAAGTGGGCAAAGAAAGTACTGTGAAAACAAATACAAATGAAACTGTCTTCACAGAAATTGAAAGAAAGAGTGGGTCTCATAAAGGTATCCTAATTGTAAGTGTTACTCTTGCTACTTGCCTCACCTTCATATTTGCTATTGCAATTTTGCTTGTTTCTAAACATGATAACAAACAACATTATAGAAAGATGTTGGAAGAAAGAAATCTTGCAATGAGTGAGGAGATTGTTTTGCAATCGTATTCTTACAACGAGCTTCAAAAGGCAACAAGCAATTTTAGTGAAGAACTGGGAAAAGGAGCTTTTGGGACGGTCTATAAAGGAGCCATATCCAATGGCACTAGAATCATTGCAGTAAAGAAACTTGAGAAAGTGGTGGAGGAAGGAGAAAGGGAATTCAGGAGGGAGATGAGGGCAATAGGGAGGACCCATCATAGGAACTTGGTTCGACTCATAGGCTTCTGTGATGAGGGTTCTTCCAGACTTTTGGTTTATGAATACATGAGCAATGGGTCACTTGCAGACCTCCTTTTCAAGGCTGAACGTCAACTTGATTGGAATGAAAGGGTAAGAATTGCACTGGATGTGGCAACAGGGATTCACTATCTGCATGAAGACTGTGAGCCCCATATCATCCATTGCGATATAAAACCTGAAAACATACTCATGGATGATTCTTGGACTGCTAAGATATCAGATTTTGGGCTGGCAAAATTGCTGATGCCAAATCAAACAAGAACCTTCACTGGAATCAGGGGGACTAGAGGGTACCTAGCACCTGAATGGCACAAGAACATGCCGATATCAGTGAAGACAGATGTTTACAGCTATGGTATGGTACTGCTGGAAATCATTTGTTGCAGGAGAAATATAAAATTAGAGGTTCCATGTGATCAAATGATTCTCTACGAATGGGTTTACAATTGTTTTGTGGCCAGAAAATTGGGTGAGCTTTTGGGAGGAGAAGAAGTAGAAGTAAGGATGTTGGAAAGGATGGTTAAAGTGGGATTGTGGTGTATTCAAAATGAGCCACATCTTCGTCCTACTATGAAGAATGTGATTCTTATGTTAGAAGGCAACATGGAGATACCTATTCCTCCATCTCCAACTTCATTCAGCATGTCCTGAGAGGAGGCTTTTAGTTGTGTGTTCTTTGGTAGAAGGCTTTTAGTTGAGATCATGAGGTTTTTAGTTTGTGTTAAATGCTGCAGTTTCTTTGTTATATGCCTCCATAGAATGGTGGCATATGTATCTAAGATTGTAATAATTTGTTTGAGTCATATATTTGTAATACTTTATGAAGAATTTATTGTTGCCGTCATATAATCCATGGGTACCTAGTTATAGGGCGGCCCACCTAGGGAGGGGCTGGGGAATTGAAAGATATGGTTGTGGCCTTGATAAAAAAAAAAAAAAAATAGACCCCATCCAATCATCTTAACCCTTTCATGAAGGGCCGGATATATTTTTTTTGACAACCACTTTATTACTCTAAAATCATATCATAGTGTTCGACCCCAACCCCTATACAACCCGCCCCCACCCTATCCCCCGGTTTTGAGCACTCGACTTCTAACTCTGATACGATGTTGATCGATAACCAATCAACGGCATAAGCGTTAGATTGAAATAGTACAAAATTAATGCATCATAAAATCATTAAACTTGATGGACTTGAAATTTTATACATGGATGAGTCACATTGAAAAATCCTCCAATCCCCACCTCCCCTATGATTGGTGGGGCCTTAGATGGACCCCACAAGGCCATGGTCATGGACGGTCCACGGGAACCGTCTACAGGAGAGCATGGCCAAATAGAAATAATACATAATTCATTGGGATTTTTACGATTTAACCCATCTTAAAGTTGGGTTCCACAAGAAAATGACTAAAGATCCCAAAATGACAGTACATCACATGCTATGAGTATTATTTAGGTTCAATACATGGAAAAAAAAGAAGATGGATGGGTGATGGTTGTGTTCTTTTATTTTAGAGATTTTTATAGGGAAATAGGGCTTAACCCTTAAATCTTAATTAATTAGTTTAGATTTTGTAAAGGGCCCTCCATAATTTATAACACAATAGAACTTTGAGAGGATCTTGACTATATGTACATGGAGTTCGGATCACCTAGGGTTTTGACTTAGAGAAATCTTACGTTGAAAGAGTGAAACCACAATAGGGCCGATCTATTTAAGATTTGAGCCGCTCAATATATATGCCCACTTCATGTATGGGATATCCTCAAATTTCACTGCAACTCATCATTGAAAATTTTAATAATGCAATCAACATGTTATCAATCACACTCATCGGTTGTATGTATGGGATTAACTCCTATTAGAGTAAGATTTGGGAGTATACCCCACACATGGGAATGGATTTCATTTTAAAGTAGCTTGTATTTTTATTAAGTGGGCTCCAAGATGGAATTCTGCTCCTCAATTCAGGGTTTCTTTTAAGTCATATTTCGGGTCCAAATCTAGATCCAAATGTTCTGGATCCTTATATGCTTCGATTTGAATCCAAAAATAGTCTCCATACCTGCATTATTTGAAAGAAGACTACAGATACCCATTTGCAACATCTAATGAGTCCGGAACCCTTCTTGTTGGGTCTTTTAAACGCTTCCCATAAGTGGGATGTGTGAAACTCACTGTGGGGCCTACTTATTCATAATACAAACCGTTAAAATTGAATTGCATCCCCTCTAGTAACATATCCTCATATTATACTTTTATACTTTGATATGATATGGTCCCATTGTCAGCTTGATCTACAATGACATTAATGTGCTCTTTTCACCCATGGGACTTGTAACGATGTTGGGTTTTCAATCCATGCCGTCCACAAATGCAAGACCCTCTAACTTAAAGGGGAGGATCAAAATTCTCTTACAACAGCCGTACAAGAGTTCTTAGGGTGAAAATTACCTGACATTTCAGTTCCAATCTAAGAGCCCCAAATCTCAGTTATAAGAGTTATAATTAACATCATTAAGGATTTGTAGCTCTTTCAAAGGAGGGTTAATATTATCACATTATTTTACATATCTGAGCTACCCTCCGTCCCTTTTATCTCACATCTAGGGTCCAGATTAGGGATGGTAACGGGGCGGGGACGGGGTCAGGGATTCCCAGCCTGCCCCCTTGGACGGGCTGTGCAAAGAAAAGTCCTTCTGATTCATATCTTCAGAGTGAGTGAATAGACACTACAGGGTACAGAAGATTCATCAATAACGTGTGCGTGGGGTTTCCTTCACAAGGACGACAGGCAATGAGAATAGGGTCAAGGTCGACAACAAAATCCTTGGCAAAACGATTCTCGCTTTTGCCAAAAGTCACAATAAAAAACATATTTGGCAAATGTGAATCCTAAAATTCCCTCCATAGGATTTAGAAGTTTTCACTTTTGCGGATTTGCCCTTCAAAATTAATTCTTCTCGGCTATATCTATGTATCCACAGCTACATAAAGATACTTATGTGAAAACCTCAGCTGTACAAATCCTCAATGAGAAATGCATGTTTCAAGAGTAGTGACACGAATTCTTCACCCATTACCAAACATGCTCTAACCAAGTAAGAGCAGCGCCCAGGGTCATATTTTGTCCAAGTCCAAATCTTTAGGGCTAAGCAAAATTATGCCCTTGCACCCCATTAAGCTATCACCTAGATGCACCCAAAGGGGTATTATGTGAATTAGGTAGGAGTTGTCCTGGATGATCTCAATGTTTATTTTTATGTTTAGGGCTTCAAGGTTCCATGATTTTCTAAGGTTGCATCATGTATTGCAATTAAAATCCAAGGAAAAGTGGGATCCATCAGTGTCAAATTGTTATGGATGATAACTTACAGGATGGTGTGTGTGGAGTAATGTTTAGATTAGATTGCGCATTACTTTGAAGATTTTTCCTAATTAACATATTACCTAGTCTAACTTATTGAATTTTTAGGTCTTAAAATTTCTTTATTTGATACTATTTTTAAAGTTCAGTTTAAAATAATAATATGAAGTTGAGATGGAATGGAGGGAAAATATTCAGGCATCAGACATGCATTTTAGCTCAGAAAATATAGAATCATACCTATATATTGCTAAAGCCAAGAGGTGGAAATTGAAACCTTAAAAATGAAGTCTTATATTTTCATTTTATGAGAAAAATTAGACAAGTACGGAAATGAGATCATATGGAAGATGGTTATGCTCAAGCAAGGGTCATTTGAGGAGGAGGAAAAGTGAGGGAAGAGATGGTCCATTAAGCAAAAACATGCCTTAATTTGTTCTTCTTCTAATTTCCCCCTACATTTTCTCCGCAATAAAGAGATCAAGAGAAGAGAGGCCAATGGTCCTTAGGCCCAGACCTAACAAGCAGTCTGCAAAAGCTAACACCTCCACCAGTTTTTTCCTCTCTGAAAGGAAGTCCTTCAGAATGACTTAGGAAGTCAAGTCAACCAGCCAACCAACCAACCAGTTGCCAAACCCTTTCATGAGTTGGGAGACAATTCAAACCCTTTTATTACTTGGGACTCAGCTTTTTGGATCCTCATTTGTAAATTTCTTTTCTATGGGCCATCCATCTTAAATAACCAACCATACACAAGAAAACCATATGCTTAAGAAAAAGCAGCACATGCTTCTGCTTCATCACAAGGTCATGCAACCCATCTCCTCTTCTACAAACTCTTTCATGGCTCCCATCTTGCTTCTCTTTTTCTCTGAACTCTATGTCTTGTCTTTGTTGCTGCATCCAACGCATGCAATGATATCGCTAGGTTCTTCTCTTAGCCCTACCACAAAGCCTGCTTCATGGCTCTCACCTACTGGCCTGTTTGCCTTTGGATTCTACAACCAAGGCAATGGCTTTGCAGTTGGCATCTGGTTGGCGACAAGTTCAAACAAGACAATTGTATGGACAGCGAACCGAGATGACCCACCAGTCCCTCCCAGCACCAAATTGCTATTAACTCAAGGAGGGCTTCTAGTACAAACTCCAGGAAGTCCAGACAAAAACATCTCAGGACATATACCCTCACCTGCCTCCTCTGCTTCACTGCTTGATTCCGGCAATTTTGTTCTCTACAATTCCAGCTCAGATATAATCTGGGAGACCTTTGATTTCCCAACTGACACCATTTTAGCTGGCCAACAACTATCACCCGGCAATCAACTAGTTTCGAGCATTTCAGATACCAATCACTCCACTGGGTGGTTTCGGATAAAAATGCAGGAGGATGGGAACCTTGTGTCGTACCCTGTGGGTACATATGATACCGGTGATAATGCTTATTGGGCCAGCTATACCGATGGAATGAGGAAGACCATGTTCCTGTACCTCAACATCAGTGGCTCCATAAGCTTGATCAACAGCAGCAATTTCCTTATAGAGAAACAACTTGAAGCGCCAGTCAGTTCCAGCAGTGGGACAACAGTTTACCGCGCAACGCTGGATACAGATGGAATTTTCCGACGGTATTCACACACATTTGGGAGCTACGAGTCCATTGATGTGACTCCTGTCAACAACAAGTGTATGGTGAAGGGAATCTGTGGGATAAACAGCTATTGCACTCAAATGGATGCTAGTTTTGTTTGCCGTTGTCTGATTGGTTACGAGTTCAAGGATCTTAACCAGCAGTCCATGGGCTGTTTGAGAAACTTCAGCAATGAAAATTGCATGGGAAAGAAAGATAGAATGGCATTTTTCATGTCTCCTGAGAAAAATATGACTTGGCAAGACAGTAGTTATGAGACCTTACCATCGAATAGTGAAGAGGATTGCAAGGACAAGTGTTTAGGCGACTGTCTTTGCGGGGCTGCTATGTTTGATGGCCAGAACTGCAACAAGTTGAAGATTCCACTGAAATTTGGGAGAAGAGACACATCTGTCTCAGAAACAACTTTGATCAAAGTGGGCAAAGAAAGTCCTGTGAATATAAATCAAACTGCCTTCCACAATTCGACAAACTTCACAGAAATCAAAAGAAAGGGGCAGTCTCATAAAGATATCCTAATTGTAAGTGTTACTCTTTCCACTTGCCTCACCTTCATATTTTCTATTGCAATTTTGCTTATTTCTAAACATAAAAAACGACGTTATAGAAAGATGTCGGAACAAAAAAATCTTGGATTGAGTGAGGAGATTGTTCTGCGACCGTATACTTACGACGAGCTTCAGAAAGTAACAAGCAATTTCAGTGAACAACTTGGGAAGGGAGCTTTTGGGACGGTCTATAAAGGATCCATATCCAGTGGCACCAGAATCATTGCTGTAAAGAGACTCGAGAAAGTGATGGAGGAAGGAGAAAGGGAGTTCCGGAGGGAGATACGGGCAATAGGAAGAACCCATCATAGGAACTTGGTTCGACTAATAGGATTCTGTGATGAGGGTTCTTCTAGACTGTTGGTCTATGAATACATGGGCAATGGCTCGCTCGCAAACCTTCTTTTCAAGGCTGAACGGAGACCCAGTTGGAATGAAAGGGTGAAAATTGCACTCAATGTGGCAAGAGGGATTCGCTATCTGCATGAAGATTGTGAGCCCCATATCATCCATTGCGATATAAAACCTGAAAACATACTCATGGATGATTCTTGGACTGCTAAGATCTCAGATTTTGGGCTGGCAAAATTGTTGATGCCAAATCAAACAAGAACCTTCACTGGAATCAGGGGGACGAGAGGGTACCTAGCACCTGAATGGCACAAGAACACGCCGATATCAGTGAAGACAGATGTATATAGCTATGGCATTGTATTGTTGGAAATCATTTGTTGCAGGAGGAATATTAATTTAGAGGTTCCAGACGATGAGATGATTCTCCAGGATTGGGTTTGCCACTGTTTTGAGGCTAGAAAGTTGGGTGAACTTTTGGAAGGCGAAGAAGTAGAAGTAAGGATGTTGGAGAGGATGGTTAAAGTGGGATTGTGGTGTATTCAAAATGAACCATCTCTTCGTCCATCTATGAAGAATGTGATTCTTATGTTAGAAGGGAACATGGATGTACCAATTCCTCCATCTCCAGCTTCATCAACCATGGCCTAGCTAAGCAAGGCGTGGAGAGAAGTTATCCTGGGGAGGGTTTTATTATGTAATTGGGGAACAATGCTCTTGTACAGTTGTACCCTTTAGCTTCATTTTCTTTTGTGTTTCTTTCCCTGTGTTCTTGCCTCATTGTTGTTTCTCTTTTTGTATTCGCTTCTTCTATTAATGAAAGTTTCAGAAAAAATCAACCATGTCCTAAGAGGTGACTTTTAGTTGTGTAAAAAATTAGACCATCATAAGAAAGATCATGTGGAAGACGAGTGCTGCAGCAGTTACTTCATTAGATGCCAGGCAGCAAGTATCTAAGATTGTAATAGTTTGTTTGTGTTATATATTATTCTCATAATAAGCTACTCTATGCAAACCCATGGGATTATTACCATGATAAGCTAAATGCTTTCAAGAAGATAGTCGGCTTTATTTTATTTTTTTTCGCTTGTCCTCTTATTCCCTTCACTAGTAATGAACCTTAGAAAAAAAAAAAATCTATAATTGCTCTTCTTTTGTATATATAAAAAAAAAGAGATATCGCTGTTGTGACCGTTTAGAAGAAGTAAAGAATATGCATCTCTTATAAATTTAGGACCCAAACAGAGATGTCTTAGTACCATATATGAATTTTAGAAAAGCCACAAATCAGGCCGCAAGGTTTATTTCAAATCATCATTGTTAAAATGACTGCATTCTACAGAAATATTTTACCACCTTGAGTTTTCATCTTACTTAGCATATTGCATCATACATGCCAATGCACCAAAAACATGTTACAACTTACAATACCAGAACAATTTACTTAACACTATTTCAAAGCCCTGAAGTGGTCTTCATTTGAGAATCACACCATTAACAGTCACCATACATTAGGTAGTGCCTACATAATCATTGTTCTTCGGGGCTACCTTTATTCCCACTCACACTTTCCTCTGGGGGCAACGTCTGAATCAATTCAGAAGAAATAAAGAGGTCATCACTGAAGTTCACAAAGATGTTGTCATCCAAAGAGAAGATGATCTGGTGTAAACACTTGCACTATCATATTATTAAACAAATGATCAATCGTATGGTCAAACCAACTCTATTACAATGACATTTGGTGATAATCCATGCATGGAGATGATGTTCGTTTTGAGCGGCTCAAATTTTCAATAGATAAGTTCCACTCTGGAATTCCATTCCTTCCTGCCCGGAGACCCAACTGAAAAATACTGATATCTTACCCTACTTCAAACCAAGGTGGGAAAGATTGTGGGCTTGTGGCAGGATTTCCATAGGGTCCAAAGCATCTCCCTTCGCCGGGTGCAATGCAACCAAGCAGGGGCGGAACCACCCCCTAGGTTTTGGTTTTTTTCTTTGATTCTTGGCTTATGAATTTATTCGTAGCATAAGATTTGAGGTTTTTCTGATCTATGCAACGGAAGATTAGGGCAATTTTGTATGATTCTCCAGTCTTTCTGATCTTGCTCTTACAGCTGATGATTAATTTGCTTTGTGGATCTGGACTTTGGAGTGGTGCTTTTTGTAGGATGTATGCCTTGTTGGGTCTCTCTCTCTCTCTCTCTCCGCTTTACCTTTTCATTTTATGTTGGATTTGGTAGACATTCTTTCTGTTTAAAGCTGAATGATGTTTGCAAAAAAAAAAAAAAACCTCAAAAAAACCCTAAAAAAAATCCTTAATTCTGGCCTTAGGAGAAGCCACATCAGCTTATTGGGGACCATTTGTGGATGTGTCCTTTCAGAAACACATAAAATGTGCATTTTCAATAAAAGGTGTCTCTTGGGCTAAATATGTGCCTTTTCAATAAAATGACTCTTGGGCCCATTTGTGTGAATGTAACCCAATTCAAAGGGATGCCTTCCAACTCTATAAATTATGGTTATTTTTAAAGTTTTTATTTAGTATTCAAAATGAGCATAAATGCATATGAATCCTTTATTTTGTGTATACTGACGTGGATTAAGCAATGAATGGTTTGGTTTTCATAATTTTTTGGTTGATTTGAATTTTTTAATTAGTTTGTTATAAATAGATTGATAAGGATGGGATATTAGTTTTAATATATTATTTAGGACTTAACTTATGCGATGCACAGAGGCTTCAAGATAGTTTATATAATAATTGCTAGAAATTTGGCCTTACAAAGTAAAATTATGAAAATAATTTTTCCCCCTCTTTTGAATGACATACATGTCTTTAGAATTTATCTTTCTTTATTCCTTTCTTTGCGTTCCGGGTGGTGGCCATTTGTTACGAATTTCTTCTCTGTTACTCATAAACCTCCTTTCCTGAGAAATGTACTAAGAAACAATTATTTTACGACTTTTCTTTGCTTATATTTTATTAAGGCTGAATAGATACTAGTTTTAATTTTCATGTAAAATTTAATCTTGAATCGTAATATATTTTTCATGCTGGAACTTACAACTATGTCGAAAGAAAACTTAAAAATGTGATAGCTATAATAATTGGTGAAATAAAAATTTATTCAAGTCCCCCCCTGGATGAAATCTTGGTTCCGCCCCAGCAACCAAGGGTGCCACTTATCGTTTACGTGTGCGCCAGGTTTCCTTTTGGTCCACACTTCCAAGTTGGGTCGGCTACTAGAATGTATAGAATTTTATAAGGGTGCATCTTTATTGCAATTCAATCATGTCAAATAGGTAACAATCTGGAATTTACATGTAGGTCATAGGTGTCTAAATGGGGTAGCACAAACTTGACTTAAATGATTAATTAAACCCACGGAAACAATTCTAATTCTGACACCTGATAACTTTCCCTACAATGCATGCTAGCCTCATTTTCTCTTTTAAAGAGAAATAAGCTTAGAAGTAAGAAAAGTGAAGGACTACACAAGATATTTAACTGGAATTACATATCTAAGATTTACATATGTTAAACACAATACCATTTTTTATTTGGAACCACCAATTCCACATCTAAATAAACATTGAATGATTCGAATCGTATATAATTATTTATTATTTGAAAATTTATGAACATTTAAGCCATAAAATGAAATGTTTTGACGTTTAATGAGTCAATAAAAATTGTAAACGGTTTAGATTAAAATTTTGGAGATACACTTGTGAGGTAAGCACCTTTAATGAAAAGAGATTATTTCACAAGCTTGAAAACTTATGCCAAAAGGTTAAAAAGGATATGAGGGTTCCATGCCAAACAGCTCTTAAACGCCAGTGAAACTGGGAAAAAGAAATTAGATTTTATGATAGAGAGATCTTTTGTAGTCGCATACTGACATTTTCCACAAGTTCCAAGTATTTTGAAGTGAAGTCATTTTTTTGTGTTCAGGTAGAAAACTATTTCCACTACAAAGGCCACACTCCACAGAAATGCAGTTTAACACAGAATATTGCACCACACTAAACAGTAGAAATCGAAACCCCACAAAAATGAAATCTTGGGCTTCCATGGAAAATGAAATAATTCTGGAAATGAAATTCCATGGAAAATAATCATGCACAAGCATGCACTGAACAGGTCATTTGATGATGAAAAAAAGGAAAAAGAGGTATCCACTATGCAAGAACATGCCCTAACTTGTTCAGTTCTTAATTTCCCCCACCTTCAAAGGCCAATGGGCCTTCTTGGAACAAACCCAACAAGCAGTCTGCAGAGTGGACACGCTCCACCAGTTCTCCACTAAGAAAGTATGTCCTTCAGAATGACTTGTGTAGTCATGTCAACCAACTAACCAAATCCTTCATGACTTGCAACTCAACTGTCTCGATCTTCATTTTGAAAACTTCATTTCTACAGACTATCTATTCAAACAACCATGCACACGAAAGCCATTAGAAAAGGCAGCAACCTGCAGATGCCTTCGCTTCATCACACGGCCGTGCCACCCTACTCTCTTCTCTTTTCAACCAACTCTTTCATGGCTTCCATCTTGCTTCTCTTTCGATCTGCACTCTTTGCTTCATCCTTGTTACTCCATCAAACACATGCAATCATACAAATAGATTCTTCTCTAACCCCCACCACGAAGCCCACTCCTTGGGTGGGTCTCACCTTCTGGCCTTTTCGCGAACTGAGATGATCCGCCAGTCCCTTCCAGCACCAAATTGCTACTAACCAATGGAGGGCTGCTACTAAAAATCCCAGGAAGTCGAGATATAACCATCTCAGGGTATGTATCCTCTACCGCCGCCTCTGCTTCGCTGCTTGATTCTGGAAATTTTGTATTCTATGATTTCGACTCCAATATAATCTGGGAGACATTTGATTCCTCAACTGACACCATTTTAGCCGGCCAAAACTTAGAAGATGGTCAACTATTTTCGAGCATAACAGATACCAATCACTCTGCTGGGCGGTTTCGGCTAAGGAAGCAGTCTGATGGGAACCTGGTGTTGTACCCGGTGGGTACAGTTAATACTGATGAAAATTCTTATTGGTCCACTGGTACCTATGGGATTGGGATCCAAGGTTTGCTGTCACTGTACCTGAATGCCAGTGGGTCCATAAGCTTGGTCGACAGCACTACTTCCACTATAATGCAACTACTTGGCTCGCCTTCCAGTTAAAACAGAGGGATGAGCATTTATCGTCCAACACTGGATCCAGATGGAATTTTCCGACGGTATTCACACAAATTTGAGGGGAACAATAGCTCACTGGAGTCTACCGATGTGACGCAATTCGATGACAAATGCATAGTAAAGGGCATTTGTTAGATAAACAGCTACTGCAATCCTATGGATGCTCAGTATGACTGCCTTTGTTTGCCTGGTTTCAAGTTCAAGGATCCTAACCAGCACCAAATGGGCTGCTTCGAAAACTTCAGCGAAGAAGATTGCATTGGAAAGAAGGATGGGATGACATATTCCATAGCTCCTTTGAAAAATACGGTTTGGCTAGACAACAATTATGAGATCTTATCACAAATAGTGAAGAGGATTGCAAAGAAAAGTGTTTAGGCGACTGTTTTTGTGGGGGCAAGCAATTTTTTATGGCAGGAACTGCAAAAAGATGAGGATTCCACTGAAATATGGAGAACAGTCACATCAGTCTTAGCAACGACTTTGATCAAAGTGGGCACTGAAAGCACTGAGAGTATAAATAAAACTCTCATAGAAATCAAAAGAAAGAGCGATCCCCACAAAGAGATCATGATATTAACTGTTATTGTTGCCACTTGCCTCACCTTCGGTTTTGCTCTTGGAATTTTGCTTATTTATAGATATCAAATACAGCATTATAGAAAGACGTCGGAAGACAGAAATCTTGGGTTGAGTGAAGAGATTGTTCCGCGATTGTATTCTTACAACGACCTTCAGAAAGCAATAAGAAGTTTCAGTGAAGAACTGGGCAGGGCAGCTTTCGCGAGGGTCTATAAAGGAGCCATATCCAGTGGCACTAGAATCATTTTGCTGTAAAGAGACTCGAGAAAGTGATGGATGGAGAGAGGAAGTTCTGGAGAGAGATGAGGGCAACAGGGAGAACCCATCAGCGGTACTTGGTTCAATTCATAGGCTTCTGTGATGAGGGTTCTTCTAGACTGTTAATTTATGAATACATGAGCAATGGCTCGCAGCTCGCTTGCAGACCTCCTTTTCAAGGCTGAAAGGCAGCTTTGTTGGAACGAAAGGGTGAGAATTGCGTTGGATGTGGCAAGGGGATTTGCTATCTACATGAAGACTGTGAACCCCATATCATCCATTGTGATATAAAGCCCGGAAACATACTCGTGGATGATTCTTGGACTGCTAAGATATCAGATTTCAGGCTGGAAAAACTTTTGATGCCAAATCAAACAAGAACCTTCATTGGAATTAGGGGGACCGGAGGTTATGTAGCACCTGAATGGGTCAAGAACACTCCGATATCAGTGAACGTAGATGTTTTTAGCTATGGTATGGTATTGTTGGAAATCATTTGTTGAAGGAGGAATATAAAATTAGAGGTTCCAAGTGATCAAATGATCCTCTACGAATGAGTTTACAACTGTTTTGAGGCCAGAAAGTTGGGTAAACTTTTGGGAGGAGAGGAAGTAGAAGTAAGGACGTTGGAGAGAATGGTTAAAGTGGGACTGTGGTGTATTCAAGAAGAACCACCTCTTCGTCCTTCTATGAAGAATGTGATTCTTATGTTAGAAGGGAACATGGATATACCAATTCCTCCATAATGCAAGATAGACCTCAAAGGCCACATGTGTAGGGCCCAAGATAGTTTAGGGATTTTTCTATTTTATTTTATTAATTAGTTACTAGTTTTATTTGATGAGTTGTATTAAGGATTAAGTTTTTAATTTCTTTAGTTTCCTAGTCTAATTGGATTAAGTTTTTAATTTCTTTAGTTTCCTAGTCTAATTAGGTTTCTTAGGCTCTAAGTTATGTTTTCTTATTTAAATGGCATTGAAGACATGGAGTATTCAGAGAGTCGAGTAATAGAATTAGGTTTATCCACTGAAGTGCATCCTCATTATTGTCTCTGCATAGACGTGTTGAAGTGTTAGCAGACACGTGCGTCAGCACCATATTGTGCTTCGACACTTTCCACGCAAGCCCTAACCCTAGGGCCTGCATCACTCCATCACCAAATTCATTCACCATGTCCTAGGAGGAGGCTTTTAGACTTCTTCTTTTTTTAAGTTGGACCAGTGGTCCGGTGTAATACTTTAAACTTGAGGACCTAGGGATCGATCCCTGGGTTTGTGTGTGATTTTAAACTCCACTTAAAGCCATAAATCATGCCACGAAGTTTATTTTAAACCATCATATGCAGCAAAAACTAATCTTACTTGGTTCATATGACCTCTGAAGTCAATGTAAACTCGCCAGTCATTGCTAAAATGACCGCATTACTGCAGAAACATTCTACCACCTTGAACTCTCTTGTTCCATAGCATAATGCAGTGTACATCTCAATGCACCAAAAACATGTTACAATACCAGAACAATTTGCTAAACACTTTAGGCTCTAATTCAAAGACTTGAAGTTGTCCTCGTTTGAGAACCCCACCATTAACAATCACCACACAGTAAGGAGTGCCTAAGCAGTCATTGTTCTTTGGGGCTTCCATTATTCCCACCCACACTCTCCATTGGAGGTAATGTCTGCATCAATTCAGAAGAAAAAGAAAGGTCTTCACTAAAAGTTCACAAACATGATGTCATCTAAAGAGGAAATGATCCGGTGTAAACACTTGCACTGAATTTCAGGGTAGGCCCTATTAGAGAATATTTTAGAGAAGGTTGGATATGGAAAGGAAGAGTTCATTCTAGGTTACATTAGATTTGGGTTTATATCAGGAATAGTTGGACACAGATATTGTTAGTTTTAATCTTGAATTATTCTCCTCATGATGTGATTAGATTTCCAAGTTTGAGTATTATGTTATAAATAGGATAGCCATTGGCTGTTCTTAATGTGAATCATGTGGTCACCTCAGAGATTTGGCATTAGCCCATAAATTTTCATAGGCCTCACATGTGGAAATTGATTGTTAAGTTTGTTTGGCCAAAAACTGAGACTGGGTGATTGCACCAGATAGTGCATTGACTGCATTCTACCAATTGCAAACGTACTGAAACAAAGGAATCATGGAAATATTAAAAAGCATTGAGATTCAAGGGTATTTTGCCTCCGTTCCCACATTGAGAATAGATCGGAACAAAATAGATCATTCATCTGCATGCTGAATGGAGGAGCTCTTAGAAAGAGCTTTCTTAATGACGTGTTTATGGAAGGGCAGACACATGGAGATTTCCCAAACTAGCAAGCAATACCCGAGCATCATACCCACCTGGGAGGTGGAGTGGCATAATATGTGGGTTTGCTCCACATGTCTTGTTTTTTAAACCCCCCATAGATTTGGCCGGTGAGTGTTTGTATGGGTTTAGTGGGTGTCACCAGGAGGATTAGCCCTGTTCAGTCAAAGACCTCAGGGATACCACATCATTTAAAAAAAAAAAAGAGGAGCTTAATGCAAGACATAAAATAGGCCAAATGGGATTTCATAAACACAATGTAAGTGCACATTCACTTTCTCATATAATCAGAGAGTGGCACATACATGAAAACTTGTGTTTATTCTCTTTTTATTTTTCTCTTACTTTTTTAACAGAATGGGTGAAAAAAAATAAGCATTTTGTCTAACACAGCATAGACAAATAGTTATGCATAAGCTTATAACTTGTAGAAGATTCGTATCTAAAATCCCTGATGTGGGTCATGTTCACTGCATCTGGAATGGAAGCGACATTTCATCGAACACAACACAGGCATTCTTCGTAGCCAATTCATAAAAGTCTTCCTTTAAATAGACAAATCGCCTCGACTTTTCTGATCATATATGATTACGATTCTAGAGAGAGAAAGATGGGGGTGTTGAATTTTGTAAAAGAAGAAAGGAAAAGGTATAGAGAGAGAATACCAGATTGGGTTTGAAGATGTTGTGGACAACAGAAGCGCCTGCAAGAAGAGAAGCAATGACTACAACACACGACCACGCCAGTGACGGAGTACCCGTCGGCTGTGTGCCTCCAAACCTCTGTCTCATTGTCATGCCCTCTCTCTCTCTCTCTCTCTCTCTCTCTCTCTCTCTCTCTCTCAATTTTAAGGAACTGAGTGGACCACATACTCTCTCTCCCTCAATTTATGCATCAGTGGTAGGAATGTAAATGGTTCCGGTGGACCTGAATATTCTCGGCCAATTTCTTGGTTCCGGATCCGGAACTGTTAAGGAGACGGGAATTCAACCCCAAACCGGAACTTTATATGAGGCGGGTCTAGGTTGAGGTAGAGAATGGTATGAGAAAAAAATTAATTTTAAGTAGAGATTCTCAAAAATTAAAGTAATGTGTTGGTTCCTGGGTCTACAGAAATCCAAACCAATATGTAACTACCCGTTTAGATCACGGGTCAAAAAAAAGGATCCAGACCCAGGCCCATTTACTTAGCGTGGCCTAAATAAAGAGCCAAATCCGATTTTTAACGCGTCGGAACCTCCGGATAATCGGAGAATCCATTTACATACCTAATAAGTGGCCTATAAACCAGGACCCCTAATAATCATTGGATCCCTCAGTTTGCATTCATCCACACGGATTGAGCCGATGGATCAACCCTGAGTGGTAGATCAATTGGTCCAGGAGCATGGTTTGCTTCTAGAGGTTGAGGGCTTGAAACTGCACTACCATATTGAGGCCACATGGGATTTACCCGGCTCCCCCTGAGCCCGCAGGGATTAGTCCGACCCAAAAAAATTGGGACACCCATTGGTATAAAAAAAAAAAAAAAAAAAAAAAAAAAAAAAAAAAAAAAAAAAAACGTCGGATCGACTAAACTATTTTTTTTTCAACATGACGTAGCTAAAACTCGTAAGCCGTTGATCACGAGATTAGGATGAGTGGGTGGCACCCAAATTTTGTATACAAGTAGGGCACCCAAATTTTGTATACAAGTAGGGCACACACAGATCTTTCAATCCCCTTGTCCCATCCCCAAGTAGGCCCCACGGCAAGGTGCACACCATAAAAGGCCGTGCACACCTATGGACTGAATCAAAGCTCTAGATGACTTACAATCAATGAGGCACAATAATAGAAAGTCTGAATATGGATCAAGGAAATATGAAATATACATTGATGAAATGATTTTAGCCTTTACTTTTAAATTCTCAAAGCTTAATGGTTATATGTGATATAAATGTATTGAAGGAAAGCCCATTAATGACTAAATGTCTATGAGAATGTTTAGTGAGGATTAGTGTCAATTCAATGGAGTAGACATAAGTAGAAGATTCGTATGATCAAGGGTGAATCCCTCTGCAAAAGTCCAAAAGGCGGAAAAAAGATGTGAGCAATTGGGAAAGTAAGATGAACAGGAACAAAGTCAATTTCTGAGGTCGCATTTGGTAATAGGTGAGCAATTTAGGGATTTGAAAATTCTTCATTGCTCTCAGAACAAGACCTTCTTCACAGTTAATAATGGATGTGGATTTTTTACAACTATGTAAAAAGCGAAAATCTTTTCCCAAAACTTTGGTAGCCAAAAGTCATCCAAGACTAGTACTTTCTCGTAAATTTACAAATAGCAACCCACGAAAGAGCCTCGAGCAGAAACCTTGGGAGATTAAAGATACATTATATATTAAGCTTCTCTTCAGGAGCCTTTTTGTTTATTAAAAAGTAGATAAAAGGAGAATAGACTAATACGATATAAAATTTTATATTTGCACGCTTTTGGATTGAAGTAAAAAAATAGTAAAATTGGTGATGTTTTACTTCGTGGATGTTTAGATGGTTTACTCTTTCAACGTGGCATAAAGTACAGGAATTACCCCACTTTTCCCCACTTCATCTACTCTCCTAAGTGTAATAACTTTGCGAGAATTAAAATTGTCATGCAATGCGTTTTTACTTTAACCACCTCCTCATTCACTTCATTCATAATTTTACTCATATATTCCTCTCTCCTTTCATAGCATGCAACACAGGCCTTTGTGGAGTGAATAGGTTTTAGGAAGGTAGGGTGCTGCATTAATTCAAAAAAAAAAAAAAAAAAGAACAAGTAGGGTGTTGCACACTATCGAAGCAATACTGATTTCTTGTTGACATGTGATAATTTCGTATGGTGTGTAGTACACACTGCCTCTATCGAAGCAAAGTTTTAATGTAAAACGGCATATTGATTTCTTGTTGCTGTGATAATTTCAAAGCATGGTGTATTGTACATTCTCCCCCATGATTGAGCGAGCACCTTTCACCTGTGCTATGGGCTAATTATATTTCGAGGCTTGTGTGGAATGAAAACAGATCATTCCATCGAAGCCTTTCTTTCAACTGCAATGTCTACCTTGTAGCAAAATGGATGGTTTTTTGGGCCCAACAAATCTCACTAACGGAGTGGAAAGCACAGAGAACAACATACTGCCTCAACTGAATGATTGCCCTCTGCACAAGCAGGAGAAAACTGGCAATTGCACATCAGTATGAATCTCATGTATCAAAACAAGCACAAGGTCTTTATTTATGGAGAATTCTGTAGAGTTCATAATTCAGTGCTCCATTCCACTGATCTCATGTGCCAGCCATCAAGGGGAATTCAACAAAAGCCCGTGTGCGCTTTTTTGTTATATCCAGAAAGAAAGCACTTGCACCAACCATAGACCCTTTTCTCCTTCCACCGCCTTTCAGTTCTGTCAGGGTGAATGAACCTTCCACCCTAAGAATAACTAAATTGGTTAAGAATATGATGGTGAGGCCAATGGGAGAGGAATATGATACATTTACTTGCCCCTGGCATAAGGGATTGGCCCTGCTCTAAGGGCAATTGGACCCAATATGATGCAGGGTCCCATGAGGAGCCAATGGAATTATCATAATTACTTCTAAGAATACCAAGTTCCCAAACATGGGATATCAACCGATCATCCTTGTGAAGTAGAGAGCCCTCAGCCCAGCGACTATTGACTAGTGATTAATTTCAAAAAAAAAAAAAAAAAACATCAATATATAATGACCGAAAATCCCCAACAAGCATGAAATATCCCAAAAGCAAAATGCATATCAGGATTACTAAAAAAAAAACTTCAGAACTCAGGTGACCGGATTGCAAAACTACAGTACTGTTAATATATAAATGTCTAAGCATTTTCCTACCAACCAAAACTCTAAATCATCTAGAATATCTTTTCACAAAGATATCTCTAGATAAAAGCCTGAAACTCCAAACTGCGCATTCTTTATGATTTCTTCTTTTCAGACACTCCAGCAGACCTGAATTGAAAGAAAGGCATTAGAGAAGTACTATCTAAAGGGGGGAAAAGAGCAAATAACTGACATTGGATACCAACAGCCATTTGACAAAAAAGAAAAGGCATCAGAGACCATCCAAGCCATCCTGCTATTAGAACCATTTACATATCAAATGAAAGTGGACAAAAAACGAAATAAATAGAACTCACCTCATCTTGCGGAGAACATTGGACATCTCCTCACGCTTCTTTTTTGCTCTTTTGTGGGTACCCAACTTTCGTTTTGCCAGTTTCAATGCACGCTTATCCTTTCCAACTTTCAGGAGCTCAGTAATCCTCCTCTCATAGGGTGCAAACCCCGCAACTTCCCTTATAATGGTCTTGACAAAATGGACTCGTTTACTGGTTTTCTGAAAATTACAAAATCCAGATGACCCAAGCTCCCATTTAAAAGGTTCAAAGTTAAAACAATAAGTTCTAAAACCTTCTTATATACTAAAAGAAAGTAAGCATGAGAAGTATATGATTATCATTTAACATGACATGCAACACACCCCTAACTCCCCACACTTGAGCTTTATCTGGTTTCTTAGGGTGCTTAATATCACCCCCAAAAAAAAAGAGTCAAGAAGTAACTACAGAAAATTATGACATAAGTATTTGATAAACTCCTGATGCATGTAGAGAGGGAAAATGGCCGGTCTTTAGAAACAAATGAAAAAAGCTTTGCTCGCACTGAGACTGCCGAGATTATATGGCATCACACCGTTAGGGGAATACCAACTGCAGGTCCTCGGAATGACGTATAAGATGACCTAACAAAAAAGATGGTCATAAGAAGCAGGCCCCACTTGACCCTACCACCTCCTAAACCCTAAGATAATAAATCAAATGAAGCCAACTTAGTAACGCCATCTGATCTTTACCTGACAATGTTCACACATGGGCCATAGCTTCAGTTTCATAATGGAGTCAAACGGACGGTTCATTTCCCAAAAGAGATCAGTTCCATTGTCAACAAACTAATACTGATAACATCATCTTAAAATGCACATAACTAACATCATTGACACCTCTCTACCCTGTAGTGAAAGGTATATTACACAAAATTTGGCACCAACTGTGGCACTCTGCCTCCAGTAGCATGCCCCCACCTGATCCCACTCTGTTGAAAATCACAGCAACAGATCCACTTTTGATTGCCATCAGATCTTAATCAATTTCCTTTTTTTATATTGTCACCATAAGGTTTTAGTACCAAAATGGATAAATTTCAAGAGGATATTCAACAAGCCACCTGGGATTAAAAAAAAAAACACTATAATCCAGACAAGACAAGATAAATGCATGAAGAGAAAACACGCATAATTACAAAAGTAAGCTAAAAGGCTTCTGAAAGAGTAGGTTTGTTGTCTCATAATTCCTACATGCCTGCTAAAATTCTAGTTGAAAAGCACCCAAGAAGAAACACCATATTTTATGTAGTCTTGACACTATTTTCATATGTACTAAGATACTGTTCAATTTAATCTAAAAGGTCATTTAGTATCAATATCGAATCTTGTTGATACCAGTGGACTAGGCACATAGAAGAACCAGGCATCCTAGAAGTACAGTAATATGCATAAATCCATAGTGTGTGTATATATATATAGAGAGAGATACATAGATATATATATAGAGAGAGAGTAGGGCATCTAATTCACATACCCCTTTGCGGTCAGAAGGGCGAGGAGCCACTTCCCTTTTCGTGACAATATGACCTTTATTCAGTCCAACAAAGAGCCCCGACTTTGGCTGCGAAGGAGCCATGGCCAGCTCCCAACAGATTCACCTAAAGATCCCAGTAACCAAAATAAATGTAAGCGATACTTTCAGCAAAGCACACACCGTATTTACTTATATTCATTTCAAGAATAAGATCTATCTTACCAAAGAAAATATGATACATAACAAATTCATGACCAATAAACACAATCATGTATATAACTTTGGAAGTCACCACTGTCAAGCAGGCAGGATGGCATTGATAAAGCCCATCGAATTTGTAGCAACTAGCATTTGCACACTTAATATTATAGTATGTGCCATTCCACCCAAATCGATTTGGCTGGAAGGGAAAAACCTGTAGTGTGGTTCCAATTTTAGAAATTTCTCAAACCCTTGGACGAATGGAGTCAATGAACAGTTAAGGATCATTTGAACATATTGCTAACTATGAGAGGATTAATTACTCTGTCAAAACAGATTGGGCAATACAAAAACTGAAAACCGCTAGGTGAGACACTGCCAAGTCAGAATACATTTGGCTCCCAGGTCAATATCTTTGCAAACCTTATTTTTGATGCCACCCCAAAACATAGAGAAATGTATAAAAAGCCTTTTACCAAAATATTCAAACCCAATTGGAATTTGGACATTCGCACAAACCATGGTTTTAAATCCCACATACTGTTTTTCAAGAAACCAATATCCATATGATATCTTGATTCAAACCCATATGCGAATGCAGGCCAACATGGGATCCTGTTTGATTTTACTTCTTCAGCTGAAAATGAAATCACACAAATACAGCTGACACCACACCTATACACAACACTTTTTTCTCCTTGCAACTGATACATAAACACATGACCAAAACACCATAGTCAGAACTGATGCATTTTGCCCAAATTGCAAGCAACCCAAAAGAAAAATAAGGGCTTATTTGCTTGCACAAAACAAAGAGAAATTCATGGGTGAAATGGTTTCCACCAAAGGATTGATAAAGAGGTAGAGAAAGAATAAAAGGCCTAGATGTAGATGTGACTTTGACTTTCCTAGGTATTGAACTACTAGGGTGATGTCTAGGTATTCATTTCCTAACTTCCCTTGTTCAATCCCCATCAAATAGGAGGTCATTTCGCATCTTCCCTTGTTCAATCCCCATCAAATGGGAGGTCATCTGATGCTCATTTTCTAACATTCACCATCAGTTCTTCATTGTTCTAACCACTTATAGAAATACAATCCTAGGCAATTCAATCACATTAAACAAACAAAACCCTTGCAGTAATAAAAAACGGGCTAAAGTATGATGATTTTGATCCGTCTCAGCTGTATTATACGATCCAATACTTATTTGAATGACATCCAAACATGTAATAGAAATAAAAATCATCTGATCTAAGATCCAAACCAAACATCTTCTATCAATGCAAGAACAGATTAGAAGATTCAAGAACAGAGAAGAAGATCTAAACAGATAAACAAAGATATGAAATCGGAGAGTTTACCTCTTTGGTTTTGGAGATGGATCCGAAATGCGATTTGCAGAAGAAGCAGAGAATAGGGTTTTAAGAGGAGGAACAAAAACCCTAACCCTAGAAAAGGCCAAGGAAGCGGAAAAGCGAGTGACCAAAATGTACGTTAAGTTTGTGTTATTTACAAATGTGTCCATCATGATGGATCATAAGAATTCGGAGATGGATGGTTGAGATGAAAAGGGGCCATGGATGATATCTAGTGAGGAAACTTAGGTAGATTTTTTTTTTATTGATATAGAAATCATTATTTTTTAATGGACGGATGGGATCAGATCAGGTTAAAAAGTCAAGATCTTTGACACTATGAGCCGGAGAAATCCCTCAGTAAAAGAATGGCAGCCTTTCATTTCCTATTTAAATCTGAGCTGTTCAAAATAAATATTTTTTTTAAAATATCAAATATTATTTTACTTTATTTCAAATGTGACTTAGTTCCATCGTAGAATTGACCATTTTATTCTAAATGTGATAATATAATCTTAAGCATTATTCATTAATCATGTCTTTTTTTATCAAGCGATCATTCTTATGTTGAGATCAACTCTAATTATAGTAAAATTTTGGGATCTAGGGAGTGTTTATTTTGAGTGGCTCGGATTTTAAATAAGCGGGGCCTACTATGGAGTTTTCACTTCTTCAACTCAAGATTTTCCTTATCAAAACCTTGTAGGATGACCTGCCTCGTTAGGAATTTTCTTTTTTAAATTAGAGGATGTATGAGTTTATAGATGTTGACCAAAGTCGATTTTGAGTTTTGACTCCCTATTCCGTAACCCACCTGGCTGGGTAAGAATAAAAAATGAGGGTATTCAAAAGTGTTTATTGGTAACATCAATGTGTAATAAATAAGGTTGTAAACGGGTCGGTTCCGGTCCGGGTCCAGGGTGGAACCGGAACCCTTTTATTAATAAGGGGAACTGGAACCGATAATATTAATAGGAACCAGAACCGGAACCATTTGTGAGGCGGGTCTGGTTCCGACTCTGGGTCTAGACTAATACTTGTATTTTTCTTTTTTTAAAAAAATATGCTTTTTCCACATTTTAATTGGATCACGTACCTGCAAACACTAATGTGACATTTTTGTCTATCAATAACAGACACTTTTCACCAAAACTCAGAAATCACATCCAAACCGGCAATGAGATGTAGAAAAGTAGAAAACCCTAATGTATAAATGTAGAAAAGTAAAAAGGGTTATGTTTTCACATACTAAAGTTACTTTATGTCAGTGTATATTGGGTCGGGTCCCGGGTCCACAGGTCTGAGCCACTGTGGATCCGGAACCGGACCCGTTTAGGTATCTGTTCCAAAAAAAGGATTCGGAATCGGAACCATTTTCTTATTGGGACCAAAATAAGGATCCAAACCCGGATCCTAATGGGTTCGGAACCTTCGGGTAATCGGAGAATCGGGGACCCATTTACAACCCTACTAATAAATATAGAAAATCCCTCGCTTGAGATAATTTGGATGTATCCAATATAAACCAACAACAGCATCTATAAGGAAAAAATTCTCCATCCAAGTTGATCACTGATAAACTTGAGAGAATATTAGGAGAAAACTGTGTCTCTTCCTTTGCATGACTTCTGTAATAAATAGTACATTACATTCTAAGTTTACAATCGACAGTATCAATTAAGAATGATGAGATCCTAAATCTATGAACTAAATATAGACGACAGTATCAATTAAGAATGATGAGATCCTAAATCTATGAACTAAATATAGAATATACACTTGGTCAAAGATGTGCATGAATCATAGAAAATCTACAACTAATCTAATAGGATATTTACACCACTATTACTCCCCCTCAAGTTGGAGCATGCAAATCACAAATGCCCAACTTGCGTAACAAATGACCAAACTGCTGACGCCCAAAAGCCTTTGTCAAAATATCAGCCACTTGATTACCAGTAGGAACATATGCTGTAAAAATATTCCTAGCTTGCAGCTCATCACGAACAAAATGGCAATCTGCCTCAATATGCTTCGTACGCTCATGAAAGACAGGATTCTTCGCAATATGCAGGGCAGACTGACTATCACAAAATAACCTCATAGGCTTAGAATGAATAACACCAAGAGAACGTAACAATGACTTTAACCACTTAAGCTCACAGGTTGTAACAGCCATAGCACGATACTCTGCTTCGGCAGACGAGCGGGACACCGTAGGTTGTTTCTTGGTTTTCCAGGAAACAGGAGAACTACCAAGAAGCACAAAATAACCAGACAATGACCGACAGGTCAAGGGACAAGCTGCCCAATCACTATCACAAAAAGCATTCAACTGCATAGTACTAGGACGCAATAAAATTCCCTGACCAGGTTGTCCTTTAATATACCGTAAAACACGAATAGCAGCATCCCAATGAGCTATCTGCGGGTTGCTCAGAAACTGAGCAAGAGTATGAACAGAATAACTCAACTCAGGTCGAGTAACAGACAGATACACCAAACGCCCCACCAAACGCCTATATTGTTCTGGATGCTCGTAGGGATCACCTTCCGCATACGCAAGACGATGATTCTGCTCCATTGGAGTATCAATAGGCTTACAACCCAACATACCTGCTTCCGTCAGAATATCCAAAGCATACTTACGTTGGGAAAGAAATAATCCCTCATTACCACGAGCCACTTCAATACCCAGAAAATATTTTAACACACCAAGATCCTTCATATGAAAACAGGAACTTAAATATTGCTTGAACCTCAAAATCACATCATGAGAGGAACCTGCAATTATCAAATCATCCACATAAACAAGAACGTGCAGGGAGACATTACCCTGTTGATAACTGAACAAGGAATAATCTGCATACGACTGTATGAAACCAAATTTCCTCAAAGCAGTAGACAACTTAGCAAACCACTGTCGAGGAGCCTGTCGTAAGCCATACAAAGACTTACGTAACCTGCACACCTTCCCTGGAATAGGACTATTGTACCCTGGAGGGAGCTGCATATATACTTCCTCCTCCAAATCTCCATGAAGAAAAGCATTGCAAACATCCATCTGATGCAACTCCCAATTTTGTGCTACAGCAACGGCAAGAAAAATACGAACTGTTCCCATTTTAGCAACAGGAGCAAAAGTTTCATTATAATCAATACCTGCCACTTGACGATTACCAAAGACAACGAGACGTCCCTTAAGACGTTCAACATCACCATTTGCGTGATATTTAATTTTATACACCCAACTACTACCAATCGCCTTCTTACCAGGAGGCAAGTCTTCCAGAGTCCACGTACCACTACGTTCAAGGGCATCAATCTCCTCTTTCATAGCCTGACGCCAACCTGAATCTTTAACTGCTTCTTTGAAGGAAGTAGGCTCTTTACGCTTAGTAATTGCTGCCAAAAAATGTTTATGTCTCACAGAAAATTTATTAAAATCCACATAACAAGCTATATTGAACTATTTACCTGAGGAACGAGACGAAGCAGGAGAAGCAGTAGATGATGCAGGGGGGTCTATCTTTCGAACAACAGTGTTGGTAACAAAACCACGAAGCCTCGTAGAAGGCACACGAACCCGATGACCCTTACCAAGCTCTTCATTATTTTGCAATGGAACAGTAAGTTCTACATTTTCTCCAATTTCTGGACTCCCCCTTAAATGCAAAGATGTCGTAGTATCACAAGGCACCTCACCAACCATCACCGTACTTGGACTTGGCGGATCCATCAAACCACCACTATACGTCACGCCAGCGGTATCTGACGCCACACTCCCTGATGCAGCGCCACCAATGTCTACAACACCTTCACCACTTACTCCAGCACTACGCACTTCGCCAGCCTTAGGCGCACCACCCAACTCACTAAATTCATCAATCAAAGTATCTTGTGACAAATATTTTTCAAGGTGTACAGTAGTAGAACTAGGCTCAGGTTCAGGTTTGGAAAAAGGAAAAACATGTTCCACGAACTTCACATCACGACTAACAAAATAATCATGGGTATCCAAATCATACAATCTCCAACCTTTTTGACCATATGGGTATCCCACAAACACACACCTCCTAGAACGGGGTCCGAATTTATCTTTAACACGAGGTCTATTAGCAGCATAACATAAACACCCAAATACCTTTAAAGCAGTCAAAGGGGCTGGACTCCCAAAAAGAATCTCATAAGGGGTTTTACCATTCAAAACAGGGGTTGGTGTCCGATTAATAAGATGACAAGCAGTCAAAGCACATTCACCCCAAAAATCAATAGGCAACTGAGCTTGAAAGCGCAAAGCACGTGCAACATTAAGAACATGTTGATGTTTTCGCTCCACTCTACCATTTTGCTGTGGAGTATCCACACAAGAAGTTTGATGCAAAATTCCCATTTGAGCAAAAAATTCTTTTAAACATAAAAATTCTTGCCCATTATCAGACCGTAACACCTTAACATGCTTATTAAATTGAGTTTTGACCATTGCACAAAAGTGTTTAATCAATTGGCCAACTTCATACTTTCCAACCATCAAATACACCCATGTAGCTCGAGAACAATCATCAACAATGGTTAAAAAATAATGAGCACCACAGCTAGAAGCAACACGATACGAACCCCAAATATCGCAATGTATCAAATCAAACAAATCAGATGCTTTATTTGTACTTAAAGGAAAGGAGTTACGAGGCTGCTTAGCCAAAAAGCACACTTGACAATCGACATCACAAAACTTATTCAAACTGCTACTACTTGCCATTCCAGGTAAAGAACGCACCACCTTCATAGATGGGTGACCCAAACGCCTATGCCATACCAAAGCTGAGTCTGCAACTGTTGAATTATTTGCTTGAATACTACGAAGAGGACGAAAAAGATAGACCCCATTACACTGCTCCCCCGCTCCAATCAGGTTCCTCAAACTCCGGTCCTGAATAGTACATAGCTTGTCAGTGAAAGAAAAAATAAATTTCTGTTTTTCTAAAAATTGAGACACAGACAGCAAATTACAATTTAGAGCAGGAACATATAACACATTTTCCAGAATTAAGTGTTCACTTAATTTAATATGACCTTCTTTAGTTGCAGTAGTATGTTTACCATTAGGAAGACCAACAGGTTCCGAAGAAATATCGTGTACATCAAAAAATAAATCAATGTTACCGGACATATGGTTTGATGCACCTGTATCAATAATCCATTGCTCTAGATTTTTCTTACCATGCAACTTTGGAGTCGAAGTCGAGACCTTAGAAGAAGTTAAAGCAGCCACCAGTTGCTGGATTTGAGCATCAGATAGGGTAGGTATACTTGCACGATCTACCTCACTAGCACCATTCAACGAAGCCTGACGAGTGCTGTCCACAGCAGCAGCAAAACCACCTCTCCCACGGCCTCCTCCACGGCCATTATTTCCCCGGCCTCCTCGGCCACTCGACCTACCACCACCACGACTACCACGACCACCATTACCAGCCCACTCGGGCCACCCAATCAACTCAAAACACTTGTCTTTCTCATGACCTTTTCGGCCACAATGAGAGCACACACGAACATCAACACCACCCTGCACCCTACTTTGCGCCACACCATCAACCGCAAACCCTACCACATCATTACGAGAATCTTGAGCATCAGTCACAGATTGATGTCTCTCTGCAGAGAGCACCTTACCATGTGCATAGGAGAGCGAAGGCAAAGGATCAAGCATCAACAAACCAGAAGCAATGTCACGATATTTTTTTGAATCAAGACCCATTAGAAACTGATGCAATTTTTCATTTTCTAATAGGATATTGTACTCACCAGCAGCGGAACACGTGCAAGAAGGTAACTTTATTGCACTAGCCAATTCCTCCCACAAAGTACGCGATTCACCATAATACTCAGCAATAGATCTACCACGTTGTTTGCAATCAGCAATCATATTTTTGAGTTCATGAATACGAGGACCATTACGAAGAGAGTATCGATCACGTAGATCATCCCACAATACTTTAACTTGATCAGGAAAAGGAACAGTTTTTCTAATTGAAACATCAAGAGTGTTAAAAATCCAAGCCACAAGCATAGAATTAACTATTCCCCATTGATCATAATCCGGAGATTTAGCATCCGGTGCAGGAATAGTCCCATCAACAAATCCTAATTTATTTTTAGCACGCAAATTATTACGAAGGGAACGTACCCACTCATCATAATTATTCCCTTTCAATAAAATAGGACTAATCACAGACCCCGTACCTTCCGATGGATGAAGATAATAAGGAGTAAAAGGATCATATCGAGAGGAAGGCGATGGAGTTTTATCATCACCAGTCATGATAGCTGCACACAACGACAAGCACCAACAAATTCCAAGAACACGTCTTGGATGACAGGAGTACACGTACGCCTTCACAGGATCGAAAAAAAATTAGCCTGCTCTTGATACCATGATAAACTTGAGAGAATATTAGGAGAAAACTGTGTCTCTTCCTTTGCATGACTTCTGTAATAAATAGTACATTACATTCTAAGTTTACAATCGACAGTATCAATTAAGAATGATGAGATCCTAAATCTATGAACTAAATATAGACGACAGTATCAATTAAGAATGATGAGATCCTAAATCTATGAACTAAATATAGAATATACACTTGGTCAAAGATGTGCATGAATCATAGAAAATCTACAACTAATCTAATAGGATATTTACACCACTATTACCATCAAGGAAAAAAAGGTAAGCCAAAGAAAATATGATTGAAAGCAACAACGATAAATGGTACAACCTAACCTATCTAAGGATTTAGTTGACTCAATATAGTTGCGACAATGCTTTTACGACGATATTGATTTGTTGTTGGAGACTTATTTTGTATATATAATGTGACAAAATGTTGCAGAGTGAGGACATTTTCCACATTTGAGTGTGTCAGGTAAAGTATACACTGGCCTACTTTCTTTTGCATAGATGTAATCTGCATTGGCAAAATCATGGCTGGTGTTCATCCACTCTAGTCACAGCCCATCCATAATCTTTGCACTAAAATTGTGACACTATAGTCTCTGTAAGTAAATATTTCTCAACATTTCATGGACCAATATTGCAAGTGTATATCCAGCACAAGTGTAGATAGGAGGTGCAACTTGGGCCATCCCAAGCCCAACTGCACGAGTCTGTGCCTGAAATAAAGATCCCCAATTTGGGCTGGGCTTGTAAGGTTCAGGCCCTGGCTTGAGCTTATATTTGAAGCTCAACCGAAATAAGGGCTGGGATCAGGATTGGGCCTTAGGCACCTATACTTGGACTTGGCCACTCAAGTGATGCATACATTGTGCCCAAATCTGGCCTTTTTTTACTGATATTTATAGAATTTTTGTTTACAGAATTTAAAATTCTCAGACATAATAGAACTCATGAATGATCCTTTGTACCCGAGCATCCAGAAATTCTACCAAAAAGTAAATTTGTACATTGCCTTCAACAATGTGAATGTCCAAACCATTCAAAAGATGTGTCCAACTATATTTACCAATCTATGTTCATAATTAACTAAACCCCAAGGTTAATTCAGTTGGTCTAGGACCACAATTTACACCTGAAGGTTGTAGGTTCGAAACTGTCACTTAGGGCTACAGGGGAGTCTACCTTGCTTTCCTCCGGGCCCGGAGGGATTAATCCTTCCCAAAGGGTTGGGAACCCTCCGATAGCAAAAAAAAAAAAAAAAAAAATCAAAATTAGTTGTAATTTTCAAAAATCAAATATTAATCATATTATCTTAATAAAATCTATTTTTTTCTCTTAGAATGAGACCCACATTGCATAGACCAAACCTTACATCCATGCATGGGCACCCCTCTAAGTCTCAAGTCAATCCGAGTAATATTAACCCTCTGAATTATACATGTGAAAAATATGGCTAAATTGTATTAGACCGATCACTCCGAATGGACTGTAAATACATAAACTATTGGAGATGAAAGGAATTTCCGAAAAAAAAAAAAAATTTTGGGGAAAAAAATAAATTGATTAATAAATCATTACTAATTATTGCTTTACCAGTTATTCTTTAATTATCAGCTGGTACCATTTTCTTTGGAGAAGATCTCAAGCTTACTATACCTGAGGAGAGTGGTCCACAACTTGAATGGTTCAGATGTTTGGAAGGTGGACCCCAAATCTGAGAATTTGATTCAACTTTACTTGCCCATACTACCTGGTCAACCTTTTGCATTCACTCGCCACATATAGATATTTATATGCATATATTATGTACTTGTCAGATCACCCGCGCCTGGGCTTGGACCTAGCAATTTGGTTTGGCCCAGGCTTGCGTCTAGGTTAAAGTTTGCACACAAAAAATTGGGGCCCAGTTTAGGCCCTAGCTCAAGCCCCAGTGATATTATAAGCATATCATTATGTATGTTATAAAAAGGGAATGGACTTACAAACCTAACACTAACACCAGAGAATGAGATTATCCTTAGTGGATTGGGTCAGGGATTAGTCCATGCTAGTATTAAGACCAAATGAGTTGGGCCTATTTGGGGTCAGAATTCAGATATTGCCAAAGCCCAAACATCTGAACAGACCAAAAAACATAAAGTTCTAACTCCACTCATCATCCATAAAATCATCTGACATGACCTATAGACATATTACTATGTCTAAGATCAAACTTATGAAGTTAACAATATCATAATTTCGTTATCAGATGTCGGGTCAAGATTAGCAAAAGCCCAACTAATTTAACAAAAGAGCTTTACACGTGACCGGGTGACCCACTGGAAGTAATCGGGTCAAACCAAGGGTCCAGGCCCAGATGTGCTTACGATCAGGTCTGGCATTGCAAAGGCAGGAGTAGGAGCAACAAAATTGGAAAGCTTTTGAATGTGAATAAAATCTGGCATGGGCCCCTCCCTAGCCCGGGCCTAAAATCTGGTACAACTGTTACTACATGGGCCCTTCAAACCAAATGGTGAGAAAGACATGATGGAATGTATTTATGGAGAACATGATGTTAAAAAGGGTACAGTAAAAAAAGTAGAACTTACATAGTTGACCGTACGTAGATGGAATAAGGAGGAGATTTTGCATATGGGTTTTCGGTAAGTGCCATCAATTCAGAGGATCTCGCTTTGTAGATCGTGGTGATTGACGATCCGGCAGCACCACCCCTCAGCTAAGTTTCAATGATAATGACGAAAATTAGGCCCTTCATGGCCAAGGATTTGGAGTTGGATTTTTACTGTACGGGCTGGGTCTCAGCCCATCGACAGCATAAAATCTGATGGGTGCATTAATCAATACATTTAAGTGGTCGATGTCTAACCATACATGCAGGCCCTATCTTGATTTATATAGTCTGTCCACCAACTGGGCCTTATCTTCAATTCCCAATCACCCAAATAAAGTCCTCAGCACTATGATTAACACAAGCGTTCAAAGAGAATATTTGAATAAAATCTCTTTTTCACTTTTTTTTTTTTTTGTACCCCCTGGTGCACATGAAACACTTATTCTACTCTTCCAAAGTAGTCTTAAAGACCCTCAACAAAGGATGCATTCTTAATCCAAGAGAATCATAGATGCATGTGAAAAGTGACACAATATGCAATCAAGAAATACTTAGATAAGGTCCCTTGATTTTGGAGTCAATTTCTCTTATAATTTTCTATAAAGGGTGTCACTGATCTTTCATGTGCTCAGCTCCACTATCCTCAAAAATGAAGTCAGAGGCCTCCCATTTTCTTTTGTTTAAGTACCCATAATCAATGCCTTTGCTCAGTGTGCTGAGAATCTTGCACAGTGAGTGGCCTACATACATCTCTCCCTAAAGTTGCACAAATCCAAGAATACAAGTTTGTCAATTTGTCAAGTAAAACTGCTCAGGTGCATACTTGTATCATAACTTAAACTTTATTTGGCAATCCTAACTATCAGATCGATGGCCATCCAATCATCATCGCCGTCAATGTTTTTATTGCTATCTTAGCTTTATACCATAAGATATAACACCTATATAAAAGTTGTTATCTTATATCAGTAAAGTGAGGTCTCTCTCGCACCATCAAATAAGAAGTTGGAATTATTATAAACTGATCAGGACCAAAACCATGGTTTGGTTCATTGTTTTCCCTGTTGGTTGATTGACATGTTAAAGATTAAGCTTCTCATTTCTGTCCACCCAAGTGGGGTTTGAAAGAATTGAAGGGGGTTGAGGAAAAAAAAAAACTTTGTCATGAGAAAAATGAAATATATATGAAGCACATGGAGAAATTAATGCAATCTGAGTCTCATACCACATGTAGAATTGATGTCACACAATTCAGGCGATATAGGAAATGTATAAGCTAGAAGAGGTTGGATTCAAGTTAGTTTTAATGAGAGTCTTTTACTTGTTGAAATCCTTATCTAAGTTTCATTTTTATATTGAGTGAGGTTAGATTATATTACTGAAATAAGCTCTTAAGATTTTTTTTTTCTCATAGCCCAACGTGCTGGCTGACTCTAATGTGTTGGGGATGTGCAACCAAAGTCCCACATCGGCTAGAATTGGAAAAGATCATGGGTATATAAGTTGGACTAAGTACTCCATTGGTATGAGGCCTTTTGGGTAGAATCCAAGAATAAATCCATGAGGGCTTAGGCCCAAAGTGGACAATATCATATCAATGTGGAGTTTGTGGTGGTCCACTGTACTAATGGTATCAGAGCCCAAGCCCAGACTTAGCCCGGAGAATCCTCAGACTGCCAAACAAAAGGTGGTGGGCCCAGTGATGCGCAGGAAAAGCGCAGTACTCACGATTGGTGGATCCGTGGCGAAGCTCTCGAGTTGGCTCTTCTCGATGGAGCTGACGGATGGATCGATGGAGCTGACGGATGGATGATCGTTTGATGGGAGGCCCGGTAAAAATATCCAAAGTAAGTTGGACTAAGTACTCCATTGATATGAGGCCTTTTGAGTTAGAACAAATCCATGAGGGCTTAGGCCCAAAGTGGACAACATCATATCAATGTGGAGTTTGTGGTGGTCCACTGTACTGACATAATGTCCTTCAATGGGTGAGCATTAGTCGATTCCTGATGCCCCCTATGGGAGTCAGTATCTCTACCTCCATGCTATGGTTACTGGGACTTTTAAGTATTCTTCTTATGCAGCTTTATTCTTGAATAAAGTTTGTGACCTTTCGGCCTGAACCATGCATAGGGTTGCAAGAAAATAAAATCTTGGGTTGGTGCATGGGCCTTGCATAGGTTCTAGCTAGAAGGTTGAGACTTGCTGCAAAGATTTACATGAACCTTGATCTTGCCTACATCACTAATTGTAGCCTAAACTATGTATTGCACAAAACAAAACAAAACAAAAAAAAAAAAAAAAAGGAAATACAAAAAGAAAAATCCTAATTGTGAAGTTTCAAGTAACCCATAGCTTTAGTGTTTGAGAATTCTCAAGAACCTTATCAGGAATGGCGTGCACACTTACACCCAAATGCTCCTAATCATCAACTTTTTTTTATCATTAACAAAAAAATTATTAATTATTAATGGAAAAGAAAACGACAACCAATACGCCAAAAGAAAACCAAACAAAACTTAAAAGGCATGGTGTAAAAGCCTTATACCAACAATAAAGATCAGGATAAATTACTCAACAAGAGCTACGAATGAAACTCACTATTAACCCTTTTTTTTGGCAGAAAAATCAGCTAGTCATTGGCTGATTGACAAGCATAAGAATAAGAAAACTTTATCGAAGAAAATAAAGCTTTAATCTCATAAAAGTAGAATTGAAATCACTTTCCTAATCATCAACGCACGTAATGTAGAATATAGCTAGTTTTGGAGAATATGGAGATAGATATGTGTTCTGATGCTTCATTCTTTTTTCTTCGTTTTTTTTTTGGCTGAAAGTATACTTCATTCTTTGTTCCTAATAGGACTTATTCCACTCTCAATAGTTCTGTCTGACATATTCTTTCCTCACATTCAACTAATATCTTTGTAAAAAGACCAACGACTTTATCTTAGAAACTGCCCCAAAGAATATTCTAACAAACAACTCTTGATACAGAACATGAAAGCCATTTATTGAGGACAAATGGTATTATATATATTGTGTTCACAGCAGCTAATCAACTGATTTAATTTGTGGGATCCGCTTTTGATTGATCAAACTTGCTCATATTACACTCGGCCCTCTATATAGGAATGGACCCAAATTCATATAGCCAAGTGCTATACATTGTTGGATAGACCACTTTTAGAAAAATCATATATCTCAAATAATCAACCCAACCATGTATATCCTCCCATTCCAGTGACATAAAGAGGTATGTGATGTAAGATGAGTTTGATCAATCAAAAGTGAGTCTGATTTATACTTGGTGTATGTTGTGAGCACCTGGTATAATTTCCAATTACTTTGGGGGTAACCCAGACACCATTCAATGGTTTATTGTTGCAATGAAGTACTATGAGATTTAGGAAGCTCCTCTCAGATAATCGGCCCATTTTGAAGGAATTTAGACATGACAAAATACAAGTAAAAAAACTGACAACTTTCTTTACATGTCACACAAAATCATAAGAGAATGACCCATTTAAACAGCATAATTTAACTATATTAGCGTCACTTTAACAACGATGCATTCATTAGACCTACTTGGAAGGAAAGAAATAAGAGGATATTTAGAGGTCGATCTTCACCTTCGATGGTTGATTTGATTTTTAAGGTTGCTTTTAGGATTGCAAAATGGGCTTCAATTCGGAAGGAGTTTGCAAATATAAACTTGAATGATATTATAATCTATAATTGGGAAGCTTGCATGGGGTGTCTAGCTTTTAAGGAGAGAAGATTCGTCCCTTGGTCTTCCCCTTCCTTTTGGGGTTTTAAAGTTCAATGTGGACGGAGCATCAAGGGGTAAGCCATAGCAGGCGGGAATTGGAGGCGTGTTGCATAATTGTAAGGGTAAGGAGCAGCTCCTTGTGTTCTCTAAAAATGTGGGCATTTGTGAATCAAATGAAGTGGATGTGTTTGGTATTTTGGAGGGTTTTAGGTTGTTTGCACGGAAATATATTTGTGATTTTGTGATGAAAAGTGATTCTTCAAATGCGATCACTTAGGTATCTCACCAGAAATATTTTTCTTAGAAATTTCAATTCCACTTTAAAGAAATTAGGAAGCTATCGGCCACTATAAATGTCTCTTTTCATCATGAGGTTAGATCAACCAATTCAATCGCGGATTCATCGATTAGCCAAGCAAGGGGTTGAGAGGTTGTCACGATGAGTGGGAGTGATTATGTAATTGGATTGGGGTTAATATAATACTCTTGTACCTTCTCTATAACTTTTCTCTCTTTTACTTTTTCAACTTTATACCTTATTTCTCTTTTTAATAAAAGTTTTGTTATCGTTTTAAAAAATTAGACAGAATGCTAGAATTTCTTACTGTATAACAGTTTGATTATTTGCAGTAGCCAAGTCAAGATGAGACACTCCTACTAGTATATATTAAAAAAGAAAAGGAACATGAATCCCACAAAATGGAAAATCCTATCACTGAACGCATCTGAAATTGGTAAAAATTGACATAATTAACTGGGCGACTATAGTCACTAAACCATGTACTAAACTAGTAAATAACTAGGAATTTAAGTAAGGTTAGTAAGAAGTGTATAATTAGCAATTTAAACATGATATGTATACAGGGACTTTCAAGTATGTAGAGGTTTTGGGTGATCTGTGGGTCGTTGGCTTGAATCCGGTTGGTCAGATATGGTTTTACTTATGGACTTACCGTTAGATTGATCACTTAAAAAGCATAGTTTTGGTTGCGACAAATTAGAACCTATCTGCTCCATTATCAACAAATGCTTCTAATTATCAGCTCACTGTAGATGATAGATGATTTTGGATCGGAAAATATAGACCGAGACAGGTATTCTGATACTTTGTTCTTTCTTCATTATAGGAATTATTCCATTTTCCTTATTTTTGTCTGACATATATCCCTTCCTTATGTTCAGCTTTGTAAAGAGACTGATTGCTTTACCTTGGAAACTACCCCAAGATTCTCAGAAACAACTCTTGATAGGAACATCAAGCAAATTATTGAGGAGAAATGTGATTATGTTGTCGCATGGTATTGACAGCTGCTAATCAACTGATTTAATCTGTGGGGACTAGCTACTTTTGATTTATCAAAGTTGATCATATCACATGGCCACCTGTTTAGCAACTGACCAAAATCTCACTGCAACCTGAGTGTTTATGGTAGGGTTGGATGGACCATGTGAAGAAAAAATAACTATATATTTTGGAAAATCAGTTTAACAGTGCATATCCTCCTGTGAGAGTGAAACTTGAACAATGCCGTAAACATACAAGGTATGTGATATATGAATGAGTTGGATCAAAGAAAGGTGAGCCCCGTGATGTTAACTTAGGTGTAAGTTGTCATCAACACCATACTAACAACAACACGTAATATTGTTTATCATCATTGAGAAGTAAACCCAAACACCAATTCAATGGTTTATTGTGACATTGAAGTAGAAATTTACGAAGCAACTTCATGCATTTCTAGAAAAAATGCTAATTTATTTGTAGTTGATATAGCTAATCATGGTAAAATGCATGCATAACAAGTTTGTATTTAAGAGCCAATCTCTCCTTAGAAGATCATGATTAATTTTTTAACTTTCTTTATTGAATTTCATTAATTACCCATAGAAGGGGCTCAAGAAATGAAAAAGAAAAAAAAATTGACAACCTTTTTCTACATATATATCACTCAAAATTATAAGACAAGCACTCATTGCAAACAACATATTTCTAAGTGACAATACCAAAATTATAAGACAAGTACTCATTGTTAAACAACATATTTCTAACCATATTAATGCCACTTCAGCTACAGCGCACACATCTACAAAGCTGAAATCTACTACTGTATGACATAGTTGGATTGTGTAGCCAAGTCAAGGTTAGACAACCCTACTTGTCTTAAAAAAGCAAAATAAACTATGTAAAAAATATGGAAAATCCTATTGATCAATGCATCAGAAACCGAAATAAAATTCAACATTGGTGGGGCAACTAATGTCGCCAAACATTGTACTAAGCTACTAAACAAATAGGAAGGTAAGGTTAGTAGGTATTTAGTGTATAATTAGGCAATTAAAACATGACATGCTATCGCCTGTAATTGGCGAGTAAATCAATGCAAAACAAGTCACAGTGAAAGTTAGACCAATTCCTTAGCAATTATATTATTATATGGTAGAGATTGTTAATTATAACACGCAATTATGAACCCATGAGGAGAAAAGCAAATCAAAGAGCTCTGCAATTTGGTCATTGCAATGTACATTAAATTATTATTCTATTTGATCAGCCAGCCGTCTTATAATTTGACCATGTTAACATGAAAAGAGTAAGATATGTTGGATTTCTCTATGGAAATCTATGTTAAGTATGGTGCTTGTTATGTAAATGTGAAAAGATGGCCGACCTTGCTTTTTCCATGTCTTGGATCTTTTATTTTTGTGATCTGTTTGGCAAGCATCCTGTCAAAGGCATTTCATTAAAGTGTTTGTCTAATCAAGCTCCCAAGCAAATGAAGTATGAAGGCATTGGCCACAAAAGGAGGGCTTGAAAGAAATATTACAAAAGTAATAGAAAACAGGAGAAAGGTGGTGTTTAAAGAGGGATTTCTTCCAAGAAAGTAAATGTCACACTTACTCATGTCAGTTTATTTATTTTTTGTACAACAGCTTTATGAATAGTTAGCTACCTTTGTATTAAATCCCAAAAAATTGATGGCAAATGAAATTTTGTGGAAGGAGTATTAAAGAAGTAGGGAGTGAAGGTCTAAGGTGAGGATGTGATAGTATTATCACTCACTTGTATTAAGGTGCTAAGTGGATACTCTTTTTTGACTAGAGGAAAGGTTATTTAATGGCCTTTTGGGGATGGTAACTCTTAGACCCTTAAAAGGGTAGTACCTAAAAATATCAAGATTTGACACCCTATTAAACAAGTGTGCCCTTAAATTTCATTACAACAGTTGTACATCACTTGAATGTAAAATAAACTCATTCATAAAATGCCATGAAAAGAAATGAAATAATTTTTATTTTTTTTGTTGTAAGGTAAATTTATATTAAAAAAGAGGCAAATAGCCTCCAAAGCCAAAAAGGCTACATGAAAGAGAAAACACAGAATAACTATACAGATGAGAGAACTATTTTACCATTCCCAAAAGAAAATAAAATAGGATGCATAGGAGGAGGATCCATACTATCTTTTGAAATAAATGAAATGGACTTGCCAAGTATTTTTCTCAGGGCATGTTTGTTTGATGTAATTGAATACCTTCGATTAGTTATTTTTGTAAGTGGTTAAAAATGAATGACAAAAGGTAAAATATCCAGAATGACCTTAAGTAATTTCTTTTTATGGAAATTGAATCAAGGGAAGATGAGAAATGAATGCTCAGTCATCATCACCCTCGTAATTGAATACATGAGAAAATTAGGGTCTCATCTACATCTCCAACTTATATCCTTCACCATTAGCCGCTTGTCCATCATTGCTCAGTTCTATAATAATCCTTTAGTTGAGCTCATTTCACCACAAGTTTTTATGTATTAAATTTCCATGTATTTTATGCAAACATAAAGTCCCTTAGAAAAGATAAACAACTTTCATTGGTTTACAAGAATCAAAACCACAATGTTATAGTGTGATCTTAGTTGTATGTTGTGATAAGTTACTGAGCCCACCAGTTTCTGGTTAATACTTGTTACTGATTCCATGTAAATCAGTCATGTGCACATGCAAAAGTATGAAAGATCTTCCAATATCATATTATATTTATTAGACATACGGATACTTGTAATATTGGAATGTGGGTGAGATTCTCTGTTTCTTAGGTGCAGGTTGATGCCAATATATAAAACCCTACGAGTTACAGAAAGAAGCCAGAAAAGGATCACTGAAATATTAACAGTCGTAGGTATCATGCAAGTACATGTAAACCCAACCACAAGAGTAGGATGAAATAAGATAAAATATGGCTACCGACACCTTGCCTACTCAATACTCATTCACACCTGCATCCCCTCACATGTCTCCATTGAAACCATTTTTAATTAATGTTGAACTTAGATATTTGGGGGGATTCTTGATCATATGAGGCCAGGCCTTGGCCAATCAATTCCCTGTTCAAGCACTATAATTCCATCATAGGGCCCACCTACAAAATCTAAATTGGTGGAAACAACTATTGCCTCATGTATTGGCTTTGGGCTAAATTCCACTTCAATCAAAGAGCTTTGATTAGAGTGAAACTAGCCTATTATGTGAGTTGTTGTAGGTCCCAACTTGGCCTATCATTTATCCTACAATGGTGATGATATATCAACTTGTCTTCTTCACTCAATCAAAACTGAGGGACAGCTCCTGCTGATATGGGTTTTGGCCTAAACCAATCTCAATTTCTGCAGGTTTTACTTCTTAACATAAGATGTATTGGAGCTAAATTCTTGCAAGCTGTATGAAAGCTTGAAAGTTTGGAAGTATACAATAACAGAGAGTTTTTTGGTCTGGTGGGCAAAACTAAAAGAGTTATATTATGGTGGAAAGTGCCTACACATGTGTAGGTGCAGAAAATAATGACCCACAATAACTGGGGAGCCTTATAGGACTTATCCAAAGTGGTGATGACTGGGTACCGTCCGAAAGCCTGAAAGAGAAGAGCAAATGGTCAGAGGACCCTGGCCTGGGCGGCGCAAGGCTCTCCGATGCCAAAGTCAGTGAAGGAACTGGAACAATGGAAGGAGAAGAAGAAGAGAGGCAGAGTAACGGCTCTGTATATTGAATTGTGCGTACCTTGCTTGTGGTATGAGGCTCTATTTATAGAGGCTTGGGTCGTATCCTTGGAGGATATCTTGGTGTGGGTCCCATGATTCGACTGAGAAGTCATGATCAGCCCACAAAGTAATAAATGCGGTCCAATCCAGCCCACTCTGCATTTAATGCCAGTCGGATAAGCCCACGTCGCATTAAATGCGCATCTTGTTGGGCCAGATTGTGTTGGGCGCCTTTGACGGTTGGGGTACCATCGGATCCGCTCTCGGGCCTCGCCCTGATGTGGCCTCAGCCGCTGGATGCCGCCCTGTCAGGGATCTGGCGAAGATTGCGAATGGCTGGATGTCGCATCTGTCTCACTAGCTTGCGCCCCTATTCCTCCATGTGCCTGATGACGTGGGGGATGAGGGGTGCGAGTGGAGGTTCTTTCGTGCTTCGGCTTTCGTCCCGGCTCATTCAGCCGAGGTGGAGCTCTCAGCCGAGATGGGCACATGGGGTAGCCGAGCTCGGCGCTAGCAGCCCAGAGCTGCTTGACTTCGGCTGAGGCCTCTGTCCTGGTAGCCGGGGTGAGTCTGGTGCCACGTGGATGTAACGCGGATGGCACGTGAGGATGCTTAGTCTCATATGATGGCTGTGATTAGCGTAATCCTGGAGTTCTGGAAATCTCCCCACACAACATGATTCCATGCAAACTCGCTTGTGGGGACTATTGGGGCCATGCCAGTTTTGGGGAGGTGGGTATGGAAATATCTCGATGAAATGTAGGGGTGTGCAAAATATTAACCTAATAAAACCATTCTAATCTTTCGATTTATAGCCCGCGAGTTTATAGTTTTAAGCGACAACAATTTTGAATTTTAATCCAATAAATGAATGCCGAGTTTAGAAATCTAGGAAATTCATGAAAGTAGTGTGCATGAGGGATATAACTTGATTATTACTTTGCCAGGCCCTTTAAAAATACAAAAAGTCTGAATGGACAGACTTTTCCTGTCCGGATCCTTGCCTGATCCGTGCAGGACCCTTGGATGCCAGATCCGTGCAGGACCCTTGGCCCCAAGGGTCCTACACGGATCTGGCAAGAATCCGGGCAGAAAAAATCCGTCCACAATAGAATGGTTGTTAAAAATATAAGTAAGGATTCTTGAGTGTGTCTCTCACTTATGAGTGGAATGAGTTGAACTTCATAGTGGGTCCCATCTATTGAGAATCTGAGCCATTTTAAAATAATCATTCTTCCTCTGTACCAGATATTCTTAAATTTCACCCCAGTAGGAGCTATTTTCACTATTAGATTGAGTATGTGATTAACACAATCTTATACATTACTAAATTACTAATCATATACATTAATTACATTCGTAATCTTAGACACAATTTTATGATGGGATCAATTTCTTTTGGGATAAAACTTAAAGATATCTAATGCCCACGAAGAACATTCATTTTGAATCGTTGAATTTTCAATATGCAAGCTCTACTAATGAGCTTCATTTCTTCCACTCGGAGGACACAAGAGGAGCATAAAGGAGACATTCAGGCAATCTAACCTAAAAAATTGGTTCCTTTCCTAGACAATAAATTTTCAACTCTCTCATTCCAAGTGTTTCACAAACTAGCATGAGGATTCAAGATTTTTTTTTATATTTCTCCAAATAAATCAAAACAATTCTTTTTAAATAACAAAAAGAAGTACCCACAACTGCAGCCTTTGTCCATACTCCATAGTCTACAGTGTAAAAGCATACTCAATTTTTCCAGCCCCAATTTCAAATGCCGTTACATAACGCCTTCAAGTATAAGGCCATTTGGGTCAAAATCAGTCTGTACCCAAAAGCTTCAAACACTATTTCTTTACTTTTGACTCTTATTCTCCCTCTCTCAGACACATCCTACGGTGGAAAATAAAGATCCAGGAAACCAACGGCCGAGATCACTCCTTTTAAATTCAGCATTGATCGATTAAAAAAGAAACAGTACGAACGAAAAAATCGGCTTTAGACAATGACTTGTTTGACGCTCCGCGAGATAAGATTTAAAACTCGCGAAAATATCTGACTGAAGGCTCTGGAACTCCCAGTCACCTGTCCCTCCTCCGATAGGATCCTCTGAGGCTGTAACTTAGAGAAATCCTGTGTTAGAAAGGAGTGGAACTTTTTTACAGTACGGGTCACATTTTCAAATCCTGATCGTTCAAAATAAATATCGTTTGGGTACGAAAATTTTATATTAATTTGATTTATTTTACCATTTAAATTGATTATTTGATATAAAAAAATGATGATAGGTATGCATAATAATGTATTGATCATGTTTTTCATCATATAGCCCCAATCCTACATGTGAAACCAACTCGGATGAAAGTAAACATTTGAGGGTTGTTTGGAGCTTTACTAATAAAGTTTGGGTGAAGTAAATATTATTTTGAAGAAAGTATAAATATAATTGGGTTATGATGATATTTTATTTTTAGTTATTTATTATTAGTTTTTTTTATTTTTTTGTATTGATTGTGGAGTTTTTTTTTTTTTTTGTCTTTTAGTGGATAAATGAGGTTATTTTTTGATTTTTTTTTAAAAAAATATGGTGGGAAACTTGAATTAAAGTGCTTTTGATGTGATTTTTTTTTAGAAATGGGGGCTTTAACTTACTTAACTCGAATAGTAGAGTTTCCAAACAATTCGAGGATAATACAACTAGGGAAAATATTTTCCACTGAGAAGACTACATGTCTAGTCCAACACTATGGAGCTCACTTTTGATTAGTGCAGCCCATTTGATTTGCTGGTATATCACGTCCAATTTTACAATTATTGAGCCTTCACTCATTGTTGAATTGAATTTAAAAAAAAAATATAATATAAATATTTAATTAGCATATTAAGCTTTTAAGAATGTTAAAATAAGGGTTAGGATAATTTGGTGGCTGATTTTACGGCTCTCTTTTTTTATTAGAAGCTAGTTGTTCCCATCTAATAACGTCTTATTAATAGATATGCATTTAAGTGGGCCTCACAAGCTAGAATGTATATGATTGATAGATGGCCTAAGGCCCTTTCTTTAGTGAAATTTTTGTCAAGAATTCACCATGTCAAGGAATTTCTGAACATGAAGTGACAAGCTGTCTCCTGAAATTTATAAATTCCATGTTCGACATTTCTGGATTCCAGCCACCTTTTGACTTTTGGGAATCCAAGAATTCCACTCCCTATGTATTTTTGTAGAATTCGTGGATGCTCAAGCTCAAAGGGGCAAACAAGAATTCTATTTTGTCTAAAAATTCAAAAAAGTTTCATAAAAAATTCTTGGAATTCCAGAGAAACGTGCCCTAAATTACTGCCATTTTAAATAAGCGATTTAAAATTTTAATGGATGGGTCCACGGTAAATATTCACTTGTTAAATGAGGATTTATCTTGAGTCAGCGCTGGCGGGCAGGAGAGAGAAAAAAAAACACTTCAAGCTCCCCTCCTACTCCAAGGATAAATCCCATCTCCTCTCCTACTTAGCGCTCGCCCACGTCTTGCAGAGGCGCACGATAAGCTTATGCGCCTAATCTGCGCATATAGATGGGTCAAGGCTTGAGCTGTAGAACCACCCAAGAGCATGGCCTCTTTGGTGCAGCTCAGATTGGGGACTTGGAGACTGCGAAAGCTCTGGTAGAGAGAGATACAGGTCTTATACACCATACAACGGTGTATGATCGGCTCTCTCCCCTGCATATTGCTGCTGCAAATGGCAGATCGAGGTGTGTTTGTGAATTTTGATGAGTGATCTTTTCTGGGTTTTCTCTCTTTTTTTGGATTGGGCATGATGTTTGGTTTATGGGGTGGTGCTTTCAGGTTGTATCATGGGATTTTGGAGAGATCTGTTCAACCGGATTTGTTGAATCGGCATAAGCAGGTGAATAAAGATTTGATTTTGGGAATTGGGGGTGGATTCATTTTTAGATTTTGAGATGGAAATGTGAAGATGAGATTATTGATCTTTGGTTTTTGTTTTGGATTAGACTCCCCTTATGTTGGCTGCAATGCATGGGAGGATCTCTTGTGTGCAAAAGCTCATTCAAGCTGGCGCAAATGTATGTAAAAGTCCATTTTTTTTATATAAAGATTGTCTACTCTTTGCTTGTTTTAAGATTTTTAATAAAGTTTAGAACTTGTTCTATGATGAATTAATTGATCTCTGTTATGTTTGATTTTCATAGATTTTGATGTTTGATTCGTTGCATGGAAGAACTTGTTTGCATTATGCCGCATATTATGGCCATTCAGATTGCTTAAAAGCGATTCTTTAGCTGCCCAATCAACACCTGTTGCAGATTCCTGGTATGTAACTTTTTTTTTTTCTAACTATAATTTCTATGATCAGTGTTTCTGTGCATTGATCTACTGTGTTCATGAGATTTGTTTATTCAATGGGATCTTGCTTGTTTTTGACATAAATTGGGTGGGATTGATTGTTAGGGGATTTGCCAGATTTGTGAATGTTAGAGATGGTAGTGGAGCAACGCCGTTGCACTTAGCGGCAAGGCAAAGACGGCCGGATTGCGTTCACATTCTATTAAACAATGGGGGACTTGCCTGTGCTTCTACAGGCAACTACGGGTAATTTCTTCTTGTAAACTTGGAGATCCATTTTAGGATGGTGTTTAGGATTCTACTGCTTTAGGGGAGGTGTGAAAATTAGAAATCATGCTATGTGGGTTACAGATTTCTCGCCTGCCCACTCATGTCACTTTCAATAACAGCTTCATATGTTGAGCTTGGGAGGGGAAATGTCAGAAAGAATGGATTTGTCACCGCATTTTTGGGTGATTGGTACACACAACAGTAATGATGTTTGTTATTTAATTGGCGGGTTTCAATAAGAGCTAAATCTATGAAAAGAAACACCCTGGCTTTTATATGTATAAACAAGCCTACCTATGATTTGGCACTCGCCCCAATTTGAAACTAATAAGATCCTTATCCATTGTTGGATATCTTTGATATTAATTTTTCACTTATAAAAAGGCCCTAAAATCTTAGGTTAGGACCATGTGATTGACTTTGTAGTGATCTTCAGCCAACCCCTAATCCACACCAAGATCTTCCCATTCCATTGCCCCATGATTTCGGTGGACCCTTACTAAGCAGGAGTTTTTTTTTAAAGCACTCATCATCAAGAAGATGCTTACCATTCATGTTAACAAACTCCTAATTGCAGCTGTCCTGGGAGCACTGCACTTCATTTGGCAGCTCGAGGGGGATGTTTGGATTCAGTTCGAAAATTGCTTGCATGGGGAGCAGATCGACTTCAAAGGGATTCCTCTGGGTAAGAATATAAAACACTACCAGCATTATTTATGTCCTTTAACAGCAGGAATGAATTCAGTTAACTTGATTTTTCACACTACATTAA